>NW_006498404.1:1261912-1367486 GCF_000471905.2 Amborella trichopoda
TACCGACCGTACGTACGTACCGTACCGTACCGTACCGTACGTACGTCCGTACGTACCGACGTACGACGTACGTACGTACGTACGTAGACGAGAGAGAGAGAGAGAGAGAGAGAGAGAGAGAGAGGGGGAACTCAATTTTCTTTTCCCGAACTTTTTAATATACGGACTTCACGACCCCTTTTTAGCCGTTAGATGTAAAATTTAGCGGCTGGAGGTGTGCTTATTTTTCAAGCTTAGCACACCTCAAGGCAAGGTTTAGAAACACGGTTCGGTAACTCAATCGTCCCTATGGCAAGCCAGTTTGGATCAACAGCCAATTCCCATCTTTGTGAGCTCTTTTTATGATTCCATTCCCGTCTTTGAATATTTAACCTTTTAGTGAAAGAATTTAGGGCATACATATACGGAGGATTGCATTTGCACTTTGGAAAAGGGCTCGGGTTGTGGGGTAACACACCCACACTCTAGTCATTATGTTGTGATTTTTGTTTTATTAACATCATCTTACTAAAACTTAAATAAATAAAAACTCTTTTTTTTTATTAACATGACCTCACTAAAACTTAAATAAATAAATAAATAAATAAAAACTCTTAAACTATTTAAAAAAACAGATAGAAGCATGTCTTCCCACTTAATTACCCCAAAAAAATTTGTTAGAGGCCGCTTGATAAAAATGTTATTATATACCTTCTTAAAAAAACATGAAAAGAGAGAAGTGTTATTTCTCTATGGAAAGAAAGAGAGACATTAAAAATTAAGGTACGTGAATTCATAGAAAGATTGCATTAAATTGAAAGAAAGGGTTAGGAGATAAAGGGGGCCTCCTAGAAGGAGAGAGAAGCTAATTTTAAGTGAGAGCGAGTTTTTGGTAAAAAAAAGCCTTTTTAATGTATCTAGAGAAAGATTTAGCAAATGTTATAATCTTAGAGAGAGGGTGTGCAGAGAGAAGGCATTCTTATTGCAGTCCCATTCTAAAGGGGTATTTTTTAGTGGGGTAGATTGTTGAAGGAGAAGAAAGATTTTTTTCTAGAAGGCATTAGAAATCATTTATTATTATGATGTAAAAAGAATTATGTCTTTTTGGATCGGTAATCCAAAAAAATAGAGCAATTGAGAAAGACGTCGCACATAAGTTAGTTAGGTGAGCGAAGTAGAGATGTGCAACCGGAATTTTATACGATCGCCGCATACCAACTGTGTACAGTTTGTATAGAGCCAACGATCAAAACAATCAAAGTAAAAGCACACCTTCAAATAGTATCCAGAAATGTGGTTTCAATACTGAAAATCTTTGTGATAGCCCTAAAATATATTTTCATCTTTAATTTTAAAATTTAAAGCTTCAAAAATAAGGTAGATTGAGCAGATCTATGAAAACTTGAAATTCTTGGAAATAAACAATCCAAAAATACGTTACAAGATGCACTATTTTTAAAACTTGAAATCCATTTTTTTCTCATTTCCATGCATCTTAATGTCGAGATGATCAATTTGATGATATTTGGGCATCAAAACAACTTTTTCTAGTAAAATTTTTGAGGTGAGCTCCAATTTGATTGTTTAGAGCTTACGCTCTATATAACCATTTTCCCTCAAAAAAAAAAAAAAACCCTTTTTTCTCCATTGGTCATTTCAAGATGGAATTCATTTAAAAAAGGCTTTTGAGACAGGAAAGGGGGATAACCAGAAGAGGAGACCCTTTTTAGTGATAAATAAAGGGCAAACATTTGATCCACCACTGGACAGTACCGGCATTCCCCATTCTAGAAGTTTTCGCCATACATTTGGCTATCCATTTGGTCTTGTCAAAAAAAGATGATGAAAAGGTTATTAAAAAAAAGATTTGAGTAAGAAAATATAATGAATTTTAATATGCCAAACTTATCAAAATAAATTCAACTTTTTAATATTCTAATAATTTATCCCTTTTTCAACTATTCCAAACCTTGATTATGTTTATTTTGACCGGTATTTTAGAATTATATCAAAAGATTTTAGTAAGACGTTAAATAGTCAACCTCATTTACGTATTTTGATCAATTTTCTTTTTATTTTTGACAAAATAAAAGAAAAATTGATTCTAGGCTCAGCCCTAGCTAGAATCTAGGGCTGGGCTAGTGCCAACCTCGGATTAGCTTTTTGTGAGGCCTATAAAAAACGTATGATATTAGATCCAAGGGAATTAAGTTAAAAATAAAATGGGATTGCCTTATTTTCATCGTCTGGTGAAATAATTAAGAAAGGAAACAATATATATATAAAGTTGCATCCTTATACTATAGATGTAAAATACACCTCAAAAAAACGATAGAAAAGACTGTTCCGTGGTTAGAAAACCTTTCAAATAATCATCGCAACCTTGAGAGGCATCGATACATAGAAAAAGAGAATATCAAGTTTTAAAAATAGTGCATCTTATAATAGATTATTTGGACTGTCTATTTCAAGATTTTCAAATATTTTTAGATCTATATCGAATTTGAAATTTTAATTTTTATAACTAGGGTTGGATATGGATTTTCAAATCATCATAAGGTTTTTGACACAAGATCTTCATACAAATTCTGAGGCAAATTTTAGAAGTGCACCTTATTTCAGAGTATAAAGTGAGCACCTCATACAAACCTCAACCTTAAAAAAAAAAAGTGTGGTTTGTAAAAGGCCAAGGCCCGAAGAATCAAAGTAAGGTGCAACTTTATATAGTGTCGAAAGATGTTGTTTCAAGATTGAAAATCTTTGTGGTGACTTGATATTTTATTTTCATATCTAATTATAAAAATTAAGGCTTAAAAAATAATGTAGATCAAGCAATCTATGAACAACTAAAAATCGTGAAAGTTGACCGTCTAAAAATACCTTACAAGATACGCTATTTTTAAATCTTGAATCCAATTTTTCTCATGTTCATCCATCTTAAGGTCTACATGATCAAATTGAAGGTTTGTGCATCGAAACAACCTCTTTTAATAAAATTTTTGAGGTGCGCACCTTGAATTTAATTGTTTAGGGCCTCACCCTCATAATACCTTTTTCCTTAAGAAAACCATCTTGGAATATTCAAAGAACTAGTCTAGTCACCTATGAAATAGACTGGTCCCATAAAAAAAAAAAAACTAAAATCTTCAAATCCTTTTAAAATTCTCTCTTTCTAATAAAAAAGGTACCAGATTTAGGGTGAAAATGTATAATTGAAATTAAAATCCTTTTAGAAACTTTCTCCTTCTAAAAACAAAGGTGCCATATTTAGGGTGAAAATGTATAATTGAAATGAAAAAAACTTTTTTTTTAAGAGATAAAGGTGTGCTTCATTAAAAAAAAAAAAAGCATATAAATAGAAAGATAAAAATGAGGAAGAGATTTGGTCAAGAGAGTGGGCCAAATGTGGACGGTTATATTGGGGGAATGTGATGTCACACACTAAATAAATTAGGGTTTTATGTCCCTTCCTTCAAGATAAGGATGCATTCCACTGTCCACGCATTACTCGTCATCCTATTCAACTCTTTTGTTGCTTTCTGATTATATTTCCACTCCCGCCCTTTTTAATTAGAAATTATTAGAAATTGTACTACGACTTATATTTTAACACTTGTAATTTATGTTCTCATGAGACTTGAGGAAAATGTTAAAAAATAAGAAAAAAAAATCATTTCGTTGTCGCTCATCTATGTCATCAATCTTGATTTGCCATTTTTTGCTGCTTGCATGCCCCCTTAACCCATTTACTTTATGTGATTGGGTTAAAATAAAGGTTGTGAGATATTTTTTAAGGAAAAGTTCATTTTACCCCTCATCTTTAGTTAAAGACAGTTTTGACACATATTGCATTTAAGGAAAAAGTATATAAATGTGATCATTAACCTTTGTTCACAATCATTCTAGGTTATTAGATGTAAAATAAGGTGATTGACATGTTGAGCTAAAAAGTCGAGAAAAAATAATAATAATAATTTGTTGACACATCCTAAGCTATCAGATTTAACATTTATGTTAAAAGTGATTGTGATCTTCTAAATTAAGAAGATTTTTGGTCCTTGGTAAGACCTTAAACAGTATTCTATGAGCCTCTTTGACCAAAATATGCAAAGATAGATGCCAAGCCAAATGGTCCATTGACAAATACCACTATGCTGGAAACCATGAGATTAACAAATAGGGTGCAGTTGGCATACAGATGCATCCGTAGCTGTAGAGGTAAGGTGCACCTTCAAATTTTATCATGGTATATAATTTTGATGTTAAATATTTTTAGAATTATCTTAAAATCTATTTTTATATCTAATTATAAAATTTTACATTTCAAAAATAGCTAGAATCAAGTAGATTTATAAACATAGGAAAATCTTGAAAATGGACGGTGTAGATAATATGTTGTAAAATGCACTATTTTTGGGATATAAAATCTTTTTATTTTTCATGTTCATACATCTCGATGTCGAGATGATCAATCAAATGGTTTTTCAACATTAAAACTACCTTTTCCTGATGGATTTCTCAGTTGTATCCGTAGTTCTACATTATAAGGTTGCATCCTTATATAAACTTTTTCCTTACCAAATATGCAAAGATAAATGACAAAGCCAGATGGTCGATTGACAAATTGGCACGTAGACCCCGCCAGGTCTAGACCCAGACAATGGATCGGATGGTGGGTCGGGTCTAGTTGACCTAGACATATGGGTTGAGTCTGGGTCCAAGTCCAACTTGGACCCCATTGGGTCAGGTTGGGTTTTGGTCCGGGACAATCTGGCCCGACCCGAACTGGTATTTCTTATGTATATCGAACATACGACTATATAGTAGCTACGTATTATAAAACATATAAAGTATATTTTTTAATTTCTAGACGCAAAACCATACCCGACGCCGGGGGTCAAGTCTAGGTCCAATTGACTTGGACCTGTCCTGGGACCAAGTTGGGTCTAGGTCCAACTAAACCTAGTTAGGTCAGGTTTGGCTCCAAGTCGACCCGGACTTGACCCAACCCATTCCCACCCCCACATGACATCATTTCATGTCACAAGTTTTGAGGGAAAATACCAATGCTTCTTCCATCTTCATTTTGGGGGACCGCTCGGTCATTTAAATATCCATTTTTAATGTCTCATCCTTATTCTCCACTAATTATAAACATTGAAGGCAGAGATTAGAGGTGTTAATGGATCAGGTACAGTATGGGTCGACTACAATGTTTGACCAACCTGATTGGGTCCAAGCTGAACCTATATCCAACCTAAAGTGTCCCAGATCTAGGTCATTGGACCCAAACCCAAACCATCGGGTGGGGCATGGTCCAAGTGTAAATAAAAGAAAAAAAAATATTTTTATAAATATTTTTTAATATACAAATAATGGTGTACTTAAATATAAATATTGGGTTGGTCGACCTTGACTTAGGCCCGGCCCAGCCTGACTAGACCCAATCCGACGAGATTTAAGTTTAATGAAGACTAGACCCGACCCTACCCACCTCATTTGGACCTAGCCCAACCAGGTCAAATATTTGGCTTCTGCTCATGCCCATGCCCATGTTGAGTTGACCCAACACATCCTTGGGTCCAAAATTTGGGTCTAGGCTTATACCCATGTCGGATGACCTAGCCCAATTTCCATTCCTTGTAGGCATGGAATGATAGAACGATACTTGGGTCCTCCTTGAGGAGGAGAACCAAAGTTTTTCCTATTATTCAGTTATTAAATATTTTATTGACAATGTTGCATAGATTAATTTATTTAGAAAATCATATAATGAGACTATTTATCTTTAATACAAGTTACAAAACTGTGGCCATTAGATTTGAAATCGGGGAGCTAAAACAGTGCTATTGAATATGTTCAAAGTTTAAAATAGAATTTCTTGAATCTATAATAGGCTTCATGTCAAATTTGATGGCTAGGGTCTATGATCTCGATGTACCAAAGGTAAATGGTATTATAGACAAAATCCCTAATTATTGTGACTATACAGTGTAAACTTTTTAGCATAAGTGGCTAATAAATATCCTATTTTGTTAAGTTCTTCCATGGAGGTAAAGAAAATGAAGACGAGATGTAGAGTTATAATTTGCTTTATAATATTAATATGTATCAAAATAAATAAAGTGAAAATATATCTTTATCTTTTACTTTTAACTTCTATATCTCATGAGACCCAAAAGTTGAAAATATTACTTGTACGCAAAATGTCTCTATCTTTATATCTTACAACCCCTTGGACTCTTTTGACCATAAATTTTTTACCCAAACAAATACTAAAATGACACCATATTCAAATTCCATCTCCCTCTCTTTAGAACTTCATCTCTCTCTCTTCGCTTCTAAGTGAGTTTACTAGCCAAGGGGCTTTGCTTGAGCTCGAACATGAGTGCACTTTCTTATGTGTGAGAGAGAGATGGAGTTTTAGAGAGAGAGATGGAGTTTGGGTTTTAGAGAGAGATGAAGTTTGAGTTTTAGGGAGAGAGATAAAGTTTTGATATAGAGAGACAGTGATGTGTGTTTGAGAGAGAGATGGAGTTTGGATTTTAGAGAGAGATGGAGTTTTGAAAGAAATACAATGATCTGAGATAAAGATGGAGGTTTAAAGAGAGAGAGAGAAAATCATTTAATAAGTTGTTGAGATCAATAATACATAGTCAAAAGGGTTTAGGGGGTTGGAAGATAGAAAAGATGGAGTCCTTATACTTATAAGTAATATTTTCAAGTATTGGGTATGATGAAATATAGAAGTTAAAAATAAAGGATAATATGATATTTTTCTATAAATAAATAGCCGACCCTAATTAATTGTAAAAAAGCTAAAATGATGATAATAATGTACCAAAATAAATATTATGCCACTAGGAGATAAAGGTGATAAAGAATCTCTAGGGACATTTTTTGTTGTTGTTACTTGTACGCTGCTAAAAGATAAAGGCCATAAAGAGGCCCTCTAGTGACATTTTCTTTTGTTACTTGTTCATTTTTTGGGAGAGCAACTTTGAAGGGCAATTTTCAATGTCCAAAATTTAGCCAGAATATTTCAAAAAATGTCCCAAAACAACAATTGGGCCGCATTGAACTTAACAATGGCTTAAAGACTTAACAAATATAAAATTAAAATATTCTCTTTCTTTCTTTTTTTGAAATTTTATTAAAGGAGTGAGGTTTGTATAAGGCATCAACATTAAACAATCAAAGTATGACACAACTCAAAATTATGCTAAAAGAAGTTGTTTCCACGTTGAAAAATCTTGCGATGGCATAAAAATATGTTGTTCCCCTTACTTATGAAATTTAAAGTACAAAAAATGGTACCAAATTAAGCGGATTTATAAACAACTAAATTTTTTGAAAATAGACGGACCAGATAATGGGTTACAAGATACATAATTTGTATGACTTGAACTTCATATCCAAACCTCTAGAGGTTGAGATAATCAATTTGAGCTTTTTTTGACAAAAAAATAACCTTTTTTGTTTTAGTTTTTGTGGTGTGTCTTACTTCAATAGTATAAGGTTGACATCTTATCAAAAAATAGGGCTTGGTTCAAGATGGTAGAGGCTTGGTTTTCATAACCCAATGTGGCAGTTCCATTCCTATGTAACCTTGTCAAAAAACAAAAAGGTTGACATCTTAAATAAACTTTTTCTTTATCAAAATACCCACGAGGAGATGCGATATTTAACATTTTGCAATTATGCCGCTGTTCCAACTCACGATCATGGGTCTTTTCATAAATATTTTGAAATTAAATCAAGCTACATAGGTAAAATGCTAAATAGTTCATCGTTTATAGGGATTTTGATAAATTTCCCTTATTTTTTGATAAGCTCCAAAAGGCAACGGTGTCAAAAAAAAAAAAACAGAAGAAAAAAAAAAAGAAAAAGAAAAAAGACTAACTGCATGAAAATAAAATTATTATGGATCTTGATTTGGGTAGGTCATAGATTTAGGCTTTGCTTGTCTTTCTGTTTGATTTTGTTACATTTCAAGCTTTTGGCTGGAATGGACGGCTAGCATGAACTGGGGCTGTAAGTTTTAAAACAAAGGAAAACCTTTGCAGTGAGAATATTATACATAGGAAGATAGAGAGAGATAGAAGATATTAATAAAGGGTGCGGTTTCTCCAAGGTTGTAACTTAAACAATCCAATTAAGGCGCACTTCCACATTTTATCTTGCAATTTTGTTGTAAACTTTTTCTAGAATTACTCTTATCTTAAAATCTATTTTCATATCTAATCAGAAAATTTTAAACTTCAAAAATGGTTAAAATCAAGTAGATCTATAAACATAAAAAAATCTTGAAAATGGATGGCCTACATAATGTGTTACAAGATACACTATTTCTGGGACTCAAAAACTTTCTTTTTTTAATATTCATACATCTCGACATCTAGATGATCAATTAGAAGGCTTTTCAATACTAAAACAATGTTTCCATTCAACACTAAAACAATGTTTCCAATAGAATTTTGAGGTGCGTCTGTAATTCTATATTTTAAGATTGCAACCTCATATAAACTTTTAGCATTAATAAAAGAAGGTATGATACAATAATATGATCCATATGAACATGATCATAAGAAGTTTATTATCCATATAAAATTCATTTGAATAAGAATCTTCACCGTTCCATTAATAGCTTGGATGGTGATGGAGAGAGAGACCCATTAATTTCTCTCATTAAAGTCTCCCAGTATCACCTTCAAATTTCATTCATAAGACGTTAAGGATCCTAATGACCATGTTATTTCATGATCATATGGCTCGAATTATACTCTCGATCATGGTATTAAAAAATGCCGATTCGAGTCAAAATCACTCGATTCAAACCAAGAATTAGCGAGACTGGTTCGGTTCCCACACCATATTTCCGAAAATGAGCTAGTTCCTATCAAGAACCGGCCAGATCCAACCCCACATTTTATTTTTTTATTAATTTTCAGTTTTTTATTTTGTTCTCTATGTCTATTGTTTTTTAGTGGCCTCCACTAGTTTAGATTGCCAATCGGGACAGGCAGTTAGCCGATCCCTACCACGTTTCTAAATGAACGATCCGAGTCACCGATTATTTTTCCTGCATGGTTAAAAGTTAAAACTTAAAAGGGAATAATAATAACTTTATTGAAATTTGGTATGGAAGCTGAGTTCGAATCCACAATATTGAAATGATGAGCGCGTTCCAAAATATCTCTCACGTGTTAGACAAACTCAAGGTGTGGGCTCCACACGGTTCGATTGCTTGCCTTTATATCCCGAAATGAACGGTCAGAATTAGAAGGCATCTGTCATTTTCAAGCATCGCAACCGTTGCTAGTGGACAAGAAAGAACTCGTTTCCTTGGTGCCCTTTGAGTATACGACAAAATGTGAGGACTGATTCTTCATAAATATCAAATCTGCCACTAGAGAAAAAGTGCTTTGTGAGTCAGCGGACTCACTAGCCCGCACAATCACAAATGTCCATCTTTAACATGACTATCCACAATTAAAGATTCCTATCCAATGGATAGAAAAATATTCTAATAAAAATATTTGCAAATTTGGATCCAAGATCGACATAAATGATAGGTGATCAAGGGAGTCCGCATGACAATAGTATGAGTTGGGAGACTCATAAAACCCGGGTCCCTGGAAAAATAATAGATTTTACCTGTGCACAAGGAACGAGAAGGCGTTTATCTACTCATTAAACATTTAAACTTGTCTTCTTGGGTGACAGCCGTTAGTCATGTGCAGAGGAGGAGCCAACAATTCGAAATTTTTGTATGGAAAAGATCCGGGTGGGTCCGAGCCCATCATGGTTTTCTAAGGGTTTCAGGATTTGAAGCACATCTTAAATCACTATGCATTTAGAGGCCGTTTGGATACTCGGGAATATATTGTTTGTGTAATACATTATCTGTAAAGGGATTGTTACTGTTTCGGTAGTATTTAGATATGGAAAATACATTGCTACTGTTTGACTATGTCTCGAATAAATATGGGAAATATATTACTAACATTTTACTAGCACTGGCCTATAAACTATCATATTCTTTCTTTTTTGTCACAAAATTCCACTAAAGTGCAGATTTAAAATCATCATCACACCATTCTAAAAAGATTTGTTAATAGTAACATCATCACCATTTTAAAAAGATTTTTTAATAATAATTTGTACCATTCTAATCATCATCACATCATTTACTACTTATATGCCTTTGGCACTTATTTGGAATCACATGCCTACTAACATGATTAGATTTTGGTTTTGGTTTCAACATGATAGGTCATTGGAATAATTTGATTGGAATAACACATTTTTATTGTGATAAGCCTTATTTTTATTTATTTTTATAGAAGTTTTTCAAATATCTCTATATAATTTCAAATAAGCAATAAATTTACGATACCAAATTCAAAATCTTTATTGAACAAATTAAAAACTGGGAAGAAGTTTGATTCGTAAACTAAAAGGTTTAATAATTGCCGAAAAAAATTTTGAGGTATTGGAGGAGATTAAAGAGGTAGGACTTATCCACACCTAAATAAATGGTTAAAGAGGGAGAGGGACGTGGCATAAAGAGGGAGGGAGTACCTTATGCAAACACTTACTAGGGCTCAAGAGAGAGAGGGACATCTATGCAAACCAGTTATTATCTATGAAGAAGAGAGAGTATGGCTTACCAAGTGAATAGAAAAGCATGGTTTTGGTAATTTACTCAGACGAGTTTGAGAGAGGGATTATCTCTCAAGAGAGAGTAGGGCCTACCAGTGAAGAGAGAAGCGTTGTTTTGATAAGTTACTCAAACTAATTTGAGAAAGAAAAAATGAGGGGTTAGAGAGATGAGTGGAAGTTTCTCAGACGGATTTGAGAGAGGGAAAATGGGGCATTTTTTAAATAGGGATAGCAAATGATTTCTTAAAGTTTACCTGTAAGAACGCATAATAGATTTTTTACACCTTACTGTGAGTAATGGGTTTCGTGATTTTATGGGAAAGTTTATCCCTAATCGTGAGTAATGAGTTTCGTGATTTTTGGAAAAATCTCGGCTAATCTCTCTCATTTTTGTCTTACTGTTAAGTGGATTTAGTTACCTGGAAATCTATTACGTGACAATAGATTACAAGGAAATATGACATTTCCACTGTTTGGGTACACGTTAATAATAAGGAAATGGAGATTACCCTAGATTTTTCCAAAAATCACGAAATCCATTACCCGTACACAGAGTAATCTTTTGGAAATCTTCGGTGTGCGTCGCTTTGCCCTATTCCGTTTAAAAAATTATTTCTCTAGTCTATGTCGTATTATATAATTATCTCTCTGCCCTATCCCGCCTAAAAAAATATTTCTCTAGTGTATGTTGTATTGTATAATTATTAAGGTGAGTAGAAAGTGAAAATAGGGGACATGAAAAAAGTAATCTAAATTGATTTGAACAGTGTAACAATTTTCTACTGCAATCATAATAAAAAAATTTCTACATCCTTCTATCCTCAAGTTGGATTGTAGCCCTCATTTTATTCTCGTATAAAAACAAAAAAAATTCTACATCCCCATCTTCAATTTGGATTATAGCCGTCATCTTACTCTCATATAAAATTTTTTTTTTTTTTAATAATGGGTAAGTGAAAGTAGGAGAAATCTAAATTGATTTCAACAGGTGTAGAACTTGATTAGGGACAATTTTCTACCTTCATTTGAAGCCATTAGCTCATATAAAAATAAAAATAATAATTGATAATCAATGAGAAATTACACAACACAATCATAATAAAAAATTTCACACAACATAATCTTTATAATGATTAGTAAAAGCTCAATTGAAATAAGATATCTTTTTAGTCTCCTCCAATGCTTCAAAATTTTCTACTGCAATTACCAAACCTTATAGTTAAGTGATCAAACTTCTTCCCATTTTTTAACTTATACCATAAAGAATTTGATTTTGGTATCATAAATTTATTGTTTATTTGAAATTATATATAGAGAAACATTTGAAAGACTTGTATAAAAAATAAATAAAATAAGGCTTATCAATAAAATCATGTTATTTCAATCATATTATTCTAATGACTTATCATGTTGAAAGCAAAGTCTAATCATGTTAGCTAAACATAACCGTATTTTTTATATTTGGTTGGTAATGCATTTTGCATATTTCTTTGAGACATAGCTAAGCACTAGAAATGTATTTCCCAAGTTGCATCTAAATACTACCCAAACAGTGACAATCCATTTGTAGGTAATGTATTACACCAGTAATATATTTCACAAACAATATATTTCCAAGTATCCAAACGGCTCCTTAAAGTGTATCAAACAGTTAAAATATCATATTTTCTTGTAATATATTGTCACGCAATAGATTTACAGGTACCCAAACAGCCCCTTAGTATAGATATAATGATTTTGAAGAATTGAAATGAACGGTCTAGGGAAAAAAAAACAAGTTTCATGTTTTAGGGCTCAAAATTTGTACCCTTCCAAATTCAGAAACATTGACGTTGCAAAATTGTTGATTTTTTTTTTCGTTTTGGATTAGGACTTTTTATCATGGACAAAGTTTGTATAAGGTTCCCACCTTATGCCATTCAAGACTAAATTTTACTCAAAGTTATGTTTTCGGTGTAAATATATGTTCAATCCTAATTACGAAATTTAAAATTTCAAGAATGATACAGATCAAGCGGATCTATAAACACTTACAAAACTTGCTACAAGATGCACTATTTTTAGGACTTGAAATTGTTTATTTTTTCTTTATATCCATACGTCTTGATATCACGATGATCAATTAGAAAGTTTTCCAACTTCGGAACGGTCTTTTCTACTAGATTTTGAAGTGCACCTACTCCTATAGTATAAGGTTACAACCTTTTATATAAACTTTTTACTTTAATGGTATTATCTTTGAAAATTATAAATCTACAGCAACATGTTTTCTTTTTCTTTTTCCTTTTTTAATGTGAAAATTGCAAACAATAAAATACCTTTTAGTTTCTGAATAATGCCTCTCTTTATATATGGCAAAAGTATATTGTTTGACATTTTGTATAGTGTGTGGTTTGCATAAGGTTGCAACCTTAAAAAATCAAATTAAGGCGCACCTCCAAATGTTATTATAAATATAATTTGCTGATGAAAATTCTCAAGATGACATGAGAATCTATTTTCATCTCTAATTATAAAATCCTAAACTCCAAAAATGGTTCATATCGATTAGATCTATAAACACGTGAAACAATTTTAAAAATAGACGGTCTAGATAACGTGTTACAAGATACAATTTTTTAAGACTCGAAATCTTGGTTTCTTTTCATATTCATACATCTCAATGTGGAGTTGATCAATTACATGTTTTTATAACCTCAAGACAGCCTTTTATGATGGATTTTTAAGGTATCCTAGTTCTACATTTTATGGTTGCAACCTTATATAAACGTTTTCCTTTTGTAAATGCAAGGTGAATTACAGGTATTTCTAATATGAAAATGATAAATGAGAATAAAAGATGCGCTCTTCGTATACTTCCCATAAGAAAACCATGAATTACAGGCAAACTTATTCTTAGAATACAATGAAACAGAAAATCTATTTATTTTTCTTGTTCAAATTCATTTGAACATCAATTACCAAAAATGCCTTCTTTTGTGAACATTCTGAAAATGCAGTGTATTTGAATAAGAGTTTTAATTCCTTTAATCTAGGTCCAAATGACTTAGATCCCATCGAGTTGGGTCCTGGTCTAGGTCCGGGTTGTATCCTATCATGTTAGGTCAGGCCACAATATGAAATATATAAAATGTATATTACAATGAATTTTTTATTAATTTCTAGACCTGAGTTCAAGTCGGGTCCAGGTCCAAATGACTTGAACTCGACCTGGATCTGTGTCAATTCAAGGTCCATGTGAAATCTAGTGAGGTCGGGTCTAGGTCCATGTGTTGGACCAGCAGAATGGATCTGGGTCGGGTATGTGTCGATTCTGGGTCCATGTAAAACCTAGTTGGGTCGGGTCCCCGTCGGACCCATTGCCATCCCTACCACCAATTAAAATGAGAACCAATGTATTGCTTAGTGGTGAGTTCAGTTTTCTAGGCGCTTTCAATGTAATGCATATATGTTGAGAACTTCTAGAATTCTTGGCATGGTCATATGTGCATGTTTTCTTGTATGTGATCATTTGGCCTTTTTAGGCATCACTGCGGATAATTTTTTAACAAAATTGATTTTGGTCTCAAGACCAAGCTGCACTAAAAACAATTGGCAGGGTTTACTACATTGCTGTAAGCACTGTGGCTTTTTTGGCTGATTTTAGTGAAGAAATTTATTTTGATTTTTAATTAACAAATCGTAACATTCAAAAGAGGAGAACTCAATGGACTTAGGTAGAAAAGCAATGAGAGAAGAAGGTAACGTAGGCAAAAAAAATTGGGTAAGTTCTCTATGCTTCTTCTAAAGCATAAAACTTATATACTTCTTTTTAATCAACTGTCCATTCTGAATGGAGGGTTAAGATTATCCCAATCACAATGTCACATCTTTATACTATCTTATTTTTAATTTTTTTCTATAAACTATTTTGACGCCAAATTTTGGACGTCCAATCCTCTATTAAACTAGTGAAAAATATTTTTTAAAAAATATCTAATAAAATAAAATGACCAAAATACCCCTAAAAGCTTCAAGGGGTATTTTGGTTATTATATTTTATCAAAATTTTATTTTTAATATTTTTTATAGGTGCACCCCAATGAGAAGATGGCATGTACCAAATTTCATATTCGCACAATTTTTATAAAAATAAAATAGTTTGAGATGTCGGATCTACGATCAAACGGTGAGTGGCTCTCTTGATCAAAATTGGACGGCTGGATGGTAGGAGAAGTATAGATCTTCTATGCTGTAAGGGAAGTATAAAAACATTTCCCAAAAAAATTATGGATTATATTTTTGAGGAAGGCAAACCGACCTTGCAATATAACTTGTCGTTACTTAAATTATTTTATTGAAAAATGGAAACCATTGCCATATTCACCTTTCCATTGGATAGGAGGTGGGAAATAGTACAAGGGACTGGTAGGTAACCATCACAAATATACTGGGAAAATGTTTGGGTGATTAAGTGGCAAAATTAAAAGATTTTTTTATTGTTTTTGGGCACACGGGAGCGTTTTTCCAAGACAATGTTTTCCCCAACCAACATTGTAACAGGCTTGTACAAGAAAGACAGTTCATCATCAAGATACAAGAAAATAGAATGTCTCTTGATTGCGCTTTTTGGTTTTATGCACCTGAACTAGAAGCCTACTATACAACACCAAGTGTTGTACTCTTAGAGCGAAAAAGAGGGGGAGAAGAGGAGAGAGAGAGGGATGAGTCCCAAGGCCCTTTATAAATGGCATACAAAGAATTGGTTCACAAAATGGGAAAAATAACCGATTATATAGAGTATAGAATTGCAATAAAGAAAATAATGAAGAGAGAGAAAGATTAACATGAGATATACATAATTCGACAATGACATTTACATTCACGGAAGGTAAACCAGTATTTCATTCATAGGAATTGTTCTGGTTTACTAAAGATATATAGAGTTACAACTTTTGCCTTTTAGGAAACGAATCCTATTACAATAGTAATCCCACAAAATAGGAAACTCAATATACGAAACTTTAACATCTTATAATATATAATGTAAGAAACTAAATTTATGGCTTCTATAACTTTCAACTCTCCCCCTCAAGTTGGTGCGTAGATATCATTGGAGCCCAACTTGGACACTATCTGATGAAACTTTGTCTTTGCAATAGTTTTGGTAAACATGTCTGCAAGTTGGTATTCACTTCGAACATAAGGAGTACGAATAATTTTTTACTGGACCTTTTTTCTTATAAAGTGACAATCAACTTCTATGTGCTTGGTTCTTTCATGAAAAACTAGATTTGAGGCTATATGCGTAGCTGCTTGATTATAGTAAAACGTCTTCATTGGATTGACTGTTGGGAACCCTATATCTCGAAGTAGGTATTTTAGCCACATCAATTCAGTTGTAGTAAAAGCCATAGCTCTGTATTCAGTCTCTGCACTGGATCGAGAAACTACATTTTGTTTATTGCTTTTTCAAGTAACTAAGTTTCCTCCGACCAATGTTATAAGAGCCAGTAGTGGACCTCTTGTCAATTGGACTACCTGCCTAGTCAACATCAGAATAACCAATAATATTAGTGTAACTGCTCGGTTTCAAACAAACACCTCTGACATGTGACAATTTAAGATATCTAAGAATTCTATCGGTAACCTTCATATGATACGATCTAAGAGAATACATAAATTGGTTCACAAGACTAACCGCATACATTATATCTGGTCATGTCACAGTCAAGTAAATCAATCTACCCACAAGTCTCTGAAAGCAGCGCACATCTTCAAGAGGTTTTCCATTTGTTAAATTAAGCTTGCAATTAATGCCAACGGGTTTGACTCCCAATTTCTATGTTTCTTTCAACAGATTTGATACATATTTCCTTTGAAAACTAAAGAGTCCATTTTTAAATGTGTTACTTCAATGCCGAGAAAACACATTAGTTGACCAAGGTCCTTGATGTCAAAATTCTTATGACGATAATTTTTAAGTTGTATGATTCTTTCTTTATCATCTCTTGTAACGATAATATCATCAACATAAATGAGTACAACTGGTGTACCTAAAGTCCTTTTTTTTACGAACATCAAAGAATCAGTGAAACTTCTAAGAAACCCGACACTCATCAAAGCTTAGCTGAGTTTAGCATACCATGCTCGAGGTGATTATTTAAGTCCATATAATGCTTTCTTTAATTTGCATACAAAACCCTTCTCATTTTCTGTAAAATAACCTAGAGGACTTATTCAAGGTCACCATGTAAGAATCCATTTTTAACTGATGTGGAAACCACCTACAATTAATTACGATAAACAAAAGGACACGAACAATCTCCATATTAGCAACTAATGCAAAAGTCTCTTTATAGTGGACTCCATAAGTTTAGGTAGATCATTTGGCCACCAACCTAGCCTTATGTCTCTCAACAGACCCATCACTATTATATTTGATTTTATAAACTTATCTACATTTAACTACTTTCTTCCATTTAGGTAGTTTGACAATGTCCCAAGTATAGTTATTGTAAAGTGTTTGAAGTTCCTCTTTCATGGCCTTCTTCCACATAGGTAGAGAAAAAACATTTTGAAAATTGATTAGCTCATAATTATTAGAAATAGAACTAAAAAAAAAACAGGAGAGATATTTTCATAAGAAATATAATTTTGAACAGGATAAGAAACTATATGGTTAGTACAAAAATCTTGAAGTTTAGAGGAAGGTCGAGAGATACGAGAAGACCTGCGCAAAAGGGGGATCAGGAGGGGCCACAACCACGATGGAGTCTTTTTCTTTTAAACCAGTTTGGTGAATTTTAGAGGTATCTTCAACTTCAGTTTGATCATCATGACTTGTTCCAGATATGTTCGACACATCACTGGTATTAATATTAGGCAAGGGCAAACTTCCTCTTGAACACTCCCCCTGAATCCTATTTTCCAAACCACTTTCCAATATGTCTTGAAAATATGATTCTATTTCAACAAATTGAACATTTCTGAAAATATCATTTTCCTGGTTGCAGGATCATAACATTTATATCCCTTTTGATTAGAGGAGTATCAAAAAAAAATACATATATTGGAATGTTTATCAAGTTTATCACGGTTGTGCTTATGAACATATAACATGCATCCAAATACTCGCAAATGAGACAAATCAATTTTTCTATTTTTCAAAATTTCAATAGGAGATTAATCCTTAAGGATTTTACTTCTAAGATTGTTAATTAGATAGCAAGCAGTTAAAATAGCTTCAGACCAATAAATTTTTGGAACTTCCAAAATATGTCTATTTTTTCTTTCAGCAATTTCATTCTGTTGAGATGTTCCAACACACGATGTTTGGTGTATAAGACCAAGATTCAATAAATACTCAGAACAAACTTGTTCACATACTCTGTGCCATTATTCATCTTTAGAATTCTAATCTTGCCATTGTATTGAGTGGAAATCAGTTTGAAAAAATTTTTGAACACATGAAAAACTTATGTTTTTTGTCTCATAAATATTCCCAAGTAACACGAGACCAATCATCAATAAAAGTAACAAAATATTTAAAGCGGACATAAGAATCAATTGGGGCTGGTCCCCACACATCATAATGTATCAAATAAAAGGGTTCATTTGAAACATATAGAGAGGACTGAAAATGAAGTATTGTATGTTTTGAGAATTTACAGACTTCACAAAAATGAGAGTTCAAAGATACAGATTGCATTAAAATATTTAAAACTTTATTTGAGGGGTGTCCAAGTCTTCAATGCCACAATTTATTAATATTGGAATTATCTTGATAAACAACCAAAGCCTTATTCTCATGATTAAACAAATATAGCCCATGAGACAGTATTCCTTTACCAATCTTTCGCCCCGTGGCTTGATCTTGAAAAGTCACAGAGTTTGGAGAAAAAATAACATTGCAACTCATGCTCTAAGTAATTCTACTAACAGACATCAAGTTAGAGGAAAAAAATGGTATTAAAGGAACTTCAGAGTTATGAGACTTGGAAAAGAATTTGGTTTCACCAACATCATGTACATGAATCAAGAAACTATTAGCAATAGATACATAGTTCATATTTTTATTATTTTTTATGTTGGACAAACACTGCAAGTTACCAGTCATATGATTTGTGGCCCCTGAGTCTATTATCCAAAAAAATGTATCACATGAAGACATACAAGCATAAGGGTTACTTGTGTTTGGGAATGAAAAAGAAGGGTGTGGAAGAAGCACCAATGTTGTTACTTGGTTGATGATAATGATCACAGTTGCAATGATGATTACTACGACCCCTTTGCACCATCGCGATAATCGTTAGGGTTTCTATCTCCATCATTATTTTGATGCATTTTTGTTTCATATTTCTCATTATTAGCAACCAATAGAGATTTCTCAACACTTTCTTCACATGTTTTGAAATCAAGATTCATGATTTTCTTCTTAATTATGTGTCTAACCAAATAGAGAATGAGAACGAGCTTTCGACTAAGCAAAATAATTAAGTTTATTTAAAATAACAATAATAGGTTTCATACTAAAGTTATTTTCTGAATCTGCCGTTATAAAGAGATATCAGTAACTAGAATACTTACCTAATAGAAAGAAAATAATAATAATAATAATAATAAAGATGGATGATGCCTCAATCTCAATCGAAGTTGCAGTTGGAGATCCTTTTAATAACGTTTTTCTATCTCTGGCACTGATTTCAATGAGCCTCTATTTTCCGCAGAGTTGACGAAATTTCAGCAGCCAAAGGTACGAAACCAAATTTCCGCAAGGTGCCAAATCCAGAAATAAGGACGTCTGCAAGATTCACGTCGTAGAATGGGCTTCCACTTGCAAAGATAATATAATATGGTGAAAATCAAATAGGCTTTAAGAAATATGGAAGTCTTCAAGACTCACGTCATGGCCTGTACTTCCTCTTGCAAATACGATACAGAAAGCTTGCTCTAGGTGCATTCAACATTATCAAACCACCCGACCACCTGGAGATTGAGAGAAAAGCTTCAAACTCGGCCAACTAATATGGACCATAAAAAAAGAAACGCAACCACCGGTGAGCAATGGATTAGATCGGCTTGCTCTCATATCATGTAAAAATTACAATAAAAAAAATAACGGAAAGATCAACACCAGATATATGTGGTTCGGTAATAGTATCTTGCTTTGGTTTACTTGAGATATATAGAGTTGTCTTTTAAAAAACATACATCATTACAACAATAATCTCACAAAATAAGAAATTCAATATAAAAACTTTAATATACAAGATAAGAAACTCAACCTATGGTTTCTATAACTTCAACATAGAGCCATGTATTGCAGCGAATTTACTGTTCAAGTAAATAGTTTCGTACTTTCTCTTGTAACCCTTCATTTGCTCAATGAAAATTCTACTTATTGTTTAAAAAAAAAGAGTAAATAGTTTCATAGATTTATACCAAGTACAAGTAGTTACATACACCAGTTTTAATCTCAACGGCTGTGAACAATAACATGTACGCATCTCTTCAATGGCTAGCGCCTGTTGGATTTTCCAATTGTGCCATACTCGTTCCTCTATGCTCACATGTGCCAGCACGAGTCGCGACTCAAAAAAATGGCTAGTGCATGTTGGATTTTCCACATGTGCCACACTCATTCCTCTATCAAGCCTTGAGCCCATTCTGCACAAGTCCTAGGGCGAAGGGTTACTCATGCGCCGATGTGAGTATAGGAAGTGCACTATCAAGTGCCCTCGCACACCTGTGTTTACATGTCACACTCTCCGTATGTTCTGCACTTACATCAACACTCTTATCTTTGTTCTAAGATTATAATGTTTGAGAATATGTTTAAATACCACTCAATCCACAATCTCCTTTTAATGTAGTACTAAAAATCCAAACCTTTCTTTCTAAATATTATTTATAAATTAAGAAAACCACAAAAAAAAAAAATTTATTTTGAAATACAGTCAAACTATTTTTCAAAACAAAACAATACCAACAAAATATGCATCGATAGGCCCTTCTGACTTATAAGATAATGCCTATGAATTTTGTGTACCTAACCCCTTTTTTCTAATAATTGATACAACCATGAAGTAATGTTTCATGAAGTTCAACATACCAAATATTGTAACAGTGACAAGATGGGTGGATAATAGATTGGAAAAGTCGTAAAGACCATTGAGCTAATGGTGAGTAAGCCGACTCTCACTATTCTTGTGTGGTCTCCCTACAACATATATCTAAAAGATGTATTTTTTATCCAAAATTTTTAGAGTTCAATAATCACAATCATGACAATGATCTAAATTTGAAAAAAAAAATTCTGAAAAAATATAAATATATTTTTTTTAATTCCTTTCTTCACCATCCATTTTCACTTTTAGTGGATGTAACATTTTTTGACTCCTATCTCGAAGATGGACGTTTGATATACAAGGGACTGCATGGTAATACGTAGGTTGACTGGTTCACCAAAATCGTGTCCTTATTTAAATGTTCATAAACTCCGCTTCTATTATATATTAGTACCTCATTATATACACTATACAATAGCTACCGATATACATACCAGTCAATACTATTATATAGTAGTAGCTTTAAAGTCAATACTATTATATAGTAGTTGCTTTAAAATTTATAATTAGAGATGAAAATATATTTTAAAGCTATCATAAAGATTTTCAGTATTGAAACCACATTTCTCGACACTATGTGAAGCGTCGCTTTACTTTGATTGTTTATAGCCCCAGCTTTATACAAACCGCACCCACATATATAACCATGCTCACCAACTTAATTCATGTTGCCAAGGTAGAAAACAAGTAGTTGAGCATTCATGTTACAATAAAGTAGGATATTAGAAAGCCCAGTAGGTGTGCGGCATTAAGTTTGGTGATTGACAAAATACCCCACTTCTATGTTTTCTTATAAGGAAAATATTTCTTTATTCCCTATTTTTAACTATCATATCTCATGAGACTCAAGAATTGAAAATATTACTTGTAAGCAAAAGGTCTCAATCTTTTCTATCTTACAATCCCCTGGACCCTTTTGTCTATAAATTTTTTATCCAAACAAACATTAAAATGACACTCTATTCAAACTCCATCTCTCTCTCTCTCTCTCTCTCTTTTCACTTTTCGATGAGTTTACCCGCCAAAGGGTTTAGCTTGAGCTCGAACACGAGCACACCTTCTTATGTGTGAGAGAGATGGAGTTTAGTAGAGAGAGATAGAGCTTGGGTTTTAGTAGAGAGAGAGAGATGGAGTTTGAGTTTTAGAAAGAGAGGAGTTTTGAGAGAGAGAGAGAGAGACGATGATGTGTATGAGAGAGAGATGGAGTTTAGGTTTTAGAGAGAGATAGACAACGATGTGAGAGAGATGGAGTTTTAGAGAGAGAGAGAAATAGAATCATTTCATAAGTTGTTGAGGTCAATAATACATGGTCAAAAGGGTTTAGGGAGTTGGAAGATAGAAAAGATGGAGTCCTTTTGCTTACAAGTAATATTTTCAACTCTTAGGTCTGATGAGATATAGAAGTTAAAAATAGAGGTTAATAGGATATTTTTCCCTTTTTATAATATTTCAGGCATTTTGATTTATGGAGGAAAGACAAAAGTTGGGGTGCAATAAAGAAACCCTAATAGTTGTCTCTATATGAGGTGATTAGGGATGGAAATGATACTCTTAGGGTCATCCTTCATGGAACGATCTCCAAGAGAGACATGAATCTTAAAAAAAGAGGTATGTCATCCAATGGATATATGGGTTATAGGTTGCTTCACTTTCAATTTCTAGATAGAAAAAGTCTCTTTGTTAATCTCATTGTTTGCTTTCTGATAGTTATGTAGCAGTGGAAAATAGAGAAGCTGATAAGTGTTGTTCGGTCAAGAGAGCAAGTTTAGAGAGAAAAATTAATAAGTATATCTCTTGTAACACAGAACTATAGTATTTATTGATAATAGATTTCGACTTGCTAAAGTTGTGGAGATAGGCAATCTATGTAAACCACATAAATCATGTGTAATTATGGCGTAAGTTTGCCTTTGCTTTATTTGCACTCATTTATTCTCATCTTTACCCAATTCACATTTAGCCAACTATATCTTTTAAGGTTATCCTTCTAGGGTGGTCATGGGTAGGGATTTCCAAGAGAGAGTATGACATCCTAGACTGAGGGAGTTTTGTTGTGGATTTTTGGGTATATTCACTGTCCACATTTAGATAAAAAGTCTCTCATGGCTCTCAAGGTTTTCTTTTCAGTAGTGATGTTGCGGAGGGGGGGGGGGGGGGGGGGGATGAGTAGAAAGTGGGAAGGAGATCAAAAAATAAGTTTAAAGGGAAAAATTGATGTGTAGAAAGGTACATCGCTTGTAACACAAAATTATAATCTTCATTACTAGTAGATTTCAATTTGCTAGGGCAATGTATATGAAGAGACCATTTACTTTTAGTACAAGGAGGTCACAAATACTATTGTCCGTCATATTTAAATCGAGTGGTTTTGATTGTGTCTTTGAGTAGGCCCAAAATTCAAAGTAAAACTTATTGAACTTAATGACACACCTCAAACCACCAATTTGTTATCTAATGTCTAAGAATAGTTGTGACTTCCCTGTAACAAAGGTAAATGGTCTCATAGTATACAATCACTTTAAAATTTTCATAAATAAATAAATAAATACTAACACACCTATATTCGATATTATCGCAAATGCCTCTTTATATATTGGGTTCAACCCCTTCTAGATACTTGGAAATTGGGAACTAGAACCTTGCTTTAGATGGCTTTGTGATACACATAGAATAATTGTTAATTTCTATGACAAAAGATTCCGCTTGACCATACCTCTTGCTTGCAAGCAACTCTTGTTCACAAATCACATGGTTTGACTAGTAAAATGGCTTGCTTTTGTGGCTTAGATAAAACTTTTTATTTTGAGATGCATTTTTAATTCTACATTTTTAAGGTTTCAACCTTAGATAAAAAATGTCCTTTATGTTTTTATTATGTTTCATAGATGCCTGCACATGTGTAAAGGGCAAAAAAAAAAAAAAACATCCAAAGATTAATCTACAAATTGGTCATAACTCAAGACACTGCACCAATAGTACTCGGGCCAAGGTTTGGGGCAGCATCAGAGGAGGCATTACAATTTGGACAATTTAGGGTTTACAATATCGTAGATTTTGAACAAAGGAAAAGCGCTTGATAGGGCCCTCAAACATTGCTAGAAAAACCAAATCCAAATTTTGGATTCGAAAAAGATGAAAAAAGGGACCTCTATAAAAAAAATAAAAAAATTTCCGTCCATTTTTTAAGATCCATAGGATAATTTCCAAAAGAAAATGGATTCGAAACCTGAAAGTGGTTTATCTTGCAAAACTTTTTGTAGACTTTTTACGTACATTTGGTTCATCAAATCTCTTTACATAGGCGATTTCCAAAAAATCGGCTTCATACCATGCAAGATATGAAAGCACTTTATCATGAAACACACTATTTCGGATAAGGCATTACACATTTTTTATTTTGCGGCCACCACTTTCACATGAAACAAAAATAGAAAAGCAACATGTCAATTAAAACGTTTCTATCCGAGAGAGATTATTCACCCAAAAAAACAAGAATGTGATATCGCTCTCTTAAATAAAATAATAATAATAATAAGTAGATTAGTCGTAGCTCTAGATTCGAGAAACATCAAATAGTTTCTCTCTCTCTCTCAATCTCTCGAACTTGAAAAAAAAAAGTTAACATAGCTAAACACATAAAAACTCAAACTAAATCACGATGCTCATTGTTGGAACCGAGGCTATCTCAATTACCTCCTTGATGCCATCTTGCTTTCACACATGTTTTAAGTGAATCATTTTCTATCTCATATCACCAAGATCCCTTGCATAAATCTCTCCCACAAAGCCTTTTTTATGCTCAAAAACTTGGCAATGCTTGCCCATGCTTCTTAAATCTGAAGTGCATATTTCACTTTATTACAACATTTTCTTCCTAGGTTAAACACATGCCAATCAAAAAAACCACAAACTAGTGAAATAACAAACCATATACAAATCATGGCAATGATCGAAATCAACATTAGTGTAATATACAACACTCTAGTCACATCGGCCCTTCATTCACCAAACTTTGGACATTGACCTGAAGAAAATTTATGAGGTATTTCTGAGTTCACATCCTCTTGTGAAAGTCACAAATCTTTAATTTCTCCACCTTGATGAATATCATCATCATGACCTTGCTTTGTGACACCAAGATCTTCCATTTCCAAATCGTGTGCCCCATGGCGGGCTTCTTCTTCTTCTACAACCAAATGTATGTTTTCATTTACAATTGTGCTCCCCAATAATGCATACAAGTTTTCTTCGGACTCCACCTTGGTCAGTAAATTTGTAGCCTTTCATATCTCAAGAAGAAAGTGGAATTAAGCTCTTTTTTAAATCTATCACATGTCTCATACTTTCAAGTACTCGAACCACCCTATCATAGATCCTTATTCAAACTGAGCTCATTCCTATCATTTTACTCATTAAGTTGTTTCTCATTGATGCCACCCGCCTTCACATAGGTCATATGAATCAAACTATGATTTATGTGGGCATGTATGATGTGAGGCTCCGCTATCAAGAACCCAATTTTTATAATACATGTGATTATATACCACCACCAATACCTCATCTTCGATGTAAAACAATCGTTTTTACTCATTGGGTCTTCAACTTGGTGAGCCGCATTCTTGGCCCCATTGTACCCTTCCATTCCCAAACCAAAACCCTTTGAGGAATTTGGCATTTTCCTTTACCAACAATATTTCTTTATGTGACGGGTCTTGTCACAAAACTAACAAATTTTGTCGCTAGATCCCCTCGACTTTGATTGGCTACTTATGGAATCTCTTGATGAACCAACTTGTTCATCCAACCGGCCTTTTACCACAAGTACATCCATTCTTGAGCCCATTGACTTATCTATCAATACCTTCTTTCTAAGTTAATTGGCAAGTAAAACACTACAAACCGAAATCAATTTAAGAGATTCTTTATTGTTACAATTCAAGGTAGCAACAAGATTGCTATAAGACTCCGGTAGCGTACAAAGTAATGTCACCGCCTTATTTTCATCATCCATCTTTACCCCGATACTCTCGAGTTGATGAATAATATTGTTGAATTCAGTCAAGTGTTCTAACATTTTCATACCATCTTTCATCATCAAATAATATAATTTCCTTTTTAAGAAAATTCAATTTGTGAAGGATTTAGTGTGGTACAAGCTTTTTAGTTTTGCCCATAAATTCGTTACCATCTTTCCACCTACTCTATTAAATAGGAAAATCATGAAAATTATATTAATTTTTTTATTATTGAAAATAACCCTAAATTTTCTAAAACCTTATCTATACTCTTTTTCTTCACTTTTTTTTTTTTACCAAAATAGCCTTCACGGCAGTAGTAGGACCGTGGAAACATCATGGTAGACTCACTACAATGATGATTATAGGCGATTTAATGTTTTTTGAGGCATGACGGCACAAAAAAAAATGTGATTGTCATTAAGAGGCATTATGGCACTTAAATGCCGTGATGGTTGTTAAGACTTCTTATGCCATGTGACGAAGGTATAACGGTTAAATTAGAACCATAATAGTTCAATAAACCATCACGGTTCTTTAAGTGCCGTGATGCTTCAAAACTACATTTGATTTACAACCCGCCATAACCATCACTGTTTTCAATAGACTGTGATGCCTTCATGGTTCTAAGACTACCGTGAATGTTGTTTTTGTCTACTCACCCAGAAAATGGGTATGGCTGATTTTTTGAAAAGTTTGGGATTTATTTTCAATAATCCAAAAATTAAGGTATATTTTTTATAATTTCCCTATTAAATAATGTTTCAGTCGCCAAACACAAGCGGATTGTGGTGAGGGTCTTTCTATACAATACTTCCCCATCATCATCCTTCATATTTTTCAATTTCTTAGATATTCCTCGTAATGCTTTATAAAGACCTTGTTGTACAAATATATAATGAACTTTTATTTTTCAAAGTTCAAAATCATTCCCTTCACCAAAATTCTCTACTTCAGATTTATATGTAGCCGTTTTTCCAAATTATTGCATACTTCCCTTGGGCTCTGGTACCACTTAATAGCAACTAAGGCTATTTCGATTAACCCCTTGTTGTGATGAACCCCCCCACTGCAATAAATTTAACACCTCGAAACTAACTCGTCTTTCAACAACAAATTGATTCCAAGAAATCCAACACCCAAGAATCGAATACATGGTGTAGTAACTTAGGTAAAAATATGATGAAATCAAGAGAAAGTAAAATATAAACTACAAATCACAATCAAAGCACCATAAACACATAATATATGTGGTAGACCTAAGATCGGGCTTCATTCACGAGCAATAAGTAACGAAACGACACTCAATAGAAGAATTACACGTTTCTGAATTTTGTAAAGATTACCTCATACGATAGTAAAGAAAGCTCAAATTAATATTTCCTTCCACAATAACATCATCATTCGACTCATTGCTTTGTCAATGTCGACTAATACCATCGCCACAAGGAAATCGTGATAAAATCCAGCCAATACAAGGCCACTAAGAAACTAGGATCTGCCAAAACCCCCAATCTCTATTCTTCCTCAAATCTCGTCATGTTTCTCTTCACAATGGCTCTCTTACTTAAAACCACACCTTTCTCACTCTAAATGGGTTATGAGGCCTCCAAATAAAAAAGTGCTTTTTAGAATAACCAAAAATGCCCTCGTGATGAGAGAAATGTCGTAGGTTGAATAGGAGGTGATTTTGCATGACCACCCTAAGCTTCACTTGGTTATAAAGGTTCAATAAATTAGAGGCAAGTGAAATGCAAGATGTCAAGGTAAGAGAACAACCACGATACATATCAAATTTGATGACCTTATATTAATGGAGGATGTGTTAAAGAGAAGGAGAAAGAAGAATACGTCAAAGTTCAATAGTGAGGTTCCTGACTCATTCTTTAAGAGATACATATCAAATTTGATGACCTTATATTAATGGAGGAAGTGTTAAAGAGAAGGAGAAAGAAGAATACCTCAAAGTTCAATAGTGAGGTTTCTGACTCATTCTCACCAAAGGGTACGGGTTGAAATCCTTACTTTCTTACCACTTTTATTTATCTTAAAAAAAAAAAAAAAAGACCTCACAAAATATATCAACATTTATATCATTATGTATCATCCGAAAAAGCATTCGGCTCTATGGAGATGATATGGTGAGTCAAACCTTTCTAAGCATATATCTTCTTGATTGGAGACTCTCTACAATTTATTAGAAACGAGTATCTAACTATGGAGATGATATGGTGAGTCAAACCTTTCTAAGCATATATCTTCTTTATTGGAGACTCTCTATAATTTATTAGAAACCAGTAATCTTTTTATGTACGTCTTTCAATGTATTTCCCTCCTTGATGGACAATTCTTTCCAAGGAGCCGTTAAATCAAATATTTTTATGCATCTCACACAAAAAATTGATACGCTAATTTCAATGTTTTGTATAAGATTTGAAAAAACAATTCCTTATCTAAATTTACGAAGAGAAAGAGAAATAAGAGTGTGCATGGACTTAGGAGTAAGAAGTCTTGAGAAGAGATTTGGTAGACAATTTTTAAATTTAACTTATCGCTTCTATCCTAATAAAGAGAATCTATTTTCTTTACATAGTGCTCTACATTTTTTCTAGGAAAATATCTCCGTTTTTTTTATTTTTAAGTTTCATATCTCAATAGATCCAAAGTTTCGAAATATATATCTTGAATCATAAAAATTTCAAGTTTTATATCTTTTAACTTCCTAAGCTAACTTTATCTCTTTTAAACCTATTTTTTTGCCCCAAACAAATAGAAGAAAGACATATTATTTTTAAACACCATCCTTTATCCCTCTTCAGGTGATTTTCTCCTAATCTCTCTCTAACTATTTTTCCACTCCCTCTCCCCCCGTATCTCTCACTCACTCTCTCCCCTATTAGAGAGACAAAGAGGGTGAATGTTAGCGAGAGAAATTTGGGGGAATATATCACATAAAGAGATGAAGGATTTAGAATGAACATATCTTTTTTATATTTGTTAGGGCTAAAAAAATAGTTAAAAATGAATAAAGTTAGTCAGGGGGTTAAAAAATATATTTTGAATCTTTGAGTCTATTGAGATATAAAAACAAAAAATATGGGGTACGATGATATTTTCCCTTCTTTCTATGTAAATGTCACTTACCACATGTCTACATCTTAACTTCAGCTTAATAATGTAGTGTATAGATAAATATTAACAGTGTGCATTTATTCTTCAATATCTTAACCATCTAGGAGCATATTAAGTGTTAATGGTTTAGGAGACTTCAATTTAAAATGGATGTGGTTTCTATGAAACCTAGGCTTTCTGAAAAAAGAAAAGAAAATAAAGTATCATTGAAAAACATTTTGGGTACGAAAAACTCCAATGACGGCTCTAAAATCTATTTTGGATTATTAAACTTGTAGCTCAAAAAAAAAAAATTACTTAAAAATTGAAAGTCTAGCCCCTAGTTATTAAGTCTCAGTTTAAAACACGATGTTTTCAAAAAAAAAAAATTGATTTTTTAAATATGTTAAGAACTTTGAGTTTTTCAAAAGATCATCAAAAATCATATTTTTCTTAACGAAACTAATATAAATCCGTATTGCATCTTTTTTTTCAAAAAAACACCTCATCGCTATAATTTTATCTTTTTATTTATTTAAAATCTTTGAATTTTGGTTCAAAGATAAGCACTTTAAAAGTGAAAGTAAATTGAGAATCTTGATTTAACTAAATCTCTATCAAAAATTTCCTCCAATATGCTCAATTAAAAAAAAGGTGCAATATATTCTCCAAAAAATAATCCTTCAAAATGATTATATCTTAAAATAATAGTTACAGTTAGATAGAGAGTAATCCAATAAAAAATCTTTTTATCCTCTGAACACAAAGCATCATTATAAAGAGTATAAAAAGGTTTAATAAAATCTAAATATTTAGGCAGCTAGGAATTCAAATTGAACTTTGAATATATATGAATTTACTTAAACATTTTGCTGTTTTATTTCTACATGCAGAAGTTTGTTTGGTTTCACCCTTCTTCTTCTTTTTGTCATTATTGTATACAACATAACAATTTGGAAGGACCACCATTTAATATATTTGGGTTTTTATGCTTTAGTTAACTGAAAAACCTATGCTAAATGCTATTTTTATATGTATTTTCTACCAATGACAATCTCATGCCTTGGGAAAAAAAGTTTATACAAGTGCGAGGCCCTAAACAATCAAATTAAGGCGCACCTAAAAAATTCCCTAGAAGAGGTTGTTTCAATGCCCAAAACTTCTCAAATTGATCTTCTCAAGGACATGAAAAAAAAAGCTTTCAAGTCTTGAATATACTGTATCTTGTAATGTATTTTTGGACCGTCAATTTTCAATATTTTTAAGGATTAATAGATCTCCAGCCTTAAACAATCAAATTAAGGCGCACCTAAAAAATTCCCTAGAAGAGGTTTGTTTCAATGCCCAAAACTTCTCGAATTGATCTTCTCAGCCTCAAGATGTATGGACATGAAAAAAAAGGATTTCAAGTCTTGAATATACTGCATCTTGTAATGTATTTTTGGACCGTCAATTTTTAATATTTTCAAGTATTAATAGATCTCCTCGATCTACACTATTTTAGAAGCTATAAATTTTATAATTAGAAATGAAAATAAATTTTCAGACCATCACAATATTTTTGAAGTTTTTAAATTTTTTAATTAGATGTAAAAATAAAATTTCAAACCATGATAAAGATTTCCAGTATTGAAACAACATCGTTCGACACTATTTATAGGCACGCCTTTCTTTGATGATTTAGAGCCTCGGCCTCATACAAACGCCACCCTACTCTAAAAGTCTAAATTGTCTAAATTGAAATGGCCTCATATGATGCCTCAGCCTTGGTTGGAGTACCGTTGGGATAATATATGGATTGATGACCAATTTGTAGATGAATGACTCATGGCACTTTTGTCCTTCCCACATGTGCGGGCACCTATGAAACGTCTTTGCTATATGAAAGGAATGATACAAACATAAAATAACCAGTTTTATTTATGCCACAAAAGCAACCCATTTTACTAGGGGTCTGGTTTCCATAAATTTGCAACCTTAAACAATCCAATTAAGGCGCACCTTCAAATTTTATCATGATATGTAATTTTGGTGAAAATTTTCTTAAGATTATCTCAAAATCTATTTTTATGTATAGTTATAAAATTTTAAACTTCAAAAACTGTTAAAATCAAGCAGATCATAAACATGTGAAAATCTTGAAAATGAACAGTCTAGATAATGTATTGCAAGATGCACTATTTCTGAGATTCAAAATCTTTTTTTTTTCTTTCATATTCATACATTTCAATGTCGAGATAATCAATTAGATGTTTTTTCAACATTAAAACTAACTTTTATGATGGATTTTTGATGTGCATATGTGATTCTACATATTAAGATTGTAAACCTTATATAAACTTTTCCCTTTTACAAAAGGAAAAAAAAAAACATATAAGGTTGCAACTTTATACCATAGAAGCAAGGTGCAAATCAAAATTCCTGTAAAAAAAAGCAATCTGAAGTTGGAAAGCTTCCAATTGAACATTTTGACGTTGAGATAATGGATATAAAAAAAAAAAATTAAGCCTTAAAACTAGTACATCTTGATACAAATTATTCGGATTGTCTATTTTAAGAATTTCAAGTGTTGATAGATCTATTTGATTTTGAAATTTCATATTTAGACTGAAGGAAGACTGAATGTAGATTTCAAGCAATTGTAATGTTTCCAATGGCAGAAATACATCTTCCAGAAAAATTTAGAGGTATGCCTTACTTGAATATTGTATAGTATAAAGAGTGGACCTTGCAAAAACCTCATCCTTTAGTAAAAGTCGAAGCACTAGCAAGTGTTGAAGTAAAGTTAAGGTGAATTATTTGTCATAGAAATTAACAACATATTCTATGTGTATCACAATTGGGGAGGGGTCGAACCCAGTATTATAAAGAGGCATTTGTGATAATATCGGATATTAAAGAGAGAAAATAATGTGGGTGGGTGTGCCATTATTTAGTTATTTATGTTTATCTATGGAATTTTAAAATTTGATGTATAATGCATATATGAGGTGTCATTTTTAGAAAATTGGGATTTAACAAAACTTACGGCGGATATATTGATTGTCTACATTTTTTTAATTTAAGTTGTTTTAAAATTAAATAATCTTATTGTTTACTTTCTTGCAATATAAAGTTAGATTTTCAAAGAGAGATAAATGTGTAATCAATGAAACTGAGTTACCTATTGAAAGTAATTATTTATTGGAAAAATTTTATACAGAGCCGAGGCTCTAAACAATCAAATTAGAGCCCACCTTAAAATTTTCACTAGAAGAGGTTGTTTTGATCCTAAATATCCTCAAATTGATCATCTCGACATCAAGATACATGGACATCAGAAGAAAAATAAATAAATTTATTTTCAGTTTTGAAAATAGTAAATCTAGTAATGCAATTTTTTAACGTCAATTTTTAAGATTTTCAAGTTTTTATATTTATGCTCTATCTACACTAGTTTTTAAGCTTTAAATTTGATAATTAAAGATAAAAATATATTTTAAGGCTATCACAAATATTTTCAGTATTGAAACCACATTTCTCGATACTATTTAAAGGTAAGTTTTATTTTGATTATTTAGATCCTCGGCTCTATACAAACTGTACCCTTACTTATTTAGTATTTTAGAGAAGCTATTTTTTATAGCCCATTTAATTAAGGGTACAGTTTGTATAAGGTTGAGGCTCTAAATAATCAAAGTAAAGCACACTTTCAAATAGTATTGAGAAATGTGGTTTTAATGTTAGAAATCTTTGTGATAGCCATAAAATATATTTCCATATCTAATTATAAAATTTAAAGTTTCAAAAATAGTGTAGATCGAGCAGATCTGTGAAAACTTGAAAATCTTGAAAATTGACTGTTTAAAGATGCATTACAAGATGCATTATTTTCAAAAAACTTGAAATCCACTTTTTTCTCATATCCAAACCGCTTGAGGTTGAGATGATCAATATGAGAATATTTGAGATCAAAACAATCCCTTCTAGTGAAAATTTTAAGGTGCACCCTAATTTGATTGTTTGGAGCCTCGCACTTCTATAAACTTTTTCCTTAATCAAATACATGTGATGAAGTATTTTTGTACAGGCAAGATGTTTAGGGCTAAAGTTGTTTATTTTAAGAGAAGTAATTAGTCATTTATACATAAGGTGCATGTTAGTTCTCCATCTTTGTGCTTCATAGAATGGGCTGGGGCTAGTTCTCCAAAACTCCTGACAAACCATCAAGAGTTTACATGTAGTGTGATGCTAAATGTTAGGTGGTCTTCTGAAAAATAATGGGTTCTCTATGTGCTGTTTAATAATTATTGTGAACTTCCAATTCAGAAGTTTAGCTGTTTTGATGCTAGAGGGAATTTCTACAAGGAAGGAATGGAAAATATTGACGCTAATATATATATATATATATATATATATATATATATTTTGGGTTATTTTTTATATTTCAGATATGATAGATTGATGTGAAAGGATTGGCCTAATAGAGAAAGAACCCATAAGTAGAAATTTGTTGTTATTTTTTCTTGCACTAGTTGAAATTGCTTTGCCTTGAATAGTTTTAGTTGGCTTAAATTTAGTAAATTGATATAGTTATATTGGAGGCTTGGCGATAAGATGAGGGAAAGTAGATCTAGGTGGGCTGGTCATGCGCAACATAGACTAAACCCAATACAATACTGATTAGGAAGTGCGATTTGATTTAAGTGGAAGGCTCTAAAAGGTAAAATGAAAGTCCCAAAAGACATGTATAAAAGTAGTGGAAAAAGATATGATGACTTGTGATATTATTGAGATATAGCTTAAATGATGATGATGATATAGTTATATTAGAATTATATAATTCTAGAGTAGGTTGATTTTACAAGGTAGAAAGTGTGGCCCCTAAGTTTCTCGTGCATGGTCTTCAAGGACCCTTCATTTGTAGATTTAGGACCATGTACATAGAAAATAAGTGTATACAATGAATCAAGTGCTAGAAATGAAGCAAAAAAAAATCACATAATAGTAGTACGAGATTTACGTAGTTCAACTTGAATGGGGCTATACCTAAGGCTTCGCCCTGGCAAATTGAAATCTACTATAAATGAATATTATAATTTTGGGTTAAAACTGATGTGCTTTCTACATTCGACAATTTTTCTATTTTACTGATAAGAACACAAAAATTTTATTGATAGCAAAGTGTTACAACACTATTACACATCAACAAAAGAAGAAATTGCCACCGATTGTAAAAGGACACCAGCTTTAGCCAAAGAATCCGCCTTATCATTTCCTTCACGGTAAATCTGTTGGAGAGTAATAGCCCTATTCCAACAATGATCTAAAATTTCCATCCAATAATCCCACAAAATCCACGGCGGTCTTCCAATAAAATCACACCACTTGATGACATTCAAAGAATCCCCGTCCACTACCCAATATAAATCAAAACATTTGTCTTTGAAAATTCTCAACCCATCCAACAAGCGCAAACATTCAGCTTTATTAGCGGTAGCTTCCCCACATGGTACTGAAAAAGAATATAACATTGTATCATCTGAATTTGAAATTAATCCTCCAAATCCTGCTGACTTTGGGTTTTCCAAAAAACTCCCATCAAAATTCAATTTAACACTCCCTTGCACCGGCGGACACCACCTCCTTTGAGGCCTGCATCTCACAACATTCTACAAAACCAAATTTTTGAGATTTAACAATACATCCACTTTCGACACTCCTAGCCCTTCCTTAGTATTTGAAAACCAAAACCACACATTATGAAGGATCATCTCAATTGGAGAAGCTCAAATTTCACACTCAATTGGAGACTTTTGTATCTAGAACTGGAAAATGAATTTTCTCAAGACCGCATAAGAAAACTGCTTCGGTCTACAAGGCGTAACAATTTTGTATTACAAGAGACATACATCTTTTAATATAGCAAAATGCTTACTAATTTTCTTTCTAAACTCGCTCTCCTAGTCGAACCATGTTGATCAACTTCTCTCTATTTCTCCATCTAGAAATCCAAAGTGAACCAACCCATAATCCATATCCCTAGTGGAGGCGATGCCTCTCTTTTGGAGACTCATATCTCTCTTGGAGATCTCTTTCCATGACTCCATGACTCCAAAAGGGTGACCTAAAAAAAAGAGTATCATGTCCATCCCTGATCACCTTGTATAGAGACAACCATTAGGGTTTTTTTCTTGTTCCCCAAAAAGGCCCCTTTTGTCCTTCCTTCATAAATTGCAGTAACTCAAATATTTTAAGAAAAAATGGAAGTGGCGATTTTTTTCTATCACCAAACTTAATATCACATACCTCTTGAGCCGTCTAATGTCCTACTTTTCTGCAACATGAATTACCAGCTGCTTGTTTTTTGCCTTGACAACATGAATCAAGTTATGGAGTATGGTTAACTCTTTTTTTTTTTTTTTAAAGAGCTTAAGTTGGTTACTTATTTGCTGAATGCTTAAATTGTTATGTATGAGTTGGTCGTTCCAAATACCCAGAACCCATAAATTTCATTGGTTAAAAGCTTTCTTTTTCCCTTCTATTTTTTGACCTTTTCATCCTTATTTCGTTTACAGCCATTATTAACAGCATATTGATGTCCTAGAAGAAGGCTTTATCCATAGAAGTAGCTATTTGTGTATGATGAACAACTGCTGTATACCAGTAATTACTGCTATGTTTTAGAATCTAGAAATATATAATAGGACTGACTGGTATCTTTCAGCAGTTACTGTATAGTGTATAATGAGCTACTAATGCATAACAGTAGCTATTTTACTGGAGTGTATGGACATTCAAACAATTTGATTTGTGGCAATGATTTAAAAGACTCGATAGTTATTTGGAAGTAACCCAAATGAATGAGAATAATCGATACTACAATGAGTATGACAGACTATTCATTTCATTGATGCACATGAACGCTAAGGAATTGTTGCACTTTTACAATTTTAGCTAAAGACTGGTATTCCTATTGTTATTTATCCAATAAACATACTAACATCTTTGCGACCTTCTAACATGTGCATATTTGAAATAGGAATAGGAGCCATATCAGTAGCCAACAAGGGGGCTGGACAGCACAAGAAGCATGATTTGATTATAAACTTTTAAAGAGACTGAGATTTGTGATGTGGAATTTCGTTCATAGGATCGTTGAAGCAATGCACAAGACTAAAGCGACCCTCTGTTCATTTACTTACGTTGTTTTGATGGCTTCATAGCCTGCATTCCAATAACAACTAGATCAATTGTTACTGGCCCTAGGCCCCATATTCATGGATTTGGTTTATCAGTCTAACATTAGTGCACGAAGTTAGTATTGTGAAAGCAATCATTGGATACTGAATATCCATTGTTGTACATATATTTTTTTAAGCTCATTGGTCTCTATGACTTGTTCCAATCTGTTATCCTCCCATCTTGCCCTCGTTACAATGTTTAGTCTGTTGAACTTGCTGAAAGCTCAAAATTTGTGAGCTTTATTTCATTAATCAAAAAGGTTTTCCCTGTGCATATTTGTGATGGTTACGTATTAAAGGCCATACTGCTCTACTAAAGACCATACTCTCACTCAAGCTACAGGTCTCCATATCTTTTTTCATTACTTCCATCTATCTCCTTTTGGGCATTTGCTTTGCTCATTTAAAGCCTTCCACTTGAGCCGAATCACACCTCCTAACCGGTGTTGTATTAGCTTATATATGGCCAGCCCATCGAAGTCTACTTTACTTTATCTTTTCGCCTATTGAAACCACCCCTTAAGTTCTCTTGATTGTATTTGTTTACAACAATGTAAAAAACCCTGCCAATTGTCTTCAATGCAGATTGGTCTTGAGAATAAAAGCAATTTCGTCAAACGCTGTCTAAAAGGCCAAATGAAATACCAAAAAACATGCACATACCAGAAACTATGCACAAGAATTTCTAAAAGCTCTGAATAAACACTTTATCATATCCAACATACCATTATACATTACATTGTTCCTCATACAGAAGGGGACTAAAGGCAATCGCACTCGTGCATGGGATTAGAGTGTCTAGAAAACTGAATTCACTACTGAGCATTACATTGTTTCTCATTTAACATTGGTGGTACTTTGCACTTTTACACTTGCATCAGCATAACTGGTGCCCTTAGTCCGTGCACAAGTGTGATTGGTGTTGGCCCATGACATTCCTTTAGCCTGTGCATGCATGCGGTTGCAACGTTCGCGTTTCAGACACATTTTGGCTGAAACTAACTTGTATCGACCTTGGTTAAGGATAGCACAATCACCAGCTGCGGTTATGGGCAGTGGCCTTGGTTATGGGCTTGCTGCTGCTATGGTGGTTCTTGGATACCATTAACTGTGTGACAGAACTATTCTCATGGTCAAGAGCATGTTAATTAGCACTAAGAAGTTAAGAAATGAACCAGTGTGAATGTAGGCAACCTAAATTTGTGAACAAATGTTAATTTTAACAGGGAAAAGACATGATTCTTCTATGAACAATCAGATTAAACAGTATGTCGCAACAAATCAGATTAACCAGTTATGTTGCAACAATTAAAAGGGCCTTTAGACTCTCTATCTAAAAGGAATCAAAATTCTCATTCAAATTCACTGCATTTCCAGAATGTTCACAAAAAAATAAGCATTTTGGTTTATTGATGTCCAAGTGAATTTGAACGAGACAAATAAATTAGATTGTCTGTTTCATTGTTTTCTGAGAATAAGTTTACCTGTAATTCGTAATGCACGCTGAGATCAATCTCAATAGAACATGTGAACCTCATTAGGTGTGTCTCAAAACAGAAAAATCACACTTTATTACTTTTTAATATAACAATTTCAACTTAATTGATTTCCAAACATTATGGGTGTGTTAATATTACTTCCACTGCACCTTATACACCAACTGGCAGCCAGTGTCTTTCTTCCCATGGCTAATGGTTTTCTCTTGGGAAGTATATGGTATTCACCTCACATTTAAAAAAAAGATTGTATACAATGAGACCATTAACCTTTGATACATGGAAGTTACAATTACTTACAACCATCCGATGTGAAATCCGACAGCTTTGGTGTTTCATAAAGTTCAAAAAAAATTCTTTTGAACTTTTAGCTTGGCCAATGAAATAAATGCAGCCACCCAATTTCTCATTGAATGGTCAAATTTAATTGTGACCACCTTGTACCAAAGGTAAATGATCTCATTATATGCTTTTTTTAAAAAAAAGTTCGAACAATATGCTTTTGAGATATATAAAGAAAGTTATTTAGAAAATATAAAATATTCTTTTGTTTGACATTTCTTTGCACACTAATTATATCAGCAAAGGAGCAAAGCAAATACAGTCTTGAGATAGTGTCATTGCATGACTGAAAACAAGAAATATTTTTCTTCATTTCATTCATTCACCATTGTCTTTACTCTCTTTCTTTTTACTTGCTTTTAATCTCTTTTTTATTTGTTTATAATAATAATAATGATAACGATAATGATAATAATACTAATAATAATAATAATAATAATAATAATAATAATAATAGTAATAATAACAATAATAATAATAAATGTCCATGAGTTGAAGTAGATGAGAAATAATAAAACGTTCATTTGCTGGAATAGATTAGAAATAATAAATTGTTCATTTATCCAAAAGTTAGGTGTATATTGATCAATTTCTCCAAACAAAATGGTTGTTGCATTTTGGAAGTTAAGGGGACTAGTAGATTTAGTGATTATTAGATTTCAAAATTTATTAGACAATTAACTATTAGCAACTCTCAAATACAACAGTAGGAGTGACCAAAGTTGATTGCTCATCTCTCAACACTAGCTTCTTAACATGCAAACCATTTGGTGGTCCACTGCAGACGCAACATAAAGGGGAGCCCTCTTAACATAATTGTACGCCACAAAGACTTGTTATTTGAACTCTGTCATAACTTAAAACACAAATTGATTTCTGTTCAGTAGAAGATGATACCAGTTTGTGACAGCAACTCTAAACCATGCCTCAAAACCAGAGACTCAGTTCTTTTTTTTCGTTTGTTACAACTGTCGTATAACCATTTATCGACTCTTGATCTGATCCACCCAGGCTATCACGAACTCTAGATTCAACATTTTCTTTAAAGTAAGGATTCAAACGTTAGATGTTGGTGTGCGCGTGTGCGCGTGTATGTGTTATCAATTCTTCTAAGCGATGAACCTTCAATTCCAACAACACTTATACTATTGTGGCCTAAGATATTTATTTTTGGAGTCTGTACTTCATCCCTTTTTTAGTTCATTTGTCTGAGCTTCTATTTTCAAGAATCAGCTTCGAAAAGATATTAAAACACCACCGGTAAGAGAAGAGAAATCAGTGGCATCATAGCCTTGACGCACTATCCTGTCATCTGTATAATTGAGGAAAATTGTTTCATACGGGCTGGACCGCATTTCTACAGTGTACAGTCCTAAGGAATGAAACATCCAACTTAAAAATGGATGTAAATAAGTGGTCTATCTAAACACAATTGAAACTAACAGTCCAAATGTTTTTTTAATAGAATTATTATCTCTAATTTTGAAAAAATATTTATTTTTTTATATTCATGATCTCCATATTAGAGATTACATGTCCTTAAAAATTAAGTCCAATAATCCCCCTTAAAAATAGATTTTTAAGATGTGACTCATTTCTACATGGACTCGTTAGAAACTGTGTCCTATGATTAATTATCAGTTTATGAAAAGTGAATATCAGTGTAATTTATGATGCTGTCAAATTGGTCGGAGAATAATTTTATTGTCATTGGGCAAGAATTCCACCTATCAGTCCATCATTTTCCCACTGCCACCTATTTTCCCACTTCCACCTTTCTAGAAGAAAAAGTTTACGGGAGGCCTTAGGCTTTACAATAAAAAGTAAAGCCGCGCCTCAAAACCCAATCATAAAATGCATTTTGGTGCCCGTAAACTATCATATTGATTTTCTCAACATTGATGATTATCTATCGAAAATGGAAACAGAGAATGGGTTCCAAGCAAGCTGCAAAGATGGTTAAGAGGGATATTGATGTCTAAAGTTTCATTATCATCAGGTCCCAAGTTAGCATTCAAAAAGAAAAAAAGATTTTTAGATAAAAAGGATTTTAAGTCCTAAAAATAACATGTCTAAGTGTTGATAGATCCATAAGATTTGCATCATTTTAACGCGTCAAATTTCATAATGAAAGGCAAGAATGGACATTGAAAAAAAAAACACGGGGTGGGGCAGGAATAGATTTACAAAGTTTTCAGTCCTAAAACTGCATCTTCCTAATGGTCACTTTTTAACACAAATTATAGCCCTTATGCTAAACCCACTATATCTAAAAACTTCCAATTCCAACTTTACGAGGTTTAGGATTTCCATGTCATTTCTTCTCCAAGCTCCACAGACAATGGCGTTCTTCTTATTGTAGTTTATAATGGGATATGCACACTATTACAACTAATACGCATGATTAAGGTTTCTAATGAGCAATTACACTAGGTGAAGGCAATGGTGCAAAATTTAGTTGGAATCTACCTACGGGAAATACAGTATGCTTAGGAGAAGATTAAGGTTTCTAATGACTTTTCTCAAGTTTTAAAGACAAAAGGTGTTCGTTAGTTTTAACTTGTAACACATATCCAGGTCGGATGTGCCACTTATCCATAAGTAATCCCACTGTCTTCCTTGTCAATTAGTGAAAACTAAAAGGTACTGTTTGGTCCACTCAAGCTATTCAAGAGTAAAGTCCCTTCCTATCTCCCTGTTTATTTGAAGGCCAAAAAAAAAAAACTCCCTCACTCATTGAGAAAACGGTTTTACCCTTACTCATCAGTAACCCATTCACCAAGCTAAGGATTTCATCAGTAACCCATCCTCAATAACAATGAGAAAAAGCCAACGTCACCCAGACTTCTCAAACGAAAATACTCAATGCTGCAAAACTCACAGTGAAATGGCAAAACTTTGCAGGAATAATCAACACATTCACCTTATACAGCAAACAAAAAAGACAGTTTTTTTCAATCAAATCTACATCTTTCAAGAAACGTGGCACAAAACATAACCATTTTGTTTTTACATAATTTTGCATACAAATTTCATATAAGCCAAATTAACATGTCTAGAAAAAGTGATACATATGATGTGTTCCACTTCATCCCCTGCATCATTGATAAGCACCAAACAGAGGTCCCCAGCGGTAGAGAACTGAGTACTAACTTCCTGCTTGGCTAGGCAAGCGTTCCAATGTCAGGCATTAATTGATTCACAGGACCATTTAACTTACCCTGATACAAAAAGGACGAAATATCAAGGAACATTAAGCAGTAGCATCACCGACAGGAAAAATTACAAATGAATACATGACTGAGCCAATGCTTGAAGTACCTGAAACAATATGTATGGCCCAGATTGAATGTCGACAAAACTCATCACGTATAATCACTCACTTCTTGCTACCTGCATTCAAGGACCCATCCTTCATTAATCTGATGCTAAGACTGTTAAACCTCCCTCTTGAGTAGTGGCGAGATGCCTTTCTCCAATCAGTGCCAGTCTTCATCATGGCCAAAAACTCCTCATAGCTAATGCGCCCGTCCTGTGTACCATTGAAAATAACCATTTCATTTTATTTGGTATCAGTCTCCATCATGGCCACACACACACACACACACACATAGAGAAACATTTTAATGTATGATCACCTTGTCAGTATCTACTTCTAGGAAGATATCATTTGCAACATCAACGGAATCAGTAATACCATCTTCAACTAGGGCTTCTCTTAGCTCCTCGGGCTCAATAAATCCATTACCATCTTTATCAAAGTAAGAGAATGCCTTGCGAAGATGCTCGTCATTGGCCATCCTCTGAAGATGAAGGGACACTGCAATGAATTCTCCGTAATCCAGTGTTCCATTCCCATCAGCATCAACCTGTTCACTCTCATCAAGTTATCATCTATCCAGGAAGTAGGAAGCATTGTTCAAATCGTTCCTACAGTCAAAATTTAGATAACACACATTTGTGTGAAAGGAAAATAATTCCAATTTTCAACGAGCTGCTATCCTTCCCAGCTTTTAAATGATCGGGACCTTTACTGGGTAGATGGAATTATAGAATTACAAGTTAACAGAAGCCTAAAAATACAAGAAACAAGAGACAAATCTGTTAATTTTCCTTCAGCCAATTAATCAATGCTACATTCATCCAGGTAAGCAAAAACAAAGGACTTCAGGAAGCGAGGGAATAGCTTGATGCCCATATCTTGTTGCTCTAAAACGAATGAAGAAAGCCACCATTTGCTGCAAGATTTACAGCCCCAATGGGGTAAATGAATCACTAAAAAGCCAGCCAAGTACCAATGAGATACAGTCAGTGTGTGTGTGCCTCTGGTTGTGTGTTGAACTGTTGTAACAAGTACCAAGAATTGTTCAGAACTTGAGTTTAATGTTTATTTTTGTTCTTTGTTAATATTTGTCAAAACCATTCTAATTGTACATGTGATTACCAGGAATTACATAAACTTCTCGTTCTTCTTTTGATTTTTCAAATGGTACCAGAGACAGGCAAACCATGCCCCTGGCCTAAGGTCTACTATTGGTGTTTGTAATGTCAGTTTTTATGTGCAAGTTTCATTGCTCATGGATTGAAGGTTCCACATGCAACATCCAAGGAAAGTGGTGATCATGCGGGAGTTCGATGATTGATCTCGCACATAGGATCCTCCTTTATTCCATGTTTTACAGTAGGGACAGTCCTTATTGTAAGAAATCCATTCTTTGCAAAAAAAAATCATCTTAAGAATGCAGCTCTTTCGAAAAAACCTGCCCGCTTCCTCTTTCCAAGACATATTAGAAAACTCAAAAACACACTAAGAAAAAATAGCGGTTTAGGGGCAATAAGTAGAATAAAGTTGATTGGTTCGAATGTATCATATAACCATCATAACCTGGGCTTAATGCTTTAGTTATGCCCTAATAACTAGAGGGTTCATCTGCAACATTCCTCAGCAATTCAAATGCACTATTGGGTTTAGACCATGAAATGCAGCAGCACATCAGAATTTTGATAACCAGGAATTGACAACGGATAGAGCTGAAAGCAAAGTCCCAGCCGCAAGATTCCTGATGGATGCTCAGGGCACCTCCCAACACAAGGACCAAAGGTAGAAGGAGAAGAGTAGGGAACTGGCAGGGTATGCTTCTCTCTCACAGGATCACATGCCTCTCTTTTCTCTTTCTTGTTTCTCATTCCATAGATCTGGTTTGCCCTAGGGCAGACAGCCACAATGTCGGCCCTGTCATTTTTGAGGGCGCGAGTCATTTCTTTGGGCCCAAATTTTGTAGCCACATTCTCTTGGATGTGACAAACACAATCATGAAAAAAAGTTCAAAAAACGCAGCCCAGAGATCTTTTTCTCGAGGAGAGATAATGCAGTAAATATGGCTATCCATCATAGAGATACATCAGCTCAAGGGTATGGGCACAGGTATCCCGCATCCAGTAAACGGGCCTACACATGACTGCCATGTGGATCACATAGTCCACTACATGCAGTTGTGCACCTAAATAGGTATATGGGGACTCTATGGGTTGCATGCTCCATAGGCCCAGACCCCAATAGATGACAGAGAGATTATCTTACGGGTTACATACTCCACAGGCGCAGACCCCAATTGATGAAAGAGAGATTATCTTGGAGGACAATTTAGATAGAATGGTCAGAAATCCCTAGTTGCTATTCTTCTTGGATTTGGTAAGATTAGGATTAGAAATCTCCTAATCCTAATCCAAATCCAAATGAAGATAAGGAAATCATCATGAACCATCCAAATAGGATAGAAGGGATTCCTACATGTATACAAGGGGTGTGGGGTCTTTCTATAGAATAAGATACAAGACGGACAAAAACATGCCCATGAAATCGTCGAGTGAGAAATCACATGATACCCAAAAGAGAGCATTCCTGAGAGAGGGACAGAGAAACATGCCCCATCTGTGCCTCTCTCTTCTCCCACTTTAGTCCTTGTTTTGGTTCATGTGCAACACTAGAAAGAGCCCTCACGCGTCCAACGGCTTGGCTCTTACAATGTGGACTTTGCATTCAGCTTAGTAGTTGAATAGTTTCCTTCAAGTTTGTGCTCATTCCTCGTCACCCTCCGATGTGTTTGTGAATAGGAGACAAACCCTAGCAGAGAGGTATGTACTTTAGTTATCGCTTATCGAGATTTTTATCATATATTCCATTGCCTTATCTGGGTTGAAAGGCAACACAAATGGAATCTACACATATTCAATTCACATAGAATGTATTGTAATCTATGATTAGCAACATCCTCAGTGAATAACTAAATATATCTTTATGTAAGTCTTTTATCTGGCACAAGGTGCCTGATGGCTTTGGCAGCCACCATTTCTCATGCGAATGATGAGTAGATGACCAACTTCAATATGCTCAACGTCTTCCAGAAACTGAGTTAAGACAATAATAGTTCTTCTTTGGATAGTTAATAATCAAGAGACCGATTTACATGCCTGTACTAAACTGGGTCGATAGAATGTCCTAAAATCCAAAAAAAACATCACTTCTATAGATGATTTCATGTTTAATGTTCATGAAAAAAGTGAATGGGATTCCAATATGTTTGAGCAAGACCCTTAGCGACACCATTTCACAAGTAGAGGCCAAGATCTTGACACTTTTCTTCCAGCTTTTCACGTGGCCAGGTAAGGTTCCACCTTGCTTTCTCTGATACTTTATTTGTGTAGAAGTGGTGTCTTGCATGAATTGGGTGACAAAACGTGCAACTCGAGTGCTGGGTATACTAAGATAAATTAGTCGGGAAGTTTCCCAACTAAACCATAGAACATAACAATCTCTCATAAACGGGACCAACATGTCATTTTATTAAAACTTGGCACCAAGGGGTGAACAACAAGCTTAGACACTAAAAATACCCATCTCAAGCAAGTCCATGGCATATTTCCTCGAGAATATAATCATTCCTTCAAGGAGAGTCCGAACAGAGCGAGTAGGCTTATTTTTCTCAACCATAATTCCTAAACCCAATGTTCAAAAATTCGGCTGCCCGATCGCCTAGGCGAAAAGAATTTCAATACGCCTAGCCGCAATCTGGGCAGGTGCATTAGGAGTTTTGCTTCTGAACACCCGCCTAGGCGATCTGGACGCCGCCCAAGCGCTATTGTCTGAACGCTCGCCTAGGCGCCGCCCCATGACAACTTGCAGGCGGCAGAAAAAACCCTCGGGTGAGGGTAAAATATGTAATTTTTCCCACTAAAAATGGGGGAAAAAGGTTTTAAGGGGTATTCTAAACCCCTAACAGAAAATCCATGGACTTTAGGATGAGAAAAACCCCTCAAAAACCACTATTTTGGGATTTATCGAAAGATCGACAAATTTTTTATTTTTTTGATTTCTTCCTAAAACGAAGGCAATAGTTCGTGGGTGGATTTGGAGCTTCTAATAGTTGATTTTAAGAAATTTTGGCGACCCAATAGACGAGGTTTGAACCGACATCGATTTGATTTTGATATTTTTAAAGCATTATCATATTTGAAAGAGGGTTTTGATTTTAATTTGCTATAACATATTATGTTATGAATCATGTGTTTTTTCTTTTATTTTATTTTTTTACGGCATATTTACATGTTTGTAGTTAAAAGATTATTTTTTGGTGATTTATTGATTTTTTTCTCACTTGGACGATGAAATTGAGTATATATTATATTCTTTTATGAATAATTGATTCTTTTTATGTACAATGTGTCTTATTTTAATATTCTATTTTTTTTGTTTTAGTTTATTTGATAAATAATTGATTATGTGATATCTTAAGGGTTAAGTCTTATGTGAAAGTGAAACTAAAGTCTTAAAATATCTTATATATTTAGTTATTCATTTAAGTCTTATGGTAAAGTAATAGTTAGTGTCTTAGTGACTTAATTCTTTAATCTTATGTATTTTACAGGTTTGTTGATTAGGTGATTGATTCTAAATCACATTGATTGATACTCGATCAATTATTATTCATTGAAGAAAAAGGCTTCTAATGCATCAAGTAGGCCAACTGATCCAAGTTGGAAGTATGTAACTTGTCCAAATCCTCTTGACAAGAATAGGATCGAGTGCAAGTTTTGCAAAAAACGTTATCATGCCGGCATCAACAGATTCAAGAAGCATTTAGCCAGCATTAAAGGGGATGTGGCGTCATGCACTCTAATGTTTGCTTTCTTACCTCACCCGGATCCTGAGGTACTACCACGAGAAAGGGGTCAAACAAGCCTAGAGACCCATATGAAGAAGGATCTGAGAGAAAGGGTCATCCAATATCTGAGGATGTCGATGTTCCAAGCGGGCATTTCTTTTAATGCCGCTAACTTGAGTAGCTTTCAGGCTATGTTGGAAGTAGTGGGCCAGGGTTGAGGGCTCCAACTACTTTTAAGCTTAAAGGGCCAGTACTCGAGAAAGAAGTGGAGCTAACGAACAACTACTTAAAGACCCACACTGATGCGTGGAGTGTATATGGTTGCATAGTAATGACCGATGGCTGGAGTGATAAGAGGCGCAGAAGCATCATGAATTTGATGTTGAATTGTCCTTTAGGGACAATGTTCAAGAGGGCTATTGATGCTTCAGACAAGTCCCATGATGCACAGTTCATTTTTAATTTGGTGGACCAGTATATAGAGGAGATAGGGGGAGGATAAGGTGGTCCAAGTTGTGACCGATATGTATTCTACTAATATGGCGGCCACTAAATTATTGCTGGATAAGAGGTTGCGTATTTTCTTGACCCCTTGTACAGCACATTACATAAACCTCATGTTTGAGGCCATTAGTAAGAAGAAGACGTTCAGGACAACCATCGAAAAGGCACAGAAAGTCAGTTTATTTGTATAGTCACACTCAGGTATACATTTTAGTACTATACTAGTTTCATTAGTTACTTATTTTGCGTATTTTTAATGCATCGATTTATTAAGGGTAATTTACTTAACTTACGGAATTCTATGTTGGTCAGGTCTTAGCCATGATAAGAAAGTCTACTGAGGACAGAGACTTGGTGAGGCCTGGGGTGACTAGATTTTTTCACCTTGTACTTGTCCTTGAAATCTTTATATGAGCAGAAGGACAAATTGAGGTCTACGTTTGTTTTTTAGGATTGGACCAAGTCCAAGTGGTCCGAGAAAGCTGATGCAAGAGTTGTTATGGGCATTATCATGGACTCAAGATTTTGGAATCATGTCCATTATGCCTTGTTAGTCTTTCACCTTTTGGTAAAGGTTCTCAAGTTGGTTGATGCTGAGAAGAAACCTGCTATGCGGCACATCTATAAATACATGCAGGAAGCGAAGGAAGAAATCAAGAGATGTCTGGGGGATGAAAAGAGGTATGGGCCGTTTTTTACAATTATTGAAGACAAATGGAACTCCCAGCTTGAGAGGCTCCTACACTTAGCAAGATATTACCTTAACCTCACTCACTTTTACACCGATGCTGAAGTACATAGCAAGCCTGAGTTCATGGATGCTTTCAACCAGTGCAATGTGAAGCTCAATCATGATGCTGACGTGCAGGATAAGGCAATGATGGAGTTAGATTTGTATAAACTCACTACTGGATCTCTAGGTAAGGAGTTGGCAATCAGACAAACGTCCAAGATCTCTGCTGGTAAGTTTAGAACCTCTTCAATTTGATTTTATAATTTAAGTATTTAATTTCAATTACCCAAATGGCTAGATTCCTAATTTACTAAATTACTACATTCACAATTTTACATTTACATGAAATAGGTGCATGGTGGATGGGCCATGGTGGAAGAACCCCTCTTTTGAGGCAGATGGCCATGAAAATACTAAATCTGACTTGCAGCTCCTCTGGATGTCAGCGAAACTTCAGCACCTTTGAAATGGTAATATTACTTATTAAATTAACGCCATACATATTCAGTAGTCTTTGTTCAGTATAATCAGAAGTTGCAAGAGCGTCATCATCAGCTGGAGCACAATCAAAGGGAGGCTACTGAAGCTTTTGATATTGATGACACATGCGAGTGGATGGTCGATGCCAGTGATGATGAGGCTTTCCCTGGAGAGGGCTTGACCTGGGGCCAGGTTCGTGAGGCTGCTGGGACAGCAATGCCCCCTATGCGTACCGCTCGTGCTCAAACTCAAAGTCAGAGCCAAAGGAAGGGAAAGGGAAAGGAGAAGGCAATGGCGAAGAAGAGGAAGAGGGTATATTGACATTAAGAGAGGATGATGAAGAGGAAGAAGTAGATTCAAAGGAGACAAGGGATGACACTTAATATATTGAGGAAGGCGATGATTCTGATGATGATGGCAGGATAACAACATCATCATCAGATGCTCCTCATGATCCAATTGAACACCCTGAGTGGTGATGCCACTGATGCCATAGAGTTGTCTAGTTGATGAATGATGACTTGATGCATTTGTTTATTTATTTTGCCTTGTTAACTTGTGTATGACTATAGCGTTGATTCGTTTCTAGTATGGATTTCTAGTTTCCTACAATGACATTTGGTATTTCAAGCATTTTAACGTCATACAACTTACAAAGTTACAATCTCTTTGAGACTTGTATGATTGTCTCATCCGTAAATATGTTATGTGATTGTACTCATTGTAGTATTGTATTGTTGTACTACTATGTTTTCGTCTATTTTATACTCACGAGGAGTTTGGAGCTCTAAATTTGCCCCAAATACTCCCTAAGGATATAAACCATGCCCTAAGAACTCCCCTATTTTTTATGTTTGGGGCGGGTTCGGGGGGAGGGAGGTTTATTTTGGTGAGGGAACCTTGTCCCTGGGCGCCCACCTAGGCGGCCAGGCACCCAAACCGCCTAGGCACCCGAATCCGTTTTTTTTAATGGGGTGGGGTTTGATTTTGGTGAGGGCACCCTGTCCTGGGTGCCCACCTAGGCGGCCAGGCACCCAAACCGTCTAGGCGCCCAAATCCATTTTTTTGAACATTGCCCGAACCAAAGCAAGACAATTCTTTTCCTTTCGTAACACTAATCCGATTTTCCGGAAACTTGCTGCCTTCAACCAAGCGGACCGCCCGACGCCTAGGCAAACCGAAATGCCTAGGCAATTCGCCCAGGCCTAGGCGGCTAATCTGGGAGGCCGCCCAGGGCCTGTGCTCCACCAAGAGGCGAAAATTTTTTTTTCTTTTTTTGTTTTGATATTTTTAAAAGATATAAAAGGTTAAAATGAGGGATTTTAGGTTCATTTGAAACCTAAACCCACAAGAAACCCTTTTAGAGAGAAAGAAACATCCAGAAAACTACATTTTATTGGATCGAAGTGTTTCTCAAAGTTTGGAATTCGAGCAATCAAAGTAAGTGCAAAACTTTATTTTTTAGATTGTTTGTTTTATTTTCAGATGTCTTCTTCAAGTGTTAGTCGGAGTGGAGATCCGGGTCGGCAATATGGACACAACCCGAATCCAAATGGCAAAAATTGCGTTCGATGCAATTTTTGTGAAAAAAATACAAAAGGAGGCATAAATCGGTTTAAGAAACATTTTCCCCTTGTAAAAATGTTCCTGAAGCTATCAGAGAGGAGATTAAGCAATATATAAGTTGTGTAAAACACGAACAAAATCCTTGTTATATATCTATTTCTGCTACTTCTAGAAGAAGTGATCCGGGTTGGAAGTATGGGTACAACCCAAAACCAAATGATAAAAATTGTATAATGTGTAAATTTTTTTAAAAATACCAATGGGGGTATTAGCCGATTCAAAAAACACCTTGTTGGTGTTAGAGGCAATGTTGCTTCTTGTACAAAGGTTCTTAAAGCAGTTCAGGATGAGATTAGACATCTGTTGAATATAGAAGAACCAGAAAATGATGAAAATAAGCCTTGTTCTATGGAAGTATCTTCTCTAGGTTCTTCTAGAAGTGGATCGAAGTTGGAAGTATGGTTATAACCCGAATCCAAATGATAAAAAATGTATTAAATGTGATTATTGTGGAAAGGATACTAATGGGGTATTTACCGGTTTAAAAAACACCTTGTCGGTATTAAGGGAGATGTTGTCCCGTGTAAAAATATTCTTGAGGCTACCAGGGAGGAAATTAGACAATATTTGAGTTCAGAGCAGCCAAGACGCCTAGGGCCTCATCAGCACAGACTGTACATACTAGTAAGAGGAAGGTACAAGAAGAGGAGGAGGAAGAGGCAGATTCAGAAGAAACAGTGGAGGACGAGTATTATATTGAAGAGGAAGATGACTCTGATGATGATGGCCTCGACTCTGATGCATATGATGAGGCATGCCTTATTGATATTCCTTCTGATGATGATGATGACTGAAGACTCTTGCCTCTTGGTGCTAAGTGCTGAGTGTTGACTGTTGTGTTGAGTGTTGACTTTTGTATCCTATACTGTATATTTTCTAAATTTCTGCATATTTTTGTTATGTTCAGTGTTGACTTTTGTATCTTACACTTGTATGGTTTTACAGTTTACTGTTTAACAATATGGATTATCAAAATTCTCTTCTCGGCTTCTATCTTTTCTTTTTTTTCAACTGGGCCCGCCGCCCAGGTTCTGGGCGCTCGCCTAGGCGGCCTGGAACCCCCAGGCCACCTAGGACCCGCCTAGCACTTTTTGATACACTGATCTCAAGAATTAATAGCCCATCACCACGATCTCTAACTGGCGCAACAAAGCTCTACAAATCTTCCCAGTCAAGAAAATGTGAAGCCTCTTTTATATCCAACAACATCAACATTGACCAGAAGGGAAAATCTTTTGAACCAACCAACCAAAAGATGGCATAACATCCACCCAAGATAGATGAAGAGCATTCGAATGAGAAGGACCCACCATATGAGAGAGTGCTTTCATGCTTAAAAAGCCTAACCATTCACATCATAACCCAAGTAGAAATAAGCCATCAGAATAATGGAGGAAACAGCCAGTAGCAGATAAAAAAAGACAAAAAAGATTTTTACACCCTATGAGAACTTCCACCAATTTGGAAACCAGAGAAAAGCAACCTCGCCACATCTAATAGTCAAGGTTCCATATGATCCACATTATTCTCTAGCATCACATCCATTCAAAGCTTAATGACTAGAAACATCTAAAAGATGAGCAAAAGGAAGAAGAAAACTTGTGTGGGAGCAAGAGACTCCCCTAAGAAATTTAAATCACCTCAGAATTGGTTGAGGGAATAAAAAGAAATCACTTGGGAAATACTAAGAAAAAATTGATTTTGAGAAAGACAACTCTTATTTTTTGGTTTATTTGCTGTTTTCCGGCAGAGCACCGGCTTGTGGGATGCCTGCCGAACTCCTCTTTCTCCCTTCACCATCTCTCCTTCCACTATCTCCATTTCTGACTCTCTTCATTCTCTTAGTTTTATTTTTTCTGCATACCTTTATTCTCCTCTATATCATCACCCTTTCTCTTTTCTAAATTGCTCTCTTTCTTAGCCTAAACATCTCTCTTTCTTAACCTATCTCTCTCCCTCACCCCTTACTATTCCTTTTTGTAAGCAAGGGTTTTGTGTTTTATGGTATGCTTCTCAGCAGTCAACTTGTGGGATGTCATCACCTACACCTTGTGGGTTTTTGCAAAATATAATTTACAGCATTTATATATCGCTACATTTTACTTAAAAAATAATTGATTTTGAGAACGGAAGGCTAAACAAGTAAAAGCTACCTGCAACATGTCCCAAAGAAACCTCACCCCAATTTCTTGAGCAGAGGTTGCACAGAGGACCGATACCACCTAGTAAAATTGTGGGCAACACGAGCTTCAAAAATTTTACAAAGTTTTTGTATAGAAAGGGAAGTATTTTAAATTCTCATTGTAAGCAAGCACCATATGCACATCACAAACAAGGAATCTCAGTCACCACTAAGTTTGGGAAAAATAGGCCCAGGGAACACGAAGACTACTCTGGATATGATGAACATTTGAAGGAAGGGATGACATATAAGACTGAGAATAGGTCATTCACACCAATCTAGTCATTGCAGCCACATTTCACGTTGATCAATGTCTCATATGTGTGCTTTTTAAATTCAATCAATCAAACTTCACAAAGTTCTAATATAGCATACATCATTTTTCTCACTTCTCAACGGCTCTCTATGGAGGATGCAAGCAATGTCCAATCGCCAATAGTAAATATCTATGTCATTTGGTGAATTTGGAAAATAATCAAACAGCATTAATACATTTTATTATGTTTACCATGCACCATCAAACTTACAGAGTAAAAGATATACATACAGCTTCCATAAGCAACTGCACATCAGCCTCCGAAAGCTGGGACCCTAGCTTTTGAATTCCTGCTTTTAGTTCCTCATAGGTTACAGTGCCATCATTGTCTGTATCCATCATTTTGAACATTTCTTTGATATCTTCCACCTCTTCAATGGACAGATGCTCGGCAATGACCTATTAGCATATATGTTTATGGGTCGATTTTCAGTTATAAGATTCACAAAGGAAAGAATATAATCGACAATAGATCAGATTTGTAGAACCAACCCTTAAAGCTCTCCTCTTAAACCTGTTGAGCATTGAAAACTGCTTAAGCCTTGTCTTGACAATATCTCCAAGAGGAACATTTGGAGCTTTTTTAGCATTTTGTAGCCAAGGATGCTCTGCAATAGTAACAATGGAGAAAAGTTAATACAATGAATCCCACTAGAGAACTCTTCTTCAAAATGAAGTTGCCACCTCTACCGAGATATCAGTAATAGAAGGGAACAGATATGAAACATCTATGTTCTGTAACATTTGACTAATTGGCCTACTCTCTAAAACTGAACCCAGAAAGTTTGTCTAAAAATGCCAACCTGTGATTAGTGAAAGAATCCCTAGCAGGGTGAAAAAACAAAACTTGGAAAATTACCTTTCAATGGAAATGATAACCATGACCAGTAAGCTCCTGTGAGATGCTATTCTTTTCCAGGAGATGTGTATGTTGGATTGTAATTTTTTTTTTTATAATAAACTTTAGTAACAGAACAATTTTTTCTGAATAATTTCAGTAACAAGAAAAATTTATTACTAACTAGCACTATGGTACTTTCAATTTTTTAAAGAAAGCTTTACCACACGATATTGGGGTTGCACATACCACTTTGCAAGATATTGATCTATAAGACTAACATCCACTTACAGAAATGCTTATTTTTTACCCTTGACAAATAAAACTGAAATCCTTACTCTGTAAAATGTAAAACCAAAGCATTCAAAGTAATCCAATACATTTTAAGCCATATTTTGGAAACAAAAGAAGGAATAAAACTACAGTTCCATACTCATCAGATAACAAGTCTACTTTGCACCATGATATACTAGACCCAGAACAAGGAAACAAGAACAATATCTGTGGTAAACCTGTTTAAGGTACTGGTTTGAATAAGTTAACATATTGTACTGATGAAACTCCACCCATGCATATTCTTTTTTCATAAATAATGCATCTAAAGGAATATGGACCATTTGAGAAATAGTCAAAAGAACCAGGTTTGGAACAAGAAGTTCGGAAGAGAGCTCCACACACTGAATCTGTCTGAAGGACATGTAGCATTCTAGGACCATACCACTGTCATTCATGGAAAACCCAGCAAGTGTCAGCCAGACCTGGGTTTCCCCTGGACTACCATTAACTTCTTAAACCCAGGCAGGTCTGAAGTCCAAGAGTCTCTATTAATTCTCCATGAACACCCAAGAGCAAGTCGAGCCCGGTAACAGCACGCTCTTGGAAACAATTTCCAACAAGATGGTGAACAACCTCAACAAACCATAATAATCAGTTTCACTTAACATTTGCGGTGTTTAACTCACAATATTTGTGGTGTTTGCCTCACACTCTTAGGAGGACCACCTCAACCCCCCAACCAAAGGTCCAAAACCACCAGCACTGAGAAAAGAGCACTGCAGCTTCCGAACCCCACCAACTCCGAAATCTTACTTTGGGGGTACGAGCTATAATGCACAAATACTTGTATGTGCTTAACTTACCAGGTTAATAACATGTGGACACCGATATTGATAGATTGATACTTGACACTCCCAAGAAACGTGTAAATATAAAATGAGATAACTAATCTCTATATCATGTATCACACACAATATTCATTACCCTTCTCTGTGAATTCTGAGAAATGCAGAGTTGTATCCCTGCTCTCCGTGCCATAGTTACCCGAATCTCTCTGCCAAGGTCACGATTCTGGCTCAAAGTATCCCGATTCAGCAAGTCTGACAAGGGACCTTCACAGAAACCATTTCTCGGAACTTAGGAATCTCGTTTCATACCTATTTAAGAATCTCGATCCCATTATTTGTGGAATCTCGGTCCCATATTTTTTGAATATCGATTCCAACATTTATTGAATCTTGATTCCACGTCTGTTAATTCCTGATTCCACATGTGATGAATCTTGATTCGTTATGGTTTTGAATCTAGAATCTACAACATAAAAAGTGGGATTCAATCAACATGAAATTCTGCTTCGACCTCTATAAGATACCCATTTGACGTCAAAATCTCTCTCTACCCACATGTTGTTTTTTAATTCATGCAATAATGTATCCATGTGTGTGCTTGATGTCTAGACTGAATTTCTCCCGTACCACAATGGCATAATGAGAATGCAAGCAAAAAAATTAATAAGAAAAGAAAATAAACAATTTGAAGTACATATTGTCCAATTTCCTGAATAGTTGAAGGTAATTGGAGTAGAAAACGTCATTCTATTCAAATGCTTCTAATAGTGCTACGACTGGCTCAATTCACATTTCTAATAGTGCTAGGATTGACTGTCTTTTCTTTAAAGTATAATTGGTAATTACAACACATACAATAACATGGCATAGAAAATCCTATTTTGTCTGTATAGTAATGAAGTCAAGTTCATAATTCAAAAATACAGGGGATAACATTTGTATCTTTTGTAGATAATTTAGCTAGTGGACTACTTGACCCAAAGTTCAATAATCAATACATTGACTTCAAATTTGAGGAACCCTTCTACAAGTCCAAGGAGAGACATCTGATATCGACTGCTTAAATAGGTTTTAAGTCGATAAAGCACGAGATGTTGTTGATATAGGAAATTTGTTTCTATGGGGCTTCGTACTTGACTCCACAAAATTACAAACCACGATTACCAGTTGGGATCAAACTCAATTCTAAACTAATATGATTCCTGATTCCAAACTGGCATGAATATCGGTTCCACATACGTCAGAAACTCGAATCCAAATACGTCGGAATCTCGATTCCAGACTGATGCAAATATCGGCTCCACATACGTTGGAAACTTGAATTCCTAAGATTTCCGAATTTTGATACCTTGGGACTCGATTCCAAGGAGGTAGGAATCTCAATTCCAACAAGGTCAGAATCTTGATTCCAGACGTGGCGGAATCTCAATTCCATTTTGGTCAATTCTAGACTCCCAAAAAATAGGAATCTCGCTCCCCGCAATTCCCATTGTATGGACGTCAATTCCAAAACAGGAATCTTCTAGCTAGTTGCGATTCTACGATTCCGATTCCTAAAACGATTCGGGTTCCCAAATGTTTCCAACAACTATGGTCTATACCCATATCTGCATCGAGGCATTTCATAGAGTATGAGAACCCTATGAAGAGTTCAATAGCTTTGTAGGAATTGAGAGCAACAAATGCATCCTCTCAGCTCAAATGTAGGCCCAAGATAATAAGAGCAAAAAATGTGTCCAATTACCACTTGTTAGCACACACGTTAATGCTTCTCATATCTTAATTTAAGGCACAAAACAGAGAATATATCTTCTGAAGTAGTGTTTCAAAAGATGGCCAAGACATCAAGGCTGCTTTGGTCACCTAGCCACCACCTTGAGGTGGGACAAACCAAATCGTCCCCTCCGAGGCCAAGGCAAGCCCACATGAAGCGAACCTGCCATGAGACAGGCACCTAGGGCTGCTTTGGCTACGTTTTAGACAGCCCAGGGAGCCTCCTTGACTACCTAGGCAGTTGGCTTGACACCCTAGGAGGCCACTTCATAGAAGGTTTGTATGCTTTTATTCTCAGTCACCTCAAACTCAAGGAAGCTGCCTAGGTGGCTTACGTGGTGCCTACATGGCCAGGAAGGTGCATTAAGTGCATTCACTAAAAATAGATCCACCCCCCATCCCCTCATAAAAAACCTGATGTCAATCTTAGTTACTGCTGCATGACGGGAATAAACAGGAAGGTGTCGATCATTCCACAATGTCAATTAAGCATTCGTGTCACATGAGATCGAAAAAAAAAATCCAAGCGAGAACCAATCAAACTGTAAGCCATCAGTGACATGACTGCACTGTGGTGACTTCCCAACAAAATCCCAAGACCACTTCCTTGCTCCCTTAGCCAATCATCCTCATATCTAAGAACCACAACCCAAAATGAACCCAGTAACTTATATAGAAGGAGATGGATGAACTTGTGAAACCAATGCCTTTCAAGACGAACAACATCATCAACAAAAGAGATGCCCGTTATTTCGCTCGATTCCAGAGAGCAGAACCCTTAAACTACCAAGTGGCCTCCAGCAAATTCCCCTCCATCAAATTCAAAACTCCTTGTGTAGTCCATCGAAAACCCTTCAGAGCTTGGCCATGTCCCTAAACAGCCTACAGATGTACAATGCATCAGAAAGGATATGCCCAGCCAAATTCAGCAATTCTCACATGCATCCAAAACAGCTGATACCTAGCTCTTGAGAATGATCAATAGCCCATCAGAAGCCACTCTATGAAAGATAATCACGTAAACCACGAAAAGAGTGAAAAAGGCATACATGTTTCTGGCCCCTTTGGACCAGCCACTTCAATGGAAATCTCTTATTTTATTAATACAATCCATACTCCATAGTTGTTGGAGGCGGGAAGGTTCAGGAGCGGGATCAGTTCGGAGAATGGATACATTTGTCCTTTCATTAAAGTTAAGGAACTAGCTCCTAGGATACATGGGAGCAAGATCCCATGTCACTAGCACCGAGGTTTTGAATTGGAGGGATCTAAGCTCCACTATGCACAAAACAAGATAGATCAATTAATAGTATATGATAAAACTAAGATCGAGCCAATGCCCGATTGTTCAATTATCATAAACCTTAGCTTATTATCAATGCATAGTTATAGTACTCCAATTTACTACAATTAATGATAGCATAGATTGGCTTATGATGATATCCAATTGTAGCCTTTAATACCATAATTCTAGTATACCACGATGTGATATGCACCATATATGATACTAAGGATCCTACAAGGATGTAGACTGAGATCCCATTTTATGGGCAGTGAGATCCATATTTCTCTAAACCCAGCTACCTCTAAGATCCTTTAAAGGAACAGTGGGATGGAGTTCCTCATGTGGGAACATAGCATTATCCCCCAGACTCCAGCAACTATAATTCAATCTATCCCATCCCCCAACCCCCAGCCCTGAAAATAAAATAAAGGTTCCACACTCTCATCCTGAAAAATTCACCAAGAATCCATTCTTGGTCTCCAATCCAAGATCAAATATTCTACCAAGCTTAGGCAACAAAAAGATTACTCCAAACCCATGACACCACCGAACATAACAAATTTAGATCAATATCAAGTTAGATGCATCATCACTCCTTCACAACGTAGGATTTCTAAACAACCAAAGCACTCAACACTACCATTTATATAGCATCAATCAGCACATAACAGTATGACAAGAATACCACCTTGGTCCACAATTTGAGTCTATCAATCAGATCAATGATAATTGAAGTCTCGCCAAGCAAATATTTAAGCCCCACGAAGAGCACCTTATAGAAAAATAAATTTTCTCTATTGCCAGATTTTGGCCTCGGAGTCATTACAAGATTTGCAAATGAAGTCCAAAAGGTATCAAAGGAAATGGTATAGCATGGAGTCCCATAACTAGGAGATCTGGATCACAACCCAATCAAAGAATGCCAACATCAAAGAGACTTTATTTTCCTATTTTTGAGATCAACATCAGTGATACTTTCCAACAGGATGAATGAAGTACAAGGATCCTCCATCTCTGTCAAATGGAAGAAATCCTGTAGAAAGCACAACTTGTCATGAAATGACGTGCTGACTGGTAAATAATTATAAATCCCTGCCTCTACAATAAAGTATTTTTCCCTCACATTTCTTTTTTAAGATAATTGCAAAAGGCAAACAATAAATAGAAGAAGAGAAAACTGCAATGATGGAATAGCTTTGTAAAAACAAGATGGGTCATTGAGTTAATGGCAGGAAGCTGGGACCATAATTAACATAAGTGACCAATAGTGATAGAGAACAAACAACTACACTTAAATATTGGTCATGAAATGCAAAAGAATTGGAAAATGTGTATGTACAATACCAAGAACTTGCTTTGCAGTCAACCTAAGTTTTGGATCTGGTTCCAACATCTGCCGCACCAGGCTCTTTGCATTCTCTGAAATGCTTGGCCATGGATCCCTTTTGAAGTCTATAAGCCCACGAAGAATGGCCTGTGCAACCCCTTGTTCTGACTCTGCAAGAAATATAAAGGCGTTTTGTTTCAGTTTAAAAATAAAAAATACATTTCACTGTAACACCCACACAACTCTGTATGTAAGTCCCCATGTATAACCACAGAAATAAGGATGTGGTAGTAAGAGAAGGCCTTCAAAACATCTACAGTATGATATCAAAGTCAAGCATCATAAAGAAAAGGAAAAGAATACCTGCCCAAAATGGAGGAACTCCACATAATAATATATAAAGAATGACTCCTGCACTCCATATATCAATTTCCGGACCATAGTTCCGCTTAAGTACCTCAGGTGCCATGTAATATGGGCTACCAACAATTTCAGAAAACGTCTCACCTACAATATTTAAAAAAAAAAAATTATGCCCTTGTTATACTATGTAGTTACCAGAACATGTACCTATTTAAACATTTTAAGCACTCAATGAATTAAATGACAAGTTTAAAGTTAGATAGTGATACCAAAAATGTTGATGGCTTTGTACCTGCAGAAGTAAGGAAGACCTTAGACATTGGTTCAATGTTAGAAGCATGGTGGAGTCGGCACCACCATCCGTGCAGTTCTTAACTCAATTTGAGGGTAGCAATAAAGGGAATCTAGATACATATAGGTTATGTGGTCTTTCAGGACAAGAACAGAGAAGATTTTGAGCTGGATCCATTGGGTGCCACTATAAAAGACTACATGGGATGATTCAATGAGGCCGTGTTCATAGAAATTCAAAATTTTGTGGGCATTCAACAAACTAACCGTTAGAACATGATGGTTAACATATCTGCACTTCAAATAAAAAATGTCTGGAGAACAGACAGCTTAACAAGGTTACAAATGAAACACCGTTATGAGCATATTAATCTAATCAATGAAATCAGATAAAAGTGCCTTGCAACATGTTCTCGATGTTATATTTGGCCCACAGTTTGGAGGAGAATGCAATTTCTACTACTTTTTTTCTCATAGGGTAGGTCACCTCAGTCTGCACAAGGGAGGTACTGACACTAGGGTCTCTCTAGCAAATTGGGTGTATCAACATTAGACCAAAGGCCATATAAAAAAGAGAAGACAATTTTGAAAATGAGATTAGGGCAACAACAAATTGTAAACAAAGCAATACAAAGAAAAGGACTAATCATGTATCATTATATTGCTGTGAAGGGGCTATGTTGTAATTGGGAACATGTAACTTTCTCAAACAGAATGTAGCAATTATGCGAAGAAAAATAACCATTTAGTTGGGGCTCTGCTACAATAGTTGTACTTCACAATCAAATGTTTCCAATGGATGTAAAATGTTGCTAGATATTTTTCAGTGCAGATCACATCTTTACATAGTATTTTACTTGAACTCATTACTCCTGACCGTGCGAAAGGTTGTTCTACTCTGTTTTCATTGTTTAAGTTCATGAGAAATACTCAACAGGCAAATTGATAGAGTCTCATTAATGATCATATTCAAGCTGTTTTTAGGTATCTTTTAAGAAAATGCTTATAGAATTTGCTCATTAGTAGTCACGGTCATTGACCTGGGTGCCTACGCACCGGCCTGGAGGCAAGATGAATGTAGATGGATGCACCTAAATTGGATCCACCTCAGATGGACAACCTTCAGCACCTGCCCCCCAGCACATCCCATAGGCAAAAGGAGCCCACGGATAGGGGAAATTCGGTTGACGCTTCCAGGATCTAGTGAGAAAAAACATGATCTTTTTTATTGGAAAGGTATACAAAGAGACTATTTACTTTTCATCAAAGGAGATCTCAATTACTCCTGTCCTTTTCTTTTCTTTTTTTGATAAAGGTTAACTTTACTCTTGTCCATTGGATTTCAAATTAGATGGTTGTAAGAGTGTCATTTACTAGGCTCAATGTTCAAACAAATTTCTTGAACTTTATGACATGTCTCAAGCCATTCAATTTGACATATAATGGCTAGGAGTAATTGTGACCTCCTTGTAACAAAGATAAATGGTCTCACAATATACAATCCTTTTTCTATTTGAATGCGGGACCAAGAGGTGAGGAGGTGCAAGGCAGAAACAAAAACCAGTAAAAATGTTTTTCGAAAAATATAACCGAAACCCAAATTTTAGGGTATGAATATACACAAGGCACGATGCATTAAATGTTAGCTGTTTTCCACTGCAGTCTTAGGTTTGGCAAATGCTCGACGCATTACATAAAGGAAATCATGTGTATTGATCGTCAAAAATTGTGTTCTTTTATCAGCTTAATCATTAAACATTGACTATTTATAGCCTTTCACTTTTTGACATTCATAATATGTTAATTAGTTTATATATTTTACTTGTATTATCAGTCAGAGCAAACATTTACATATCAGTTTGTCGTTCCTGATAAAGTAATAGTTTCTCAAAACCTAGATGCACCATGTGTAGGTGCACACACTGACACACGAACAGTATTACTTCCAAAAATCTTGTAATTCATGATTCATGATCACAGGTTTCTGAGAATTTTACCCTCTATATACTCGGTATTGATTCATGTCAATATTGAATAACAAAGGTTATATCTCTGAAGATCTCGTGTTCGATGCATGCCCATTGCACAATAATTATTTTCCCAAAGACCCAGCCCAAAACAAAAGAATATTGATACTACATTATGATATTCTTGTGCATATCCATATATGTATATTATTGTAATTTGCCTTTTAGTTTTCTAAGGCTTTCAATAATTTTATAAGTTAAAAATGAGCCAGAGTCTCAAGCACTTGGCTCGACCTTCGTGGCCAACTGGAACACAAATGGGCCAAGGATTTTGAACACATCGAAACTCACTCAAAACAAAACAAATTATGTATAGTTTTATATGTACACTTGAAAATTCTCAAAAAAAAAATTTCATAAGCTACTTCCAATTATAACAAGATGAATATGTGTGTGTGTAAAGCAGCAGTTTAAGTATGATTTTATGTACTGTCACATAAAACTAAAAAAACCTTCCCAATTTAAAAGAACCGTGCTAATTTGAGAGGCATTGGCCTACCTGGCTTGAAAAATATGGACAGGCCAAAATCAATAGCTTTCAAAGGTGAATTCTCCTTCTTGTTTGCAAATAGAAAGTTCTCTGGCTTAAGGTCTCTATGGATCACACCGTGCTTATGACAAACCTAAGAAAATAATATACATGCCGCATTAAGCAATCAAGCATAACAAGAAGGACACAAATTGAAGATTAAAAGCAGAGCCGTTAATAAAACATCTACCATTAATAAAACAATCGAAGAGAGAGAGACCCTTCAACCACGAATTATCTCTCTATAGCTACTATTTCACCAACAGTGTTGTTGCCAACCATGAATAAAAAATAAAAAATAAACACATAACATGAATAGAGACACAATCATCAGCAGAGTGAAATTGCTATTTAATGAATCCAAACTCAAAAAAAACTACCACGAACATCCAAATTTGTCATTGGATTCAACTCTCCCATAGTATTTAACCCTGTTATAACCCAATGTGTCAGACACTATTTAACGAGACATTACATCCCACATTTGCCCATATCTTCATGCCAAAAAGCAAGGATCTCAGGACTTATCACAAAAGAAAACTTGAGAAAGAAGAAGAAAGGAACTGATAAACCCAAAAAAAAAAATCAGGGCCTACCTGAACAACTTCCATAATTGTTTTTGTAACCCCAGCTGCTGCCCTCTCCGTGTAATGGCCCCGAGCCACAATTCGATCAAAAAGTTCCCCTCCTTCGCAAAGCTCCATAACTAAATGAACTGCATTTTCATCCTCACAGGTCTCCTTTAGAGATACAATATTGGAATGGATGGGGAGATGGTTCATAATGGCCACTTCTCTCCTCACATCTTCAATATCAACAGTAGTTCGAAGCTTCCTCTTTGATATAGATTTACAGGCCAAAAGCTCCTGAGTACTCCTATCAATACACAGATAAGTGACCCCAAATTCTCCTCTTCCTAACTCTCTATCGACCACATATTTCTCATCGACCCCCCCCTTTATGCTCCCACTAAGAACAGTTAACTTTTTGTTGCTGTTTCCTTCTTTCTTGCTTTGATCATGGACGGAGTAATTTGATTTCACGTCTTCTCTTGCAGCTGCAGCAGGAGAGCGGCAACAGTTCCCCATTGAGGGCCACTACCTCCTCCCCTAAGAACCAGAGAAACAAAGACTTAAGCATCAACAACCGAACTTCGACTGACTGCCCCAAACCCTAGAAACTCAGAAACTCGAACCTGGTGCTCCTGAAACTATTAAACCCTATGCAAAACCCTAGAATCTCAGACACAGATTCAAGGTGCCCCTCGGTAAAAACCTAGAAACTAGAAAAATCCAGAAGCTCCTGCAACTTCAAATCCCGTCCAAAACCGTAAACGCAGGGACTCGTGCAGATGAGAAGCTCCTTCAGCTTCAAAAGCATTCTGAAACCCTAGAAGGAACGACTCAGATTAAACAGAGACGGAGCTTCTTTCTACAAACTCAGCTCAAAACACCACCATTTCGAGGGTTTTCAAGCTTCCAAGTAATCTCGAAGTCGGGATTCCGCCATTAATGGAAACAGAGCTACGAAGACGCCAATTTTCACAAAGCGTCAGAGAGACAGAGAAAGAGAAGGCGAAAAGGCGGAGTTTCAGAGAGTTTGGTGTGAGTTTTCTGAAAGTGAAAAAAAAAAAAGAAGAAAAAGAAGAAAAAAAAAAAGAAAAAAAAAGGGAAATGGATATGAAGGGAAAATAATAATAAATAATGGGACTGAAATTATTCGTACATTAGCGACCTGCTCAGCTTCCGCGTCACTGCAACTTTTGTCGGAAGAAGCCGACGATTCGCGTTTCTTTTTCTTGTTTTTTAATTCCGGAAGATTTCGACGTCCCTAACCGAAATCCGAAACTTTCAACGATATTTCGCCATCCGAAATTGACGGTGCATCCGGGCTGGTGATGGGGCAGGGCTTGGGCACATGCTTTGGCCATGGACCGGGCTTGGAGAAACCCGCCTCTATTTGTTTTTTTTTATTTTGTATAAAGTTTATATAGAGTCAAGGCTCTAAACGATCACATTAGAGCCCACCACAAAAATTTCATAAGAAGAGATTGTTTTGATGCCCAAATATTCTCAGATTGATCATCTCGATATCAAGAAGCACACACATAAAAAAAGATGGATTTCAAGTTTTCAAAATAATGCATCGTGTAAGATATTTTTTATCATCTATTTTTAAGATTTTCTAGTTTTCATAGATGTGTTCGATTTATACTATTTTTGAAGCTTTGAATCTTATAATTAAATATAAAAATATATTTTAAGGCTATCACTAGATTTCCGATATTTAAATCACATTTCTCGACACTATTTGAAGGTGCGGTTTACTTTGATTGTTTAGAGCCTCCTCTATACAAATTGCACCTTTTTATTTTTGCTTGACCTAACCCTACTAGGGCCTGAGCTGGGCCTGGGCCTGAGCCGGCACTATGAGTACATGGTCAAGGCCAAGGCCAAGAATGACCTGGCTAGGGCTGGTCCATTGCCATCCGTGCATAATGGATGGATGCCTTACCTAAACCCATAACTTCCAACGAAATTTCGCCAGCGAAATTTCGCCGGTTACGAATGTATGAAGCAAGAACAAAGGAGAACATTGTATACCATGCACCACTGTGTACGGTAACATTGTACACTGGTGGTGTATGATGTGCACGAAGGGAGCATCCACCTTTGGTTTTAAATCATAGAAGGTCAGGATTCAGTTTACCCCATGACAATGGACCAACAATGATTTAATTAGTGACAGTCCACTCTTCAGAATGGATGGTAGATGCCTCTTCGTGTACCATACATATTGTGTGCTATAGCATAGGCCACTTGCATACGATACACCAGTATTGTATGGAGTAGCACACGAAAAGGACTAGTTGGGGCACTGTGACTGATCTTCACCATCCACCACTGAGAATGGACGATCAGGAATGGAACTTGGATGCCATGTACCAAAGGGCATAGAATATTGGTGTACTTTCAAAAAGGACTTGGACAGCCTCAGGTGTACCATGGTGCACATACGATCCGGGGGACCATCCATGATATACTTTTTTAAAACAAAACTTGGGTCGTCAATTGAATGTCATGATGTCTCGAGTTCATTTCCATCGTACACAATAAACCTTTTTCTCGATTCAACTCTTATATAAAAGTAATAAAAAGAATTAATAAAATTGTATGATCCGTAAAACCGGAACATTAAAAAAATTTAAACACCGGACTTATGTGCATGAAGAAAATAACATCTTTGGGTTGCATAAAGACCACCCAAATTTTAGATGGTCAGATCCAAGGGTTCAAGAACTTAAAATTCTAGTTTTATTTGAAAATACCAATAAGTGATTCTCCGTTAGCACCTCATTTACCTTAGAACCCGCTTGGCTTATTGGCACCTCATTTACATTTCCTTTCGAGTTGAGATTTCATTGGGATTCTTAGAGGCTCATTTTAAGCTTAAATTTTGAAAATCTCAATTTTACCAAAACAGGTGGAAATGATCCATTTTGCTGAAAAACAAAAATAATATTAAAATTTTAGAGAAATTATATTTAATTTTAAAGAGAGAAAACATATTAAAATTCTAGAGAGGGAAACTATATCAAATTTTAGTGAGAGAAAATATACAAATTTTTTAGAAAGAGGAACTATCTCAAATTTTAAGTTTTAAGCATACCATATTAAAATTTTGGAGAGAGTAACTATCTCAAATCTTAAATTTTAGAGAGGTAAAGTATCTTAAAATTTTAGAGATAGAAACTATATTAAATTTTAGAGAAAGAAACTGCTTAAAATTTTTTAGAGAGAAATATCTCAAACATTTAGAGAGAGAAACTATCTCAATTTTTACGTTTTAGAGAGAAAGCGTATTAAAATTTTAGAGACTAGAAACTATATAAATTTTAGATAGAGAAACTACCATAAAATTTATAGAGAGATAAATTATCTCAAATTTTAGGTTTTAGAGAGAGAAAATATCTTAAAACTTTACAGGAAGAAACAATATCAAATTTTAGATAGAAAAAGTGTTTGAAATATTTAAAGAGAAAAACTATTTAAAAAATTTTAGATACAGAAACTATCTCAAAATTTAAATTTTAGAGAGATAATGTATATTAAATTTTTAGAAAAAGAAACTACTTGAAATTTTTAGAGAGAGAAGCTATCGCACGTTTTAAGTTTTAGAGAGAAAAAATATTTTAAACTTTAGAGAGATAAACTATACCAAATTTTAGATAGAAGAAGTACTTAAAATTTTTAGAAAGTGAAACTATTTGAAAAACTTAGATAGAAAAGCTATATCAAATTTTAAGTTTTAGAGAGAGATAGTATATCAAAATTTTAGAGATAGAAACTATTTCAAAGTGTTAGATAAAGAAACTATCTCAAAATTTAAGTTTTAGAGAGATAAAGCATCTTAAAATTTTAGAGACTATATCAAATTTTAGAGTGACAAAATAACTAAAATTTCTTAGAGAGAAACTTTCTTAAAATATTTAGAGAAAAATTATCTTAAAATTTTTAGAAATAAACTATCTTACACTTTATGTTCTATATAGATAAAGTGCCTTAAAATTTTAGAGAGATAAACTACATCGTATTTTAGAGAGAGAAACTACTTGAAATTGTTTAGAAAGATAAATTATCTGAAATTTTTTAGAGAGAAACTATCTCAAAATTTTTATAGAGAGAAACCATCTCAAATTTTAAGTTTTAGAGAGAAAAAGTATCTCAAATTTTTATTGAGAAAAGCTGTGTCAAATTTTAGAGAGAATGTACATACTTTTTTAGAGAGAGAAGTTACCTCAAAAATTTTAGAGAGAGAAATTATTTCAAATTTTAAGTTTGTGAATAGAGTATTAAAAGTTTAGATAAAATTTTAGAGAGAAAACCTATCTCAAAATTTTGTGTGAGAGAGAGATAAAGAATTTACATTTCCAAGAAAAAATATTCCAGACAATTTGGGAATTTGTATTTTCTTGATTTCTACCGTATGCGATCCAAACAAAGAATTGACATTTCTAACAAATCTCAATTTCAGGATTGACTTTTCCCAGGATTGAAATATCCAAGGATCCAAATGGGCCCTTAGGGAGCAAGTTACAACTTGATACTGATCCCGTGGGATGACTTTAGGAAAAAATTTATACAAGTGTGAGGCTCTAATAAAAAAATTAGGGCGCACCTCAAAAATTTCACTAGAAGAGGTTGTTTTGATGCCCAAATATCTTTAAATTGATCATCTCGACTTCAAGATGTATGGACATGAGAAAAAAATGGATTTCAAGTTTTGAAAATGGTGCATCTTATAATGCATTTTTTATTGTCAATTTTCAAGTTTTCATAGACCTGCTCAATCTACACTAGTTTTCAAGAGTTAAATTTTATAATTAGTGATGAAAATATATTTTAAGGCTATCACAAAGATTTCTGGTATTCAAACCATATTTTTCGAAACTACTTGAAGGTGCGCTTTACTCTGATTGTTTAGAGCCTCAATTCCCTGCAAACCGCACCCAACACAAAAAGATCAACCAATAGATGGCTAATACCCAACTTTGGAGTAATAAAAATAAAGAAGTATTCGGAGAGACGGTCAAACAACATCTTGGTCTGATGATACCCCCAATTTGTAGACATTGTCCTTTTCTTCTAGGAAGAATTTTTGTTCAATACCTAATTTTGTAGGCTTTGTCCTATACTCCTATAGCATGTGGGGGGGGTATTTCTTTGCTATGTCCTTGTAACTAGCAACGTGTGGGGTAGAAAGATAATGAGATTGGGATGGGCCCTGATTCCAATTCATGTATCAAGTTGACAAGCATGCGATGATTCATGTGGATATCCCTTGTGATGACGATGCAGAGGATGAGGTGATTTGAGATTTTGTTAGAGATGATCAGTTTTCGATTAGATTAATATATGATCTTCTCTTTTATGACAGGTGCATTGGATAATGCTAGAGTTAGCCCGCATTTAGGGGTGGTTAGTTCCTCTAAAAGTGTAAGCTTTCTTTTGGCTGGTTATACAAGATAAAGATCCTTACTACCGACAATCTTATCAAAATAGGCAAGATCTTGCCTAATATATGCCTTTTTTGTAAGAGTGATACGGAAACTGACCTCATCTTTTTTTACATTGCCCTTACTCTCATGATATTTGGTGTTAGTTTTTTTTACAGTTAGGCACCCTTTTGGTCTTACCTGCGACTGTTGTGGGAGTCTTGCATGCTCTTTTGGTCCCTTCTTTGCCTCAAACTGGTGCTATTATTTGGCAAATAAGTATAAGGGTAATTCTTTGGGAAATTTTGAAAGAACGAAACCGAAGAGTATTTAAGAGGGCCTCATTGCCTTGGAATAGAGTGTTGGAGATGATCCTCCATTCTGTCTAGATGTGTTTATCGGTTCATAAGGAGGGGAAGACATTGTTAAGGTTGATGTAAGATTCAATTTATCTACTATTTTTCAATTAGGATGCCACAAGGTGAGACCCATTGGAAGATGGCCTCCGCCAGTCAGAGGGGTGTTTAAATTGAATTTTGATGAGAGTTCATATAGAAATCCAAGGGGTTGCACATTATGGAGGTGTTGTTAGGGATTGGGACGGTCAGATCTTGTTTTCTTATGCAGGGCTGTTAGGGGTAAAGACATCGAACTTTGCTTAATTTTATGCTCTTGTTCAGGGTCTTCGTCTCTTCAGGGATAAGAATTTTGGGACGAGGTGTATTATAGAAGGGGATTTTTTTAATGTTATCAGCTGGTGCAAAAGGGAAAATAAAGTCCGATGAGAACTCAGATTTTTCTTGTTGGAAACGTTGGATCTCTCTAGGCTTTTATCCCTTTCCTTTATTCATGTCTTTAGGGAGGTAAATGGTATGGTGGATTCCCTTGCTAAACAGAAATCTTCTCTTGCTAATTAGATGGTTTCTGATGTTCTCCTTTCCTAATATGTTGTACTACTTTTATAATTGAATAAAATTTATACAATTTCCGTCAAAAAAAAGTTGGTCCATGTGGATACTCATGACCAATGGGTGCAAACACGGTTACTACCCTATAGTTGGAGTATATTGTACATGTACTCCCTCATAATAGCTGGCCTGAACTTTTAAGATTTAAATCACCAAATGATTAGTTTTAGAAAGGATAGATTTGTAGGTCATTCATCACCTGGATCTCACACTAAAAATTTGGATTTTGTCCATTCAATCTTGAAATGTTTTGATTTCAATAATAACAATAAAAAGATGGTGCAATTTGGAAATTTTTATTTTTTAAAGGTAATTATTAGGTTGAAGAAGTTACATCCTTTTTTTTTTTTTTGGGTGAATAATAATATCCTAAAAATTGGGGTCATAAAAGTCTTAGATTGGAATTTATCAGAGGGAGTAAATAGATCGTATGCTCTTGTAGGAGCATTCTTTTTTTTTTTTAACAATATTTGAAACTTTTTATTAATTGATTACAACAATAATATTATAACTCTCCCAATACATCATTAGAAATGACTAACTCAAAAAACAGAAGCCCCTTTAGAGCTAATGCACATGCCAAAACATTTGCGTTCTGATGAACATTTATAAAACGAAACTCTTGAAACAGCCGTCAAATGCAAAAGGGAATGATTTCATGCAACGGTTGTATAGTAGTATAATGCAACCATCTATAAAGACTATGTTAAACGTATTTGTTTAACACGAATTTTTAGATGTATACTCTTTTCATTATGAAGAACAATCGCAAATTTTTTTTTTTTGAAAAAATACTATAAAGTTTTCATTCTAGCCCAATTAATATAAGCCGTCCATTTTATTGCGATGGTTAGCTATAGGCCTCAGAAGGGTTTTTTTATTCCCAAAATTTTTATATAGCATTATAATCATTAGATTAACAATGTTAAAAAAGAAAAAAGTGATTTTTGAATTTGTTAAAGTCAAGATCTTAAAATTTATTATATGGATGGTTGAGATTCATTGTTGGATGGGTACTAATTTTGACCATATCTAGGGTGCAAATTGAATTTTTGCTTTCATATGATTGATTATGAGGATGAAGAGAATATATGTGCAAAAATTGGGATCATACAAATACTAAAAATATGGTTTTCTATAAGTATTGTTGCATTATAGTACTATACAACTGTTGTATCATATCATTTCCCCAAATCCAAAATCTGCAACCAGCGTTGCCTCAATTGCCAGTACTATTTGCTCCTTTTTGCACCAAAAAATGATATTCAAAAAATCCCCTTCCACTATACATAATAGACCAGTGGTTTGTCCTTAAAATCTTTAAACCTTGCAACAATGACGCCATTTCAGCCCCATTAGCAGACATGATACCACAAAGGCCCACATAACAAAAAAAAATGACATTCCCAGTCCAAAGGAGCGTAAATTTTTTCCACTTCAATTATAATTATCATTTAATCTAAGATTCATCTTCCACAAGTGAGCCGCACCCTAGGAAATGCATTTTTTTTTTTTGCTGGAAGCCTTATAATAAGCCTAAAAATCTGTTTTTACCGTACAATATAAACTTTGAAGCTAAAAAAAATAGAGCAGAATACTTGAAAGACGATATAGAGTCCAAATGGTTTAGACGCTTGAAGGGTGCTTCGTGCACAAGTAGGGGTGGAAATGGACCCAGACATGAACCAAGACCCACCGGGTGTGCTCGACACGGGTCTGGGGTATGAGTCTAGCATTTAGACCTGGTGGGTCCGATCTGGGTAAAAAACATGGACCCGAATACTATTCAGGTCCAGGTCTAGATTCGGGTCTGGGTCCAGCTAGATCCAACCCGTGCCTGACCCATACCTGTAAACTGTTGGAGATAAAATACTTTACTTTAAGCCCTATTCGTTTGGATATATTAAGGATTGTATACAATAAGAACTCGTAATCTTTTTTTGGCAATGAATAAGAACTAAACGATAAATCAGACTGCTTGAAATCTATTGCGGGCAGTGTTTTCAAATGCAGGATGCGGCCAAAAGCGGTGGGAGGGCCGATGCAGCTCGATGCGGTCCAGATGCATATATAAAAAAATTCTAAAAAATCTATAAAAATAGGTTAATGCATAGAAAAAATATGGAGGCAATATATATGATAGTAGGTATTTTAGTTTAATGATTGAAGTCCAAAAATAATAGTTATCGAAGATTCTGTATCCACTATCCCTTGATAAAAACTATAAACTTGAAATTAGCTTCATAAAACATTCAAAAAAACTTGAAACGGCCTCTGAAATCCTCGATTTCTTGTCACAAATTCATCCTAACTTAACAATCAAAGCATAAAATCAATATCCAAGTATCAGACAACCGTATTTTTAAAAGATGCGACCGCATTTTAAAACATTGATTGCAGGTGATTATGACCTTGTTGCCAATAATATGGGTATGTGATGGTAAAAAAAAGGAACAAAAAAAGAAAGAAAGAAGCTCACGGTGAGGGTGGCAATGAACCCAATCAGACCCAGGTAGACTCAAGACCCGACGAGTACAGGTATGGGTCCAATTTTTGGACCCGACGGGTTGGGTCCGGGTCCAAAACTTGGACCTGAATACTACTCGAGTCTGGGTCTAGCCGGAACCGACCCGTTGCCACCCCGATGAACAACCGCCTTTTAACGCTAACCAGGCTTATCAAGGGCTACAAAATGATTTTATTCTTAATTTTTAGTTACAAATGATATTCATTTGAAAATTGGGTGCCCATACATCTGAAAAATGGTGCACACAATAAAAGAGTATTCTGAATTCAAAATTTGAACCAAAGTACCCCTTGCATGGTCAATTTTTTATTCAAAACAATTTTAAATTTGATTTTTGATTTTTTTTCCCGCAAATTTTCTTTATCTGAAAATGGGGTGTAGATTTATATTTACCAGGTGCACCCGAACAAAAATGAGAAAAAGAAATTCCCAGTTCAAAAAATTGAGAAGGTTGCTTATGCACCAGTCAGGTGGACGTTGCACTTTTCTTTCAATAGGGTTTTAGAATGTGAGACTATGTTTTAAATTTGGGTGTGGTTTGTGTGGAGCCAAGGCTCTAAACAAACAAAGTAAAGTGCAACTTCAAATAGAGTCGAGAAATGTAGTTTCAATACTGAAAATCTTTGTGATAGCCTTAATATATTTTTCATTTCTAATTATAAAATTTCAAGCTTAAAAAATAGTATAGATTGAGTATATCTATGAAATCTTGAAAATTGATGGCCAAAAAATGCATTACAAGATGCACTATTTCCAAAACTCAGAAATATGTTTTTCTCTCATGTTCATGGATTGTGATGTCGAGATGATCAATTTGAGGATATTTGAATATCAAAACAACCCTGCACTTGTATAAACTTTTTTCCTTTAAATTTTGTCGTGTCATAAAACCTATGCTATAAACAAATTTTCCAAATAAAACTATTTTGTATGCTTTATGTGAAGGTTTCACATATAGAAGAGATACCAAATAAAGATCAAGGTTTAAGACATGGATCAGTGACCCAAATCATCCCTCTGGAAAACCATCCAAATTGACTGATCGATAATTTGGATTGGTGGTTTGGCTAAGTGAACCAGTAAATAAAAAACTAAAAAAAATAGGGAACCAAAAAAAAATAAAAAATATTAAAAAAAAAAGTTGGCTTAGTTCTCTTACCTAACCAGCCAGTTCTGGCAACGGGCCAGGCCTGAATTGGGCCGGCCTAGCCCCAATCCCCATAGGGTCGTTCCAAGCCTAGCATGGCCCTAACCAGGCAAAAGAAGCCCTTGGCCTGGCCCAATCCTAGCCATATCCGCGCTAGGCCAAATAAAGTAAAAGAAAATTTAAGGAAAAAACAAAGAAAAATAGGACTGGGTCGGGCGGAACAAGGCTGGCCATGGCCCAGGGCCGGCCCGGCCCTACACTTATGTGGTTGCTCTTCCCTAGCCTTGTCCTCAAGCCACATTTTGTCGTCCAGGTCCTAGTTTTTTAGGGTCGGGTTGACCGGGCTGGCCTAGGCCAACCGTCCATTGCCACCACTTGTTATGTCAGTTCTTAATATTAGGCCGAATCAGACTGACCCCGACGATTCTCGATCTGGACGGACTTGTTTCGGTCCGGTTAGCTTATTCTTAAAACCTTTATAAAGATTGTATACAACCCGTCATCTCAAATTTGATTCCTACTATTGAATTACCCAAAAAAATAAATACAATAAAAAATAAAAGATAAAAAATATTTTATAGAACATTCACACAAGAAAAGACATTGAAATTTTAATTTATACGAAGCTTTCATTTGCAAAACATAAGTTAAAGACATTTCATTGTCCTTTACGGTCCATGTATTGGGAAGATGCCCATCCTAGACATCTCCTAGAATTGGCTCTCCTAGAATATTGGTGCATGATGTTCATCTGATGAGAGACCCGGAAGATGTATGTCTATTGTTTGGATTGTATTAATACTTCATATTATAATAATGTTATATTATTGTATTATTATTATATTATTAATAATATCATTAATATAAGAATAGTGAATATTAATAATTAATAGTATTATTATAAAATTAATGGTCGAATATATTAACAATAAAAATAATTGTAATAATATTATATTATTGTAGTTAATATAATAATAGAAAATAGATAATATAATGTTAATAATGGCAAAGTATTAATAGTTATATTATAAAAATAATACTAGAATATATTAACTGTAAACATCATAATAGTATAAGGAAATTTGTTTCGTGTGGGTGGACCGCATTTCTACAAAATATGCGTTCCTAAGGTATAAAAAATCCGTCTTAAAAATAGATGTAAATAAGTGGTCCATCGAAAAATAATTGAAACTAATGATGCAAATAATTTCTCAATAGAATTCTTATTTCTAATTTTCAAAATGTATTTATTTTTCACATTCACGATCTCCATGTTAGAGATTGCATGTCTTTAAAAATTATATCCAAAAATCCATCTCAAAAATAGATTTTTAAGAGGTGACTCATTTCTACGTGGACTCTTAGAAACCGTATGCAGAGTTTATTAATATGCATAATTGTAATACATTATTATATGTAATAATAATGATGATGACAACAACAACATTGACAACAATACAAATAAAACTTATATTGAGAGGTTTGAAGTTTGAATTACCGATGACAATTTATTGATAAATTAATGTGAAATATAGCCGACCCCAATTAATTGGAAAAAAACTCCGCTGATGATGATGAAATTAATATGACATATAATAAGACATTGGTTATATCAATAATACAAGAAGGGTATGGTTTGTATAGAGCCTAGGCTCTAAACAATCAAATTAGAGCCTACATTCAAATAGTGTGAAGAAATGTAGTTTTAATACTGGAAATCTTTTTGATAGCCTTAAAATATATTTTCATCTTTATTTATAAATTTTAAAGCTTCAAAAATAGTGTAGATCGAGAGATCTATGAAAACTTGAAAATTGACGGTCCAAAAGTGTGTTACAAAATACACTATTTCCAAATCTTGAAATCCATTTTTTCCTCATGTCCATGCATCTTGAATTGGAGATGATGAATTTAAGGATATTTGGGCATCAAAACAACCTCTTCTAGTGAAAATTTTGAGGTAGGATTGAATTTGATTGTTTAGAACCTCGGTTCTAAATAAAATTTTCCCATACAAGAATAGTAAATATTAATAGTGTTACTACTATAATATTAATAAGGGAAAGGTTTCTATACTTCCCCTATGGCATAGAAGATCTATGCTTCCCCTACCATCCAGCCATCTAATTTTGATCAAGAGAGCCGCTCACCATTTGATCTTAGATCCAACGTCTCAAAGTATTTTATTTTCAGTTTTTTTTATACAAATTTTATGAACATGAAATTTGGTACGTGTCATCTTCTCATTGGAGTGCACCTATAAAAAAATATTAAAACTAATTTTTCAATCACACTCACCATGTTGTGAGTAGTTCTCTGGTGGGAAAATTCGTAGAACTTTATATACATACATTTATATATAGTCCCATTCAGATTTTTTGAGGCTTCTTTTATTCCACTTTGTGCTTATTATGGATTCTGTTCAATAGAGGGTGAACAATCAAATCATGTTAAGGCATTGCTTTTGAGCTTAATAGTAACTTGTGCTTAGTACGTTTCAGTGAATGCCATCGGATCATGTGACATTTGTAGCACTTGGGTGACATCTAGTTATCGTTCTAACAGAAACCTTTATTGAATAATAATTGGTTGGTGTCCTGTGATAAATTTGACTTCAAAAAATTGCATGAACATTTTCTAGGACTGGAATACATGATGAACAGGTTGCTCATAGATTTCCTAGGTTGAGAGGTTGCCCATAACATATTTCTTGAGTCTTATTGAATTCAAGGTGTTTTCTTATGTTGAGGTGATTTGGTCTGAAACATTTCAGGTTTTAATGGGTTTTTGCCATATGATCTGCACTGCTTGCAAGTAAGACTTGAAGATCACCTCTCAAGGTTTTAATTCTGCCTCCTTCACGGGGATGCATGGCAACAGGTTCCACATAGAGCAACCTGCAACTTATCTAGAGTGTGGAATTTTTTAATGTCTACTTTAGATGAAAAGTCCTCGTGTCTCACTCTCAAGATTGGGCACGGCATTTTCTTTATTTTTTCATGCAATTTACTAGCCTCAACAAATGAGTTTCATCACTACCGGTGTTGCATCAATTCATCTGCAGCTTAATTAATATAGAACTTTATGTGTTCTATGTATGCAGTTTTACAAGCATTGCAAGGTAACACATGCTACATGAAAGATGAAATTTACTGGCTTTTCCTGTAGTAAGGTGTTTGCTCTATACATAATTTCATTCTTTAAACTTAGCACCAAATTGTGTACTTGTTTACCCAGAATCTAACCCATTGGTCTAGAAGATTGGTGTTCATGTGTGAGAGTCGTATGATCAAATGCATGACCTTTTGTCAAACCTACATCCAAAATGTGACAAGAAATGGTTCAAATAATGGTGTTTATGAGGGGAGAGTTACATCAGAATAGTAAAAACTTCATGCTAACTTGTGAACCTGTCTCGTGGGGCTGCAAGTGCTGCATTTAAAATCATTTCTGAAGTAAAACTTCCCTCTGAGGTTGTTCATCAAAAAATTCACTTCAATTTGTGAGTGCTTTATTGAAAATCGTTTTATCAAGAAAAACTTTCTTTGGAGGATGTGTGCCTAAAAATCCACTTCAGAAATTTACTAGGTTCATTCCAAGACAAAATAAGATTTGGAAAAATAACCATATTGCAACACTTTCATATGATATTAAAGTCATCGGTTGAATTAAGTTTTGGAAAGTTCATTTGGAATAAAGTTTAATAATATACGTTTCAAAAATTTTCTAGCAATGTTTGTGAATTGATTCAAGTGAGGTTTAGACGTCGTCATGTTGATCAAAACAACTATCCTGCTTTGTTTTAGACTCTAGTTATCTTTGAAATGAGTTCCTTCAACATTGCTTAAATGGGGATGTGCCATGCAAAAGGGGCAAGAAGAAACGGCCCCAAGTTTATGTATGGGGAACCTCCAATCCACAAACTGGGGTTTGGGGAATCTCTTCAGTTGAAGAAGAAAATGGACTCTCACCTTTGGGGAGAATTCCCACACCTAGGCTAGAGTTGTAGAATTATTTCCTCTAAAAAAGAGTTAAGTAATCTCTCTCTAATGGTGACCCTTCAAGATGATAGGAATCTAAAATTTATTAAATCAACTTGAATTAATTTGCTATGGGCCCACATGGGTTTTGTAGAGGGCTTCAGTCCATCTTTATTTGACTTGAATCTTACATAAATATTAATATTCCAAAAAGATTATAGGTTGTTTTTTGTAAATTATTTTATCATCAGGGTTTAAATCTTTCATGTCTGTGTTATCTAAATTCTTTACTTATCTTTGATCATAATTTTCTTAATGATGTCCATATATGAACTGACACATGCACTCCTTAAGATAAGTAATATAATTTTCATTTGTCATTAAGTATATATATCACCCATTCTACTACTGATTTCACAGAGTCATGTGGTCTGATGATAGACCTAAATCAATCTTGTTGTCTATCCTATTGATAAATCTTCGTCTATAAAAGGTATTTTGTATCTTAATTGGTTTTATTATGCATAATATTCTAAAAAAAAAACTAGCAATATGCAACAAATATCCCTCACTTTAACATACAAAATGACATGTCACCATTGATGAAAAATGGGGAGCATGTTTAAGTAAGAGTTCAGGACTTGTCTCAACATAAATGCATTGGCTTGTTAACTATCCCATATGATTCTCATTTCTAAAAATGTGCCCTAACGCTCCCATTTCTGTTCTTGCTTACATCTATAAATTTGAGCATTAGCTATCTAACAGATTGAGGATACTATTTTCTCCAAATGCTCTCAGGCAGCAAGTTGTCTATAACCTTGGAAGCCTACTCTGCAAAATTGTACTAACACTGGGAATTTGAATCCTTGATTTCTTGGCCGCAAATTTTCTCTCTGATTTGAGTAGGTATCGGTGGTTTCAGATCTCTAGATCAATGTCTCTCCTTTTGTTTGTCTCTCTTATAAAAACTTGCTCCTAATGCTCCCATTTATGTTCTTGCTATGGTTACAAATTGAAGTGTTAACTGACTGACAAATTGAGGGTGCAATTTTCTCCAAAATCTCTTTGATAACTGGTTGCCTATATCTGTGGATGGCTAGTCCGCAAGATTGTATTGGCACCCTGTAATTTGAATGCTTGATTTCCTGGAGTTGGTTTTTCTCACTGATTTTATTAGCTATAGGTGGCTTATAACCTCTAGATCATTGTTTCTCTTATTGTTTCCGACAGGTGCAGTCTTGAATGGTGATACTTTTATCTTTGTTTTCTTATCCATCGAAAAGTATTTGGGAAGTTTTCCCAGCTTAACCTGCAGTTTCTTATCAATAGTTGAAGCGTGGTCATGCTGATGTAATTCAATTATTTAGATATTGTTTTGCTTATCAAGAATGTTAACAAATGCTGTTGTCAGTTAGTTGTTGTATTCAGTTAATGGTGCATCATTGTTCATTTATTGTGACCTGCTGTTTGCAGCATTCTTCAAATGAGCCACACATTGTTTATTTTTGAAATTTCCTTGTATATTATTTGGGCATTGTATTTCCCCTTCTATTATTTAAGGATTGTTACAGTTTATTATATTCTCATCAAAACCCTGTGAAATTATTGAATTTCTTAAACGTCCTGAAGTTTTATAAATTGCTGTCAGCCATGTCCTTGTGTTGGCAGTGTCATTGTTTTCTAGCCTAGGTAGATGGTACTTTCTTTGTGGACAATTTTCCAGTAACTTATCAAAGGGGGAGAATTATAACTTTTTTATTTTTTTATATGTTAACCAATAGTATTTGGCAAAATTCGAATCTTAAATTTTTTTTATTAATGGTGATGCAGGTATTTTCAGCTTTTGGTTCTGTACATAAAATAGCTACCTTTGAGAAGACTGCTGGTTTCCAGGTCATTGATTTGGGAGATTTTATAAAGGCAGCTCACAAATTTAATTGTTCCTTTAACAATACTCTTAACATGATTTCATTTCAGGCATTGGTGCAAATTTCTGATTTAGAAATTGCAGTTGCAGCAAAAAATGCACTGGATGGGTGAAGCAGCCCTGAGTGATGTGTAGGTTCCTTGTCCCCATTGATACATATACATGTTCACACAGACATTGTGCTCCCAATTCACACAGACATTATGCTCCCAAATGCTTAGCATTGTTGTTGTATCTATTGAAAGTTAGACAACATTTGTCAAGTATGACTCTTATGATACTAGGTAAAGACATAAAAATTACTAGTAATATGTACGGGCATTGCACATGATATTTAATATTAATCACAAACATATTTATCATCGAATAATATTTTCAATAAAATATTTATAGGGTTAATATTATCTATTTTTCTTCTTTTCACATAGCAAGGTGTTGCGTTTTATTTTTTTAATTTTTTCAATTACTTTTTGGGGACAAAAATTAGTCAGAATTATAAAATTCGAACAAAAAATATTTAATTTTACTAATATCTAATTTTTATAATTATTATAAAAATATATGTGTATAGAAATCGTACTTAGACTTTAGCAAATAAAGGAAAAATTATAAATGTAATATTCTATTAAGAATAAATTATTTCTACATAAAGTTAATTTATTATTTACTATACCTATAGTTACATTACATTATTTTACAATTTATTTATTATAAAATAATAAATATAAATATAAATATCACCTATAACATATTTATTAGCCAACCATGAAGATAAAGAGGAGAGAGAATATGCATAGAAAAATAATAAAATTTTAAAATAATATTATTTGTAATTACAATTATAGAATCTAATTATAACTGTAACATTCTAATAAAAACAATTTATTTTTACTAATACTTACTTTTTACAATTATTATATAACGCAAGGTTTTTTGTTTTTTTTTTTTGAATTACTTTTTGGGGACAAAAAATAGTTATAATTATAATATTTGAACAAAAAATAAATTATTTTTTCCAATATCTAATTTTATAATTATTATAAAAATTGTTCTTAGACTTGAGGGAATCAAGGAAAAATTATAATATAATATTCTAATAAGAATAAAAGTATTCCACTTAAATTTAATTTATTATTTATTATAATTAAAATTACATTACATTATTTTACAATTTATTTATTACAAAATAATAATTGTAAATATAATATGTATATTATATTTATTATCCAATCATTAAGATAAAGAGGAGAGAGGGAGAGTATGCATGAAAAAATAATAAATTAAAATTTTTTAAAATAATAAATTTTGTAATTACAATTATAGAATCTAATTATAATGGTATCGTTCTTATAAAATTAAATTATTCTTACTCTTTACAATTAATTTAGAAATACAATACAAAAAAACTCATCCAAAACACAGTAACACACTGATTTCTTAAATTCAAATCCTACAAAGTTGGAACTTTAAATCACATGAGCTAGAGAGCGACAACAACTCTTTCTCACCAAGAGAAGGCCATCATCATTCAGGATTTAAAATCCTTGACACCCTGACACGATCGGGTAATATAACCATCATTTGTATCACACAAACACATAAAGACGAAAATGTATTGTCCACAGTGACATGCAAACCAGTCAAAAACAACAACAATAAAAGAACATGGAAAGTTCAAATTAGCTGCCTACACTTAAGATTTAGTTAGGAAACCATTTAAAACAAAATCCCAAGGGCATTAGATACAACCAAAAAGCTCACCAAGACAAAGGAATAGAAAATATTAATGAACACAACCTAAATATTAAATACCTTTGGATGTTAATGGTTTTTCATGTAGCAAAGTCGAGTCAAGACCGCAACCAAAAAAATTCTTTACAATAGAGAATGAGAAATTTAAGATGATCATATAAATAAGAAAGAGAGCATGGGAGAGAGAAATTTAGACAGAGATTTTAGAAAAGAGGGAGAGAAAGATTTAGAGAGAATTTGTTGGAGAAGAAAAAACTTTCAAATTTTGTGAGATATTTAAAAAAGAGATGAGAGAGAGGAAGTGAGAGAAAGTAGAGGGACGTGATAGAGAGGAAAATAGAGAGAAAGATAGATATTTATAATCTTTAACTTCTATATCTATCAAGAAAAGAGGGAAATAGGGGAGTGGGTGACACATTTTAAAAAGGAGATAGAGAAAAATCTTATTTACGGAGAGAGATGCGTGGAGAGAGAGTTATAGAGAGGTGGAGTGAGAGATTTTAGGAAAAAGGGAAAGAGATTTTAGAAAAGAGGGAGTGAGAGATGTAGAAAAATTGTAGGGATAGGAGAGAAAGTGAGAGTGGCAGAAAGGAGATTATAAGAAATGATATTTAATATCAAATTAGAAATCATGCTTATCTTTTGATAGAGAGAGATATGTGGAGAGAGAGAGGAAAATTATGCTTATCTTTATAAAAAAAAAAAAAAAAGAAGAGTTAGAGAGAGGGAGAGAGGAGATTATAGGAAATAATATATAATATAAAATTAGAAATCATGCTTATCTTTTGATAGATAGATGGAGGGAGATACGTGGAGAGAGAGAGAGGGATAAATGTCTTACCTTGAGAGAGAGAAGAGGCAATTTTGAAAAAAAAAAAGAACACATGACACAATAATAGCGAGAGTACCCCTATAGCTTCAATTAGAAATAATGATCATCTTTTTATATAGATAGAGATACGTGGAGAGAGAGAGAGGGATAGATGTGTTACCTTGAGAGAGAGAGAGAGATGGCCATTTTGGAAAAAAAAATGATGTGGGGTAAGAATAGCAAGGGTATCCCTCTCACTTAATATATAATAGATTTAAATGGTTTTAATGTCTCCATACAATAACCTAATCTTATATTGTGTTATCTTTATATATATGATTTTTTTACTCTGTTTTTTTGGAGCCAAATCCGAAATATTTATGATTCCCTAACTCAACTAATTTTTGGCGACATGTATTTTTGACACTATTTTTTGCCTTTGATTTTTTGGAGCAAACCGATTCATATTCTAATTTTCTGATATATTGTTATTAACCGACTTGCTAACTACGTTAGGAACTTAAACTTAATTATTCACCATTAGCTAATGTTTCTAGAAACTTTAGATTAAACAAATCCTTGTAAGTTGGTATTTTGGCTACAGGAGAAGGTGTACAATTTGTTGTGAAGGGAATGCAACATACATGCCCCAATAAAAAAAAAGAAAAGAGACTTTATCAAAACACTCATGAGATCATGTGTCTTTTGCTATAAATTGGTATTTCATGTCACAAATAGATACCGGTAGATTGTTAAATAGCCAACAACATTTACACTTTTGCAACTAATCCAAGTCATAATCACATTTTTTTTTTACGGGGTATATTACAATTAAATCAAAAGATATAGGTAGATTGTTAAATAACTTATCTGGCATGAGTATTTTGATTCATGATTCATGGAAAGTCTTGGCAAATTTTTAGGTTGGTTGCTAACCTAACACAACCCAGTTCTTTTACCCAAGCTTGATATGAGTTAAGAGAAAGTTTAAGGTCATTATCCTTCTTAGACCATCTTATGAGTATTTTGATAAATTTCCCAAATAATAATATAAAAAAGTATATAATAAGACCATTTATAATTGCTACATGAAGGTCACAATTAATATTGACCATGTGATATGAAATTAGACAGTTGCATTTATTCTATTGACTAGGCTGAAAGTTTAAATAATAAAATAAAATCAAACTATGTGACATGCCCAAGCCATTAGATTTCTATCATAAGTAATCGTGAGCTTGAGCTCTTTTTATGATTGATAAATGACCTCATAGTAGACAATCCTTAATAATAGTTTTTAAGTACTCAACTTGGCATTATTTTTGTAAGCTAAATTCATTGTTTGAACATGCATTCATTTAGATCATTTTTCAAGCGAGAAATCAAATATTCCTTTTAGATTGATTGTTCATATGAATAAAAAGAACCGATCTGAGGTCAAATAGATGACCCTCATAAAGTTATTTGCAAATGGGAGCAAAGAGCACAATTTGCCCTTGATAGCACCAAATATTTTTCAAAGTACTTGTTTTTTATCAAATAATAACTAACAGGACATGGTTTCTATGAGTCCTAGGACTCATACGTACATATGCGTCCCCTGTTAATCTATTTTTGAGATGGAATCCGGACCTAATTTTTAGGTATATCTTCATGAATATGTAAAAAAAAAAAAAGCACTTTTTTTAAGGAAATTTATATACGATTGATCTTTATGTTTTTAAGAAGGACCATTACATACCATGATGTCCTATGCCTCATGGGACACAAATGTAGATATGCCTCCCTTGATGCATAAAGAAATTTTCCTAAGTAATACTTATCTATTTGTAATTTTTTTCATGTTATATACTAATCAAAGTGGCCAGCCCCTTTACTCTCTAGACAAATCCATTTTCTTCCTCCTTTTTCTTGCTTTTAAATTTTTAATTATTTCAACTCCACGTTTTTATTTGAGGAAATGTATATAATAAAACTATTTATTTTTTATAAAAGGAGGCTGCAATTATTATTGACCATTAGATGTGACATCTGGTAGTTGGAGATGTATCATTGACTAGACACAAAGTCCTAATAAAGTTTCTCGAATGTTGTGAGATAATTTAACCCATCGGATTTCACATCCATTGTTAATAGCGATTGTGACGTCCTTGTACCAAAAGTGAATAATATTGTAGTATACCATCCTTTTTATTAATTATATTCCCTATTTCATTTTATTTTAAAACATATTTTCCTTTCTTACATGCATTCCATTATTGTCTTTTTCTTGTATCTACAAAATAATCTTGTTTTACTTATTAATAAGGGTGTAAACTGGTCCGATCAGATCTAACTAGATCCTAGTTGGACTAGGGCAAAACTTAGATCCAACTAGGGTTAGGTCCATGTCATTGTACCTAGACCCGACCTAGACCTAGGTGGGATCCAAGTCATTGGATCAAGATGACGGGTTGGGTCAAGGTTTACATAAATTATTTTTATTTATTATTTATTTGTAATAAATAGATTTTTGTTATCTATATATGATATACATAAATATTGGTTCATATCGGGTCAACCTTAACCCAGGCCAATGCGAGTCGCGTCCAAGTTAAATGGCCTGCACTTGACCCGTAGGCTCCAGTATACGTGTCTAGCCGAGACGGGCCAACTCATCGCATCAAAGGGTCGACACAAGTTTATTTCAACACTCTTTGTTAACATTTGGGGTGGGAACCAAGTCTGGTCCACATGTGGACCAGATGAGTAGACCCAATTGGGTCTGGGTCTAGACCTAGATACTACTCCTAATGAGTCGGGCCTAGGTCTACTTGGCCTAGACCAGACCCAAGTCAGGTCTAGGTCCGAGTCCAACTTGAACCCTATGGGATTCGGTTGGGTCGCAGATGGGGACAAACCTTTCGACATGATTCGATATTATGTTTGTAAGGTACATATAAATTTATGTAACTACGTTATTAGATTTGGAGAAGATGAAGAACTTAGGAAAGTCTCTAGAGAGAACCAATGTCGATCAATTCTCATTAAGGAGGAATGAAACCCTAAAAGGGTTAATATACAAATACGTATTTAGTCCCTACACAAATATACTATGGCAATAAAGGACAACTGAAAAATGTACATTTTATTTTAGGAAAATATCTCCATATCCCCTATTTTTAGGTTTCATTTTTTGATAAACTCAAGGCTTCAAAAGATATCTTCCAACCCCTTGCCAACTTTAAACATATTTTTTAACCTAAACAAATGTAAGAAAGACATGATCTTTCTAAACCCAATCATTTCTCTCTCTTCACTTATATATCCCAAATTTATTCCTTTCTCTCTCTTCCGTTGTCTCTCTCTCTTCCCGTGTCTCGCACGCTCTCTCTCTTCCCTTATCTCTCACTCTCTCTTCCCCTGTTTTTTCAAACATCTCACTCTCTCCTCTCGGTAACCTCTCACCTTAGAAGAAATAAGAACTACAAATTTTATTCCTTAAGATATTTTTTAAAACCTTGGGTCTATTGTGAAATGAAACTTAAAAATAGGGGGTATGAAGATATTTTCCCTTTTATTTTTATACACACATTATTATCCCCCTCAAGCTGATGTGGACATGAGTAAAGCATTAGCTTGTCTAATAGAAAATCATGGTGTGTCTGAGTAACTGATTTGGTGAAAATATCAATAATTTGTGTACTAGAAGAAACATATGCCATCAAGATAGTGGCCGCAAACATACTGGCAATCCACATTAATATGCTTTATTTGCTCATGAAAGACTAGATTAAATGCAAATTTAATCACACTTTGGTTATCTGCATATAATGTTGTGGGATTTGAAATAGTAATACCAAAGTCACTGAGAAGAGCACGAACCTAAATAATCTCACTAGCAACGGATGACATAGCATAATATTCAGCTTTAGTGCTTGACTTGGAGACCGTATCTTATTTTTTGCTCTTCCATGATATTAAGGATGATCCAGGCAATATACAATATCTTATAGTAGAGTGACAAGTGTCTGGATCACCTGCCCAATTTGTATATGCATATCCACAAAGATCTAAAGACGATGTGGAGGTAAAAATAATCCACGATTGGAAGTGCCTCGAACATAGAGCAAAATTAAGTGAACCGCTGAGACATGTGGTTGTCGAGGATCTGAAACAAACTAGCTCACAACATGGATATCATATGCAATAACTGGACGTATCATAGTGAGATAGATGAGGGAGCCTACAAGTTTGTGATACATTGTAGGCTTTGGAAGATCATTACCAACATGTGCAGAAAGTTTAACATTGAGTTCCAGGAGTGTAACAACAACCTTCGCATCATTCAATCGGGTATTTGAAACAAGATCAACAATATACTTATGTTGATGAATATAAAAACCATGCTTAGAACGAGTGATCTCAAAGCCAAGGAAGTAAGATGCTTCTAAAAGGTCCTCCATTTGAAATTTTTCTTGCAATCGTAGCTTCACATCTTTGATGGAAGTAAAATCATCTCCAAAGATGATAATATCATCAACATATAGTAAAACAATACAAATTCCAACCTTTGTGGTACGAATAAACATAGAGTGCTCGTGTTTACTTTGAATGAAATCAGTTGCAAGAATGATAGCTCGAAAACGCTCAAACAATGAATAATGAGCTTGTTTATGACCATAAATTGCCTTATGAAGTCGACAGACTAAAGATGTACTTTGAGCAACAAACCCAGGTGGTTAGCGCATATAAACTTCCTCTTGAAGTTCTCCATTAAGAAAGGCATTTTTGACATCCATCTGCTATATAGGTCAGTCACGAATGGATGTATGTGCAAGAAGAGTATGAATTGTAGTCATCTTAGGCGTAACCTTGTGCAACTAATTGTGCTTTGTGTCGGTCAAGAGTGCCATTAGTTAAACTCATTTACTACAAATGATATACTTGTTAGGGGGCAATGTAACTAAATCACAAGTGTGATTCGGCCTCTAAAGCTGCAATTACCTCATTCATCGCCATGTGCCAACATTGGAGTTTAGATGCCTGAGAATAAGAGGATGGCTCGAAAGAAGGGGTTTGTAGTGGTTGTTGGAAAACATGTATGGGATGAGCTGATCATTGGCAAGTTAAGACAATTAGGAAAAACAGACTTACGAAGAGACCGTCGAAGTTGCTGATATACAGTAGGCAGATCAACAACTGGAGGTAATATATGATCAGCACTAGGAAGAGCTAGCTCATTTGAGTGACGACCTACAATACTAGGAATGCCGAATCTAGGCAGGATTGAAAAATCAGGTGTATGTACGAGTGTAAATGATGTTGATGAAAAGGTATATTTTCAAAAAAGGTAACATGTTGTAAGATTCTCACACAATTAATAGTAGGATCAAAGCAGCGATATCCCTTTTAATTGGTTGCATAGCCCACAAACATGCACTTGATAGACTTAAGTGAGAGTTTATCCCGTGCAAGAGAAGGAAGAAGAACAAAACAATTGCACCAGTAGTTAGGGGTTTTTTAAAAAACTTATGAAACTATGAAACATTTTCTAGAACATGAGTAGGAGGAAGATTTACAAGATACACAACAGTGGAGATTTCTTCAGCCCACATATTCTTTGGAGAATTAGTGCTTATAAGAAGAGAGCGAGCAATTTCAAGGATATGCCGATATTTTCTTTCTGCGACTCCATTCTGTTAACGGGTATGAGGGTATGAACGTTGATGAATAATGCCACATATACGAAGATATGCCTGAAATTCATTAGATAGGTATTCTCCCCCTAAATCTGACCTATAGACTTTAATATTTTTTTCAAATTGATTTTTAAGCATACTATGGAAGTCTTTAAATACACTGAACACATTTGATTTATGTTTGAGAAAATAAACCCATATGTACTTAGAAAAATCATCAATAAATGTCACATAATAAGAAAACCCACTAATGGAAGGAATAGAAGCAGACCCCCACACATCAGAGTGCACTAAAGAAAAAGGGCTTGTACTTTTACTATTATTATGGGGGAAAAGTAGAGCCACGTGTTTTATCAACTTACAACTCTCACACACAATATATTTATTAACCTTTTTATTGGAAAAGATAGTAGGTAAAAGTCCAGAATTCAAAAGGGATAACATTTTTTGAGAATGTAGATGACCTAACCTACAATGCTAAATATACCAAAGGGAATTTGATTGGCTTATTTCATGAGAAACGGGGGAAATGTGGCAAACAGGCAGGGCTTGTGAAAGGTAAGAACGAGCCTCATTAAAATAAATTGTGAAGAGCCGACCTTTCTTAGTGCCTTTCCCAATCACCTTCCCGGTTGCTTGATCCTACACCGCACAACCTTTATTAGAAAATGATACAAAACACTTATTGTCAACTAATTGCTCAACAAATATCAAATTAAAAGGAATGTTGGGAATATGATGGACATCCCGAGTAATAAGGAATGACCAGATGGACCAGGGATAATGGTATTACCAGAGTGAGTAACATGAAGAAAACATCCACTAGCAGTAAAATAAGTCATTTTATCAAAATGATGTGTCACAAAGGATAAGTGAGAAATTTATCATGTCAAATGGTTAGATGCTCTTGAGTCTATGATCCAAGTATTTGAAAGAGCATTTGGATTACCCAAAAAGCCCATAGCAGATAAGGCATGAGCAAGTTGCTTAAGTGTATTTGAGTCCGTAAAGAGAAAACCTGGAATAGATGGAGGAACTATAGATGATGAAAGTGTAGATGAAGAGTGGGAGTCAGCAAAAACAACATCCTCCATGGTGACTGAATTAAAAATAGAGGCCAATGTAGCTAATTGAGTAGACCCACATATAGAAGCCTTTCCATGAGCCTGAGGTCTCTTTCGACAATCAACAATTACATGGCCAGACTTTTTGCAATAATTGCAAAAATATTGCTTCTTACAATGTGCAGCGATGTGTTCTATTTGTTTACATATATTGCATTGAACTTAGCCAAAGTTGAAACCCTTGTTAGAGTTATTGGGTATAGCTAAATCCACATTAGTGATGTTTGGTGAATTGGATTTGCAAATTCCAAAAGAGCTTAAGTCTCCTCAGCAAGGAGATCTGATAGGGCATCAGCATCATCTAGTGATGAAGCAGGAGTGCGGTGAAGAATAGATGCTCTCATATTTTCGAACTCTGATCACAACCCCATTAGAAAATAAAATAAACAAGTCTGATTTCTTGCTTTAGTGACTGCCTCGTTAGGTGACTTTGTCTCCATCGAGTCCATCTCATTCCATATGTCCGATAGGGAATTGAAATAGTCTTGGACAGTAGAATACCCTTGTTGTGTTTTCATACTTTCTATTTCAAGTGCATTGAGACGAGCCGTGTTTGTTTGAGAGTAAATCTCCTTCAAATAATCCCACATGGCTTTGACACTAAGTTAATATGTGAGGTTGCGCCAAATTTTGTGCGCAACCGAATTCATGATCCATGTAACAATGCAACTATTAATAGCAAACCAATCATTGTGCCCATTCTCATTGGTAGGTTAGGGTATAGAGCCATCAACATAGCCCCATAATTTTATTCTTATAAGAAAGCGTTGCATCTGGAAAGGCAACAAGCAATAGTTCTTCCCATCAAGACGCACATAAATAGTAGCACTTTCTGTGTTATTTTTGAATTTCATGATATGAGAGAGAGAGAGAAAAGCAAGAGAATAAGTGAGTTGTGAAATGGGGTTTTTGGAGATGTTAAAGCTTGACTTACAGAGAACAAAAATATAAGTGCGGACTAGAGAGAGAGAATGTTGAGGATTCTGAAGTATAAACGAGATGGAGAAAGTTGAGAGGGAAAGTAGGAAAGTAGTTAAAAGAAACCCTTGAGAGAGGAGGAGCCGTTGGAAGAGACCTAAGAGAGAGCAGATGGAGTAAAGATATATGAATTAAAAGGGGCTGGATTTGCATGAAAAAGGGACTGGATTTGCATGAAAAGGGGCCAAATAAAAAGTTCTCAGAAGTGGGAAAAAGAAATAGGTTGCTTAACTAAAGGAGTTGAGAGAGAGAGAGAGTAGGGTGCCCACCAAGAATGTCAAAAAGCTTTGTTTATCATGAGATTTGTAAAGCATAAAATTTGCAAGGTAAACAAAAATCGTAGAGAAAATAACAAATTTTATTTGATTACCAACCTTCACAAAAAGGACGATTTGTGAGCAGCAACAGAGAAGAGATGGTCGGATCAATTCTCATTAAGGAGGAATGAAATCCTAAAAAGGGTTTATATACAAATGAAGATGAAGAACTCAAGAAAGTCTCTAGAGTGAAACAATCTCGATCAATTCTCATTAAGGAGGAATGAAACCTAAAAAGGTTTATATACAAATACATATTTAGTATATACCACATTACCCAACACAAATATATTATGGCAATAAAAGACAACTAAAAAATATACATTTTATTTTTATTTTTATACACACATTATTATACGTACTATAAAAATATACAACATTTTTAATGTTTTTTTTTTTCCAGATTTCCAATTGACATGGACTCGACCTAGATCTGGGTCAGGTCCACGACTTACCTAAACGTAGTCAACCTGGATGAACCTACCTACTCTCAACCCTAATTAACATGTCTTACTCTTCTTCTCATGAATAACTCGTACTTTAGAGTTCAAATATGTTCTACGAGCAGAGATGCAACACCCACTTTATCTCTCTCAATCACTTGAGAAATCTCTCTGTTTCTTATCTCTACCTGCTTTCCATTCTCAATCACTTGAGAAATCTCTCTGTTTCTTATCTCTACCTGCTTTCCATTCTTTTTCTGTAATCTAATATGCCTAGCTTCTCATTGTCATGTTGTTTCTTAGTTTCCTACCATTTTATCTTGTTATATTTTTCTAGGAATTAAGTTTTCACTTTTTATTTTCATTTCTATTTTTGTAATCATTACCACTAATGTCTTTCTATAAAGCTTCACTTATTTACTTTTGGGCAACTTTTTATACTTCCCCTACTGCATAAAACTCGTATGCTTCCCCTATCGAACCGTCCATTCTGAATGGACGAAGATGGCTCTTATCACAATGTCACGTATCCACACTATCTAATTTTTACTTTTATTTTTACAAGCTATTTTGATACCAAATTTTGGGAGTCCACTCATCTCTTAAAGTCTCACATGTAAAAAATATAAAGAAATATTTACGATAAAATGAAATAACCAAAATACACCTAAAAGTTTAAAGACTATTTTGATCATTATATTTTATCAAAAATTATTTTTAATATTTTTATAAGGTTCGCCCCATTGATATGATGCCACGTACCAAATTTCTTATTCATTTAATTTGTAAAAAAAAACACTAAAAGTAAAATACTCTGAGGCATCAGATCTAGATCTTCGTGACTCACTTGATCTAAATTGGACGGCTGGATGAGGAGTATCTTCTATACAGTAGGAGAAACCTGTAATAATCCTAAAAAAAAAAAAAAAAAAAACTTTTAATAAGTGATGGTCCATATGAGTATGATAGTCCTTAGGGACCATCACCATTTTCAAAGCTTTTAGTTTGAATTTGTTTTGTTTGCTGCTACCTTGCCATGTCCAGTGGACGTGGGCTTTAAGCGTATAAGAGGTAATATAAACGTTACACCTCGTGTATGAGGTGTAACTTAATAAAATATTATTATAAGGTATCGTAAGAGTTTAAATACGAGAGGCGAGGACTCCCACCCTAGAAAATTTTGAGGTCTCTCTCTCTCTAGCCGAATTTTTATCGGAAGCTCCCTCTCAAAATATTTTAGGTAAGTGACATCGTCTTCTTGAAAAATAGTCTGTTTTTAATAAATAGTGATATTTCCGTCCAAGATCTTTATTTTATAAGTTTTGTGTGTAAGTGACCTCATTGTCTCAAAAAATAATTCATTCTTTTTAAAAATAAAATGAAATAATTATTTCCGCTTATTATCTTGAATTTTAGGCACGATAAAGTTTTATCCGCACACGACCTCATTATCTTGAAAAATAATCTTTTTAATAAAAATTGTGATATTTTATCTATGTTATAAATTTTAAATGCTGTAAATTCTTAGAAAAATAAATTTATTTATTTATCTTGCCTATTGTTAGAAAATTTTAGATAGTATCAAATTATTACAAATAAATGTGATATTTCTGCTTTTAGTAACATTGTGAGATTTCTTTCTACTGTTTTTAGATATTTAGACATTGTGAATTTCATGTGCAAATAACTGCCTTATTATTTGAAAAATGATATTTTTGCATTTGATTATAGCATTGTTGTGAAATGTTTATTTGCAAATTAACATCCCATAAATTGTGATAATTCTGTATTCTTGAATTTCTATAAGAGTTTTTCTATACATATTAGATTGGCAATTATGCTAGAATGTCTTTACGAACTGCTACCTTTCTAAATTTGAGCCCAAAATATTTGATTGGTTGAAATGTTATTGAAAGTGACTGTTATTAATGGTGTCAGTGAGATTCATATTAATGATTTTAGTGATATGTTTAGTACATGATATTTGCTGCTTTCGAATGTTTAAAGAGATTTAGAAATAATTTAAGTATGCAAGTGGACTCATCCGGTTCACCGGTGAGGTATAAGTGGACCTATCCGGGACGCCGGTAGGGATTAAGTGAACTCATCGGTATGCCGGTGAGGTATAAGTGGACCTGCATGGATTAAGTGGACCTATCTGGGATGCCGATAGGGATTAAGTGGATCCATTAGGACGCTGATGGGGTATATAGGTGACCTACTTGGGACGCCAATAGGGTATTTTGTGAAATCCTTTGAATTATGCACTGCCGTTAAAGTGTTATATGCATTTCAATTATTCGGATTATACTTAATTATGCATTTATTGAAAGTGAAATTGTTGATGCATTTCTGTTAATAGATCTTCTTTTTGAAAATATTGATATCTTTCAACCATGATTATTTTTAGGATTATGATGATCACTTACTGAGTAGCCAAACTCATCAAACTATGGTAAACATTTTTTCAAGATAACTGCGGATTCATTTTGAGTGCTAGTCAAAATCAACATTGGAAGATATTGTTGTTGTGCTAGCTTTCTTTATTTACTTTGTAAGACCTCGCCACTATAAATTTATCCTATCAAGAGATGTATATATGTTTTGGACTGTCACATCTCAAGAATATCTGTATTGAAGTTTTTTGGGGTGTGACAAAACCTTTCTCTTTACTTATTACAAAACATCTATATTGCTTTCTTGGGACCCAGTCCCCTCCATGATACTCATGTTTCCCCACAAAAAGTTTATACTTAGAAGGGTGGTTATGCCTCATGCATGTCTAAGTTTAGATCATTAGATGTGTAAGTCTTATTTCTAATATAAAATTACGTACCTTGTTCATGCAAATCCTGAATGGTTCACAAATTGAATTCATCATGGACTCAATAATGAATTGCAACCTACTTTAGGTTCTAAAAAAGTACTATCATGTGTGATCCAAAACCGTTGTTCTTAAGAAAAAGCATGTGAAAAAGATTGAAGAACCATAAATAAGCTATGTCAGCAAAATAATCATCTTTCCAAAATTTTCAAGTTCATATAGGAACTTGACATTTTGATCCAAATCTTGAGTTTAAATATTCTTTAGGAAGACATATCAAATCACTTTGCTGATGAGCCATGCCATGTGAAATGTTTTCCAGATCATGAAGGAACATTTATTTAAGTTCAAAAGTTACTTTCATACTTGCCCTAATTTCATCAATGTAGGATATAAACTTGTTCAAATCTCGTCAAAAAAGTTCAAATACATATATCAGGGCTTCTAGATCATATTCTAGAACAAACCATATTCATTCGAACTTGAAACTATCAAATTCGATAATTCGCCGCAATCCTAAGGACGAAGACATAGAGCTTCGCAGTGAACATTGAAAGTGGGTCTTTTATCTTCAAAGCTTATGAAATTTGCTCCATAGACTAATCCAGCTTATAAAAGCATAGCTCAACAATTTTCAGTGCATCTCATGGCCATATTAGGGCCTAGTTTTGAAGGTTTTAAAGGAGCATGCAGAGAGACAACTTGCTGTAGATCCTCAACAAGGCTATATACAACTGCATCAGCGCTTCAGAGACTTGATCAGACCTTGTCCAAATCGCTTGAAATTTGGTTGAAATCTATTAAAGCTATGTCCACGCTTTCTTTCAAACAATTTGAATATCATCCTGCCTAAATCGAAAGTTTGTTGCAAGCCTTTAGCAGTCATACATTCCACCGGCGAAGCTCCAAAACACCCTTTAAATCTTATTCCAAATCCCACAAAACTCAACATATTAATGATGTACGCATCAAACATGAACCCAAAACTTCTGATTTTGGAGCATAGACTTTTAATGCATATGCCAAGGGTATGTCCAGAGATTTAGTCCATTTGAGAATCGGTCATGGCTGTCTGAATCCAAGAATATATATGGTCATTTCCTGATTGTAATTATGCCTAGATTTTATTGCAATAAACACCGAAAACTTGCATATGTTTCCACACTACTAGCGTCTTATGCTTGAGTACCAAACGCTTGCACACATTTACTAGACACAGTATTCTTGTGTTTACCTATATAAATTGCCTAAAATCACGTATTCATAACAACACCATAGACATCTTTTTCAATGTCCTAATACTTGACAACATTGATGTTATTCTTTTTCAAAAGGCACTGAAAAGGGGCTGGGGTCGTGGTGGTAGCATCCCACAAACTGGTTTCCATTACTACGGACACCACCACATTAATACCTTCATAAAACTTATTTGTAAACTATTTGTAAAAACGAATAGGGACTTGTCATCTTTCCCACTCAATTATTAGGAAAAAAAAGGCACACCCTTGAAAAAACAGGAACATTTATTCCAAAGGACGGAAGTTTGTTTATCTTACATTTTGTATCAATTTGTCCAATAATATCACCTGATGTGGATAACTCAGATCCAATTCCCTAATTCGATTTCCAAGATCTGGATGGTTGATGTGTGCATTCTTTCATTTCTATTTTTTCTCGACGAATCCTCTTGAATTGAAATTTTGGGATAGGTGTACCTAACCTAAGTGTGGACTTGCACATACGCAGTTTGATCTTGATTGGACGGTAGAGAGTGTATATGGTAATAATATATTTTATTATTAATATTATTTTCTATTGATCGGTTTAGGCTGAAAATTTGAGGGTATATGTGCATCATCTCCTCACACCTTTAAAAAAGAAAAAAACAGAATCATTCTATGAAATTAAAATAACCAAAATATCCCTAACAATTGAATGGTATTTCAGTCATTTTATTTTCAGCGAATCACTTTTTCAACAGGTGCGTGTGCATGAGAAGTGCGCATGCCTCAAGTTTGAGCTTGATTTGATTTGTAGAAAAATAAATTAAATTCAAAAGCCTCGAGTGAAGTTAAAATATAGAAGTTTAGGGTATGTTGTAGGATGTCTTATTGCTTTTTCACAAAAAAATGAATCCAAACTATTTTATCTAGAGAGATATTTTTTGATAGAATAGAGAAAATCCATATATTTTGAGACATTTTAGACAAAAATATATGAAAGTAGAGATAAATATATTCTAATTTACAAATATATTCTAATTTACATTAGGCTATTTCTATTAGATATATAATTCTTAAACAAAAATATTACATTATGAGTAAATCCATATATTTTGAGAGATTTTAGAAGAGAAATATATCATAGAATATATATTATTAAAATATATGAAAATAAAAATAAAAATATTCTAAATTATATTAGGTTATTTCTATTAGATATATAATTCTTAAATTAAAATATTAACTCGTGAATAACTTAAGGCCAATTAAATATATTCCAACTCATGATATTATTATATTATTTATTTAAGTATCATGATTTCAATAATAAATATTTCAAATAATAATAGTAAATAGTATAATATATTACATATAAATATTAAAATTATATAATAATATATCATCATTATCAGCATCAGATATATAATATAATATTAAGATGTTAATATAATATTGTAACAAGGGAAAGCTTTCTATGTTTCTCCTACAACATAGAAGTTCTATCGTCACCCTTATCCAACCGTCCATTTTTGAATGGAGGGCTAAGATTGCCCCAATCACAATGTCACATCACTGTTTTATTTTTAATTTTTTTTTCTATAAACTGTTTTGACACCAAAATTTGGACGTCCATTCTTCTATTAAACTTTCAATAAAATAAAATAACCAAAATACCCTTAAAAGTTTCAAGGGGTATTTTGGTCATTATTTTTTATCGAAAATTTATTGGTATTATTTTTTTTTATAGGTGCGCCCCAATGAGAAGATGACATGTATGAAATTTTATATTAAGAAAATTTGCATTAAAAAAACTAAAAATAAAATACTTTGAGATGTCGGATCTAAGATCAAACGGTGAGTGGCTCTCTTGATAAAAAATGGACAGCTGGATGGTAGAGGAAGGATAGAACTTCTATGTTGTGGGGGGAACATAGAAGGCTTTCCCTTTTAAGTAGTGATAATATACGTTATTATTATTATTATTATTATTATTATTATTATTATTATTATTATTATTATTATTATTATTATTATTATTATTATTATTATTATTATTATTATTATTATTATATAGCATCAAAATAACTTATTATGATATAATAATAATACTAATGGTGAGGACGATATTTCACAAGAAATATTTCAAATGTAAATAAATAATGAACAACATGAATGCTATAAAATAATAATTTGATTATCATAATGGTTATGTAATATTATAATATCATAATTTATATACTAGTTGAATGATCTTAAAACGAGCTGAGTATTTCATGTAACAATTTTTTTCTTTCCTTTTTTTTTTTTTCCTAGAAGATGATAAAGAAAAATCATTTGTGTAAGCCCGAGGCGGTGCATCCTTCTACAGTCATTACAACTAAAAATATAGTATATAAAAATAAAAAATTTATTTTTCATTTATAAATTATAAAATATTATATTTTTAATATTCACGATCACTGTGGCCTAGATCATCGATGTCTAAAAATAAAGCCATTTTCAAGATGTACTTAGACGGTGAATGCACATACATAAATGAGATTGAAATGCCATCATAATTTTATGTAATGAGACACACACACGTGAAACAATAACCTTTCACTATGATTAACCTAAGAAGTCTATGTTTCGTTTTTTTAGGAAAATTGTTTCATGTGGGCCGGATGGCATGACTATATGCGGTAAAACAAGTGTAAAGCATCCATCTCAAAGATGGACGCAAGTAGGTGTTCCATCTAGAAACAATAAAAACTAATGGTTTGAATATTTTCTTATTAGAATTATTATTTTTAGTGTTTAAAATTTATTTATTTTTTCATATTCATGATCTCCATGTTAGAGATTACCTATCCTTAAAAATTACCAAAAATCCATCTAAAAAATAGATTTATTAATAGGCCCACATTTATACAAATGAGAGCTTGGCCGCATAGAAATCGGGTCCTTTTTTAAAACAAGCCTCTAAAGGACAGGAGATTACCTATCCTTAAAAATTAAGTCCAAAAATCTATCTAAAAAATAGATTTATTGATAGGCCCACATTTCTACAAATGCGAGCTTGGCCGCATAGAAATCGGGTCCTTTTTTAAAACAAGCCTCTAAAGGACAGTCTCAAATGGACCTTTAATAAATCTATTAGAGTATGCAACTCAGGAAAGCTTGCACAATTCTTCAATCATGGCCCAGTCACATTGTAGATTTTCAAAATCAGGAATAATGTTAGAAAAATTGGGCGATCTAACTGGTAACTGCTCAGTTAGCTTGGAACTGGTTTCGGGCGGTTTTGGTGATCAACTGGTATTTAATTTTTTTAAAAAAAGTAAACAAAATCTCAAAAATAAAGAATTTGGTTTGTAATACATTTTTTTAATGTTCTTTACATTATGTTAAATATTAAAAATCATTTTGGTCATTGATATTTACTTTTATATCTTCCTATCTTTTTTGAAATTTTTTAAAAATACCCCTAAGCATAAATCGATTCTTTAAAATCCATTTTTCCCATTAATTTTCGCCTTCATTTGGATGTATTTTGTTTTAATCCTTCTTTATATGTTTTTCATATTTTCGTAGATTTTTTTGTATTTTTTTTATTTGTTTCAACAATTTTTTGACCTTCCAGAACTTGCCCGATTAGAACGGTTAAATTGGCCGGTTTACCGATTAGTCCAATTAAACTGCTTTCGTCCCCATGTTCGGTTAACCTTTCTGATTTGATTTTACGAACACTGGTCGGGGGTGCTAAATACCTCTAAAACAAAGAGAGCAGCTCGTCCCTCCACGTCGAATTGTTAAATCTAAGGGGTCATTCGAGTTTTGATGAAGTTCGAGTTGTCTTTCGGGAACTCAATTTTACTCTAAAAAATGGAAGGGTAAAGTTATATCTAGAAAGTAGACGTTATCGTAGTTATTTTTAACTTTGTCAAGCATTTTAAGCCTTGGCAATGCATTCTAGACTTTGGTCATCCACTTCAACCTTGGTTATGCATTTCTACATGAACTATACATATTGACCATATGAAAGGGATGGGGTCGTGGAGGCAGCATCTCCACGCCTCGTCACCATATTGTGGTTTCTATTTTTATCAATAATACGATTTCACTAATACTTTTAAAAATCTAACTCTTAATCTACTTAATCTACTAATACCATTATTGGTGGGGCCTGTTTTTCCCGCCTCCCAATAACGGGTGGTTGAGGACTGTCATTCCTCTGGTTGAACTGTCGAAATTTTGATTGACTTCGAGAGGAGAAACGACACGCGATAACTGTTTCTTATTGACATTGGATGGCTGAGATATCATGATACAAGTAGATACTAGTGTTGCACATTCTGTATCTTTGTTTTTTCTTCAAGTTGGAATAACCAACTCAAAAGATATTAAACAAAGCTTCCACACTAAGTGGTGGGGGTTTAGAAGACACTAACTAAAGGTCATTACTACTGGTTGATTTGTCAAACACCACATGTATAAGCACACTTGAAAGTTGAAACTGTCACTTTTGACTAAAACAAAGAACACATGCAAATATAGGGGAGGGAAGCAAAGAACAAGTTTGAGAGTGCTTTCTAGACGATAAAGATGTGGGGATGGGGATGCCAAGGAGAAGAAAAATTACATTTAAAGAGGTTAGTTCAAAAGCAAACAAAGCAACGAAAAGCACATATGAAGAGGAAGTTCAAAAAGAGAGAAAAAAATAAAAAAAGGGAAAAAAAAAGAAGAGGACTGCTTTTGTGCCAAAAAGGAGGGGAAGTAGTGAAAACAACTTAGAAGAGGAAAATTGGTTGGGTAATAAAAGGAGGGGGGAGTGTGGGTTTGGAAGAGGAGATTCATAAGGAAGGGGAAAAGGCACCAAATGTGGTCGGTATAAAGAATGTGGAGAAAAAAAAAAGTAAGGAAACTGCCTAACACAACTCAAGAGAAGAGTCCAAAATAACATCATGGTGAGAAAGCACTTCACGCATGTTTAACATGCTCAAGAGCCCATATGTTTGATTGAGATATGGGAGCCAATTTGATAAAGGAAGAAATTTATACGAGTTCAACACTTAAAAATGTAGAATTAAGGTCCACTTCTAAAATCTTTTGAAAAAAGTTGTTTTGATATTAAAAAAATATATAATTGATCATCTCAACATAGAGATGCATAAATATACAAGTCTTAAAAATAGTATATCATGAGATTAGTGGCACTTCTATAAGCGAGGTTGAGGAGCCTGCAAACTACAGCTTTCAAGCCCAGCAACTCGTATAATAAAGGTGCTTTTTAGCCTAGCAAATGGAGCAACGACCCTTCTAAGCAAACTGCAGCTCGAAAACAAGAAGCAATGGCTAGCGCGGGCTAACGCACATTTGTTTTCTTGCTTGTCTTCATGCTAACGTGCGCAAAACATTATCTGGGGTGTCCATTTACAAGATTATATTGCATTTATAAATATGTTTGATTTGAACTATTTTTGGTGTTTAAAATTTCATAATTAGAGATAAAAGTAGATTCTCGTACTATCCCAAGAATTTTCAACACCAAAATTGCATTTCATGGCAAAGTCTAGAATTGTGCCTTACTTTGATTGTTTAAAGTTGCAACCTTATGAAAATTGCACTCAATGGTAAAACAACATGGAAAACTTGCCCAATACTTTTATAGAGCATTTTTTATTTTTTTACAACATCGAGACTTATTCTCTACCATCATGATCATGAGTTTGATAAAAAATAGAATTTAAATCTTAAGAATTTTTTATACCAAACTTGTATCTCATGATAAAGTTTAGAAGTGTACCTTACTTTGATTGTTTAATATTGCAACATTATAAAAACCACAATCAATGATAAAACGACATGGAAAACAATCTTGTCCACAACTTCCATAGAGTAGCATAACTAAATTTCAACCCTTTTTAATTTCTTATGACAACGGGACTTAATCTCGACCACCATGATCATGAATATAACAAAAAATAGAATTTAAATCTTAAACATAGATTATTTTAAAAATTTAAAATAAATTATCCAAAACAATCCAACCCGAAGGTTGAAATCATCTCTTTTAAGAGTTAAAATTTATATATTTTCTAAATATATGATTGTCATGGTCGAGATTATCAACTTGCTAAATTTCAGACCACTCTTAATAGAGTGTGTAAGCTAATGCAACAGAATCCCAACCAATATTTATTTGAAAAGAGGGGGTTGGGTTGTCAATTTCTTTCGGATTGGGTTTTGGATACATCGGAAAACACCCCTATTCAAGCACAGTCTCATTCAAAATCCTATGTTAGAAATTGAGTTTAGAACTAAAATCTCATGTCTTAGTAACAGTTAACATAGCTTGCCTACGGAAAACTAAGCAGACGACAAGTTAGAAAATTGGTTTTCTGAGTGGACCCCAACCCATTTATTTTGTTGGCCACAGGTTTGGCTCCATACGGCTCATTGAAAGATGATCATCTCAAATAATGAGCACATTCTTCATGAATAGACCTTCATTAGACTTGTAGCCAAGTGTTGTGTCTCACTTGGGTGGACACTTCAAATATTTGAAGTGAGCCTTGCTTTGAAAAATCTTAGCCATCCGTTGCAACTCATTATCCTCTAAAAGATATAGAAAAAATGATTAGAGTGAGCAGGCATTGCACAATTATTTTTCTTAATATTTACTTTAGTTTTTCCACAAAGCTGAGTTGATTTCCACTTGCTTTTTTGTCTCAAAACCTTAGGTTCCGGGTTCGAATTCGATACTTGCTAAAGAAACGAGAAGAAAAAACAGGGCAATTTACGCGGGGCCCCAAAAAAATATGGAAATACAAAATGCGCCTCTTATAGTTGAAAATTACCAAAAAGGTCGCTCAACCTGTGGTTTTTTTTTAAAATTACCTTTCTATCCGGAGATGACATCCACATACCGAATTTGATATATATATATATATTGTTTTTAGTCTTTTTTGTTTTTTCTTTAATAGGGCATTGCCCCAAGTTTTAGAGGCAGTACCTAGGCGGTTCGAGGTTAAAATACTCATTATTTGAACGGTCTAAGATCTCTATCCTCGTAATGCTGCTTTCCTAACACAACAACAAATCAAGTGAGGTTCGAGGATGGGGACCTCGGACCACTGGTTTCCTCAATAACAAAAAAATGCAATCCGAGGATTGAAACCTCAAACCACCCTGCAAAACTTAAAAATACCAAACATGTTTTCATTTTCCTCTCTCTCTCTCTTCGGCTCGCTCTCAACCCTCTACCTCTCCAAACCCTCGACTCCTCAAGTATTATTACAACGAGATTCCGGTTATAGAAATGGCACAACTAGTGTTATTCTAAAGTGATTTTGGCCACGAGCATTCTTCCATTCTTAAAGTTATCTCCCATATGGCGCATGTAAAACCTTGGAAAACAATTTGGGAAAACGCTTTGGATTGCTTGTATCAAACCCTTATGTCACTTTAAAATAATTGTCATGCAAGAAAAATCTTGCAAATATTGATAAATATGATAAAAACAACCTTGTGGCTGGAATCTCATCGGAATAACCCTAGTTATGTCACTTCTATGGTCGGAATCTCACAATAATAACACTCGAGGAATCGCGGGTTTAGATAGGTAGAGGGTTGAGAGAGAGAGAAGAGAAGAGAGAAAAGAGGAAAAAGAATAGATTTGGGGTTTTAAAATTTCACAGGGCGGTCTAAGGTTTCAATCTGCATATCGTACTTTATTTATTATTTGAGTAAATCAGTGGTATGAGGTACCCATCTTCGAACCCCACTTTATTTGTTGTTGTGTGAGCAAACCAGCCGTCTGAAGATGAGACCTCGAACCTCTCAAATAATGGGGTGTCCTTAGTTCAACATGCATTCCGAGGATTCTAACCGCGGACCGCCTAGGGATGCCCCTAAAACTTGGGACAATGCCCTTCTAAAGGAAAAAAAAAATCAAATTCAGTTATAGGATGATTGTGGGGCAATTTTGGAAATAAAATCATGGGTTGACCAATCTTTTTGATGATTTTCGGCTACAAGGGGAGTATTTCGTATTTTTCCTCTATTTTTAGGGGGCGTATGCAAATTGCTATAATAAAAAACACAAAGTGTGAATTGCATCAAAGTCCCACGATGGGCAAAGCAAAAAACAAGGGGGGCGACAAGTGTATAAATTATGAATTTATTGCCTTTCAATCTCAATCTTCATTTACAACTTGTGCATAATTGAAAACATATATTTATTACTAAAATTGACCTAAGTTATTAATCAAGAGACACTTGATTAGTATGAGGAACATCCCACGCATATGTATTTGTCCCTCGTAAAAATCAACTCTCTCTATCTCTCTCTCCCCCTCTCTTCACTCTCTCTCATAATGGGGATAATCTCTCTCTCTCTCTCTCTATCTACATTAACTGAACAATTTGTTTGGTGGGGTGCGAGGGGAAGATGCAGGGGACTTGGACTCCAAGGATTGGACTTGTGATTTGCCGCGTGGGCCCCTTTGGCGTATGAAAAGCCTGTATTGGTCGAAAGTCATGGGGCTATACAAGGCGGGCGAGTCGGGTGCAACCAGATCTGGTGCGGGCCCTATTAGTAGATCACTCTTTGGGTTGTAAAAAAAAGCCACCGAGAGTCTTTCTAGTACCGAGTTAGCCATCACCCTGTGTTCCACACTCTTGTATCCCGCGTTCGTCATTACCTGCTTAACACAAAATTAAAAACATGAGAAAAACGAAAAAAAAATAAAAAATTGCCAATTTTTTTATGGCATGCGTGTCTTGCTCATGTCAAAACGAGTTTTTGATGGAAAGAATGAAGGATCTGGGTTGACACTTAAATTTGATTGTTCAAAAATTGGATCGTCTCTATTAAATCTTAGGACATAATTTTCTCGTGGCATGTACATAGTGCTTTTTTTTTGTTGTTATTAATCTTATTTTTGAAGTTGGTGTCTAGGTCGAGGAGGTTACATACTCCTAAATGGGGTTTTACAAAAGGGAGTGAATTCTTAAAAAACCCCTATATGAGGTTTATACAAGGGAGTGAATTCACGGTTTTCTCCCATAAAAGCATAGTCTAAATTTAGGGTTGGCAATGGGTTGGCCGTGCCCTAGCCCTGGCCAACCCAATTCACTTGAGGCCCAGCTCGGCCCTCAGGCTAACTCTTATTGCTTAGGCCCGGGTTATTTCTGGGCTGCTAAGCTCATTGTCAACTCTGAACCTAATTTCTTTCTGACTAGTGAGTTAATAGTTTATTGGACTCCCGTACACGTAAGATCACTTTCTTGACCTCCTCACACCACGTTTAACCATGGCTACAAAATGCCTTTTGTCTCTATTTACAATGCCTAGAAGGCTAGAACTTCATTGAGGAAAATTTAGCCAACTTCCCTAAATTATAGAGAAAGGCATTGTTGCATTTACAGGAGAAAAATGCTCTATGTATGTCACTTGTACTGCATTTAAGCTTTCTACATGCAACTCCACCTAATTATAAAGTATATGCGACCTTGTTCTCAGTCATCAGATCTACATAGACGGTTGTGATGGCTTGAGTCACAATGTCACAAGTTGGCTCGTCAGATCTTCATATGATATCTCAAATTTTTTTATTTTTAATCTTTATTCTATATATTATTTTGCAGCAAAATTTGGTACATACATACATCTGACAAGAGCACACATGATAAAAATAAAAAAATTATCAACATACCCCTGAAACTTTTAAAGGAATTTTGGCCATTTATTTGTATGCAAACTATATATATTTATTCTTATTTTTGCTAGGTGTGCAGCAATAAGAGGACGAGATATCCCAAATTTGACTCAATATCGTTTGTAGAAAAAATAAATAATATTTTATCATAAAATTGTGACATGAGCAATCCTAACAGTTAATTCATATGGAAAAGAAGTGGGACATGTATAATTTATAAACATGTGGGTGGAGTCCAATAGGAACCTCTTCCTTAACTTTATGGGTTCATCCAATTACTTTTTCATATGCATTGACATCATGGAGATTTGAAATCCAGATTCCGTAATCCATAGAATTAGTTCCGGCCACCCATTTTGTGAGGGCGAAACGAATTTGGGTTCGGCATGAAAGAGATGCCTCTATACGAGGTTAAATGAGTGAGAGGAATTATGGATTCCTTGAGATAAATGTCATAAGCAAGAAAAGGAAAGATATAGGAACTGTCTAAAAAATAAGTTAATTTTATCAGGAGTAGTTTATCTTATTTGAAATTTATTAATATATTGTATAGTATTATCTTGTTAGTTATTTATTACATACATTGTGCCACATATTATATTATTTAATAATTTAATTTTTTTTATTAATATTTAACTATTTTTAAATTTTTTTAAGCTAAAAGTATGTGATTTTCAACAAATTATTTCTGCTAAAGTAAAAGTAACGTATTATATAATATAGCATAAGTAAAGTTGCTTACAAGTTTATTTCAAATAATTCTATAAGGGACATTGTTAATTCATTATCGAGATCTTTTTTCCTTTTTTTTATTGGGTTGTTTATTGGCAAAGGGGTCCGTTGCCTATAGGATTGTTGCCTGCAGGATAGTAATTTTATTAGACAAAGAGTTATTAGTTGAATGAGTATTTCAAAACAACTCATAAATAACACATAATTTCATAAAAAATAGAGTAAAAAAATTATTTTTTATATTTTTTAAAAATTATGTAAAGAAGCCATTTATATTTAGCACGAGGAGATCACAATAATTCATGTCATTCATATTTCAAAATTTCAAAAATAATTATGAGTGTGTCAGTGATTAGATTGAAAGTTTGAACTTGATTAAAAATGTAGTTGAAATCGTAGTGGTAGTACTACCAACTACCTGCGGCGGTAGTACTGATTGTATATCTAGGGTGCCATTCTCGCGTAACATAGTTACTCAAGTCCACTAAATTGCCAAAAAAAAAAGCGAACTTTTTTTTACATACATGAAATCATCCGATTTGATATTTAATGGTCCAATTTGACATTTAATGGTAGTTATGACCGAGCCGTATGCAATTCAACATGTGACTTTATCATGATACCTTCGACAGAGGACGTTAAAAAATGTCGCAATATCAGAAGAGAAAGTGGCTTCCGCGTCAACAAACATAAAAATATTAGAGCCGTTCGATTCCTAACACGTGCGTTAATGGAAGGTGATGACATTCAAGCTTTTGTCTCGGAGTCATTAGAGACGGTTTTACTTTTACACCCACTTTTAGGCCTAGGGAGAGAATGAGAGGGCGTGTGTTTTAGAGAGAGAATTTTTGCTTTAGCCCCTGTATCAATTGAGAAGGTGCTCGTCCACGAACCAATTCGAGCTCCAAACATATGAGGTAATGTCTTCGTGTACGTGAGGGGGACTCTAGAGAGAGAGAGAGAGAGAGAGAGAGAGAGCTGCTAGATGCTAGAGAGAGAAAGAACCTGAATCTGATCACCGATGTTGATAATGAAGGAGTGAGGACCAGGCGAAACAGTGACCCAGGAGTCCCGATGGCGAACCTGGAGGCCCTTGACTCGCTCATCCGGCAGCAGCACAGTGAGCCCGCCAGGGTCGGAGTGCGACGAGAGGCCGAGCGTGAGCTCGGGCTGAGGGCACTTGGGGTAAAAATTGATCCTCATGCAAGACCCGACGTCATCACCTCCGAATGCCTCCTGTAAATAATATTCTCTCAACCCTAGACCCAAAGACATGGCCTTGAGAAGCGCCTTGCATAGACGCAGGACATGTTCACTGTACTCTTGAATCGTCTCTCTACAATCAAACATGCAAAACAACATTAGTCACGATTGGGGTAGCCCAATTTCTCTCTAGATAAGATGACAGTTTGTGAGCATTTCCTCCTTATTTTGTGTGTGTAGAGAGAGCTTGCTTTGTATTTACAGTCAAGAGAGAGAAAGATAGACTCTGCTTTGAAAATTTACACGAGGGATAGAGTACATCATAGAAGTTGGTTCCGAGTAAGAGTAAATTTTTTTTTTTTTTTCTTTTTTTTTGTTGTGATATTTTAGTGGAAAATATATGCTTCTACTCATTTTTAAAGCAGTTAGTCGTTTTTTTAAAGTATTAAATGAACATACAATTGAGGTACCACGAGTGCTACCACCGCAACCAGCCGCTTTTTCCAAAGACAAAAAGTGGTTTTCATGGTAGACGAAAAGTGGTTATTTCGAAGAAAGAAGCTTATAGTGAAAGAGAAAATTGTATGCGGGAAGAGAGAGAAAGGGAGAGAGAGAGAGAGAGAGAGAGAGAGTAGTTAATTAGACTAGAGAGTACGTTACTTAACTATAGTACTTAATTCGTACCGTTACCGTTACCCGTTACGTTTCCCCTACCTAATAAAACTACCAAACCTAATA
>NW_006498404.1:1379934-1395217 GCF_000471905.2 Amborella trichopoda
TAAATTTTTTGTAATTTTTTTTAAGTCTTTATTCTGACCGATTCACCCGATTCCGGATCCGGATCGCCGATTCGCCGATCCGGATCCGTTTTTTGGAAGCCCAATCCGGGTCACCGATCCGTTTTTTAAACCATTGGTTAATACTATTGAATAGGAATTATATTTGATAACTTAAATAAAATTTATCAGTAAGAAATACAATATTTAACAAGAATTATTTAATAGGCAATATAATACTATATATAGAATAATTAACAAACAAATTATTCGATTTAATATTTAATAAGAATTGTATTAACATAAGTAGTTAAAAATTATTAATACCATAAGTATAAATAATAAATAATGTTTTTTTTTAAATTCGGTACTGGCCAATGCTTTTGACGTACGCCTTAATAGCCTATTGCATTGGGTATAGGTAGGTATAGCTAGTAGCCAGATGTTATGTCTTAAAGAACTATTATATTTGAAATTGGCGTTAGCAATACCCTATATTAATTTTTCTCTCATTTTTATTTATATGGGGTAGGTAGTAGCAAGACCTTATGTCTTAAAAACTATTGTATTTTATATTGGCCTTAAAAACACTCCATATTAATTTTTCTTTCATTTTTATTTATATAACGTAATTTCCCATTACATTGTGTATAGGTAGTACTATTATATTTGATATTGGCATTAGAAATACCCTATATTAATTTTTCTCTCATTTTTATATATATAACTTAAATTCTCTATCACTTTATTTATGTAAATTGAATTATTTTTAATCGTTTTTGTTTTAATTTGTGCCAAATGGGTATGTCTTAATGAAAAATTTTCAAAATAATCTGTCAAATTTATAATTATTTGATACAATATTCAATTTTTTAAATAAAATCCTTCATTTTAAAAAAATTTTAGTCTCCTTGTAATATTATTTTATCACCAATAATATTTGACTTATTTATTTATTTCATGGTTTAAAAAAACATAATTATGTAATACAATTATTCAATTAGGATGATACATTCAATAATATCTACAATCATATTTTGTTCAAAATATTTTTTAATGATAAATATGTTTCAGTGATTAATATTAAATATCACGTGTGGCCACATTAATTGACCGTGGGAGTATTTTTGTCGTTTTGTTGCGTATGATTTTTTTTTTTTCATTTATGTTCCTACGCACCATATACTCAAAGTTTCAGTTCAAAAGAGTTACAAAAATAAAAAGATAAACATTTACCATACGAGTAGGCTATTGGATTTGCTTAGATTCAACTTGAGTCGTCCGGTCTATACTATTATGTGGGACACGTGCCTCACAAACATAAGTATATAAAGGGTTGAAAAGGGCCGAGACTAGCCCTAGCGAACCCAAAAAGTGGAGCATGACCCGCAAGTCTTTAATGTGTGGTCCAAACTGGGCTTCAATCTAAGCGCAGCTTGGAGGCCCGTGGGCCAGCCCACAGGTTGAGGGCCCGTGGGTGCTTGCTCTTCGTGAATTCCATGTTCACTTTTCAAGATTCTTGCTCCCAGTCCAAAAAAAAGTGTCCTATGGCATGTGTGCTTCTAGTTGGCCTCTTTTCTCCTTTCCTCTCTTTTTCAACATAAGAAACTCCTTCCTTTTCCATATAAGGAACTCCATTGGAATAAAACTCTAGACGTCATGTTGTGTGATCTATCTCTTTCCTTATATGTCGATGAACCTTTCTTGTTTTTATTCTTTTTGTTTTTCTTTTTTCTCACAAGTTAATGGTGAGAATGTAGGGTGGGACGTTATGTTGAGACTCTTACCCTTAACTGCCTAGGCCCGAACCCATTCTGAAAAAATCTCTCTAAATTGTTCTCTTTATTCTCTGTGTTATCTCTTTGTTAGTGTATTGCAACTACATTATGTGCTATTTGCCTCCGTATCTATCTCTCTTTTTAATTTTCAAACCGAGAGATGCATGAATCGAGATCCTAATGCATATAGATACAAATGGTCCAATAGGAAAAAAAATTTCCAAAAACATTTGGAACATTTCGTTTTTGAACAGAAGAATAGATATTATCTCTAATCTCTGTCTCTTCATGTTCCCCCCTCTCTATCTCTCTTTCTCTCTCATATTGTGTTCTCCCATTCTAGTTGATGTCAATTAGATATCATAGCAATCAACAAAGTCAAGGTTATCTCGAATATTTCTTGTTGTCTGCAACCTATAAGAAACGGAATAGGACAGTGCTTAGATAATAATGTTTCCCTTCCATGACAGTGTGGACCCGCCGCACTTTTAAGACCCTTGGTCCTCCTCATTGTTAGTGGGCTTCTCTTTATTTCCCCCGCCGCAGCTTCGTTTCATAGATAAATTTGGAATGGTCCCTCAACTTGGTCCTTATTGGGTTTCCCAACGAAACGGTTCACCTGGCTCCCTTGGAGTTTAGGAGAAAAATCTCACACCTCTTCATAACTGGGACCACCATGTTTTTTTCGTTTCCTTCTCAGTCAAGTCAAAAGCCAAAGGTTGAATCCGAAGTTCCAATGATATCTCCCAAGATTTTTACCAATTTTTAAGCACCCAAGGTAGGGTTGGCAATGGGGTGGGAGGCCGGCGCAGCCCTAAAAAGTTGGGCCTTTGGGGGTCTGGGGCTAGGGCTAGGGCTAGTACCAGCCCTCCTTGGCGCTCTATTTTTCTTGTTTTTTCTTTAATTTTTTTTTTTTCGTTTCTCCTGGCTTTGTAGAGGTGACAATGAAACCGATTAGACCTCGGGTCTAGGAATGGGTTCAATTTTTGGACCAGATGGGACAGGTCCAAGTCCAAAAATAGACCCAAGCACTATTCAAGTCTGGGTCCAGGTCCAACCGGACCCGACTGTACCCTTAAACTGTTGGAGATAAAATACTTTACTTTAAACCTCCTTTTTTTTTTTTTTATTTTATTTACCCAAAAAAAGAACTTGTAGTCATCTTTATCTATTAAGCGACAAATCAGATGGCTTCAAATCTAATGGCGGGTGATTGTGACCTTGTTGCCAGTAATATAGGTATATGATGGTAAAAAAATTCAAAAAAAAAAAACCTCAATCATAGGGTGGCCATGGACACGACCAGACTCATGACCCGACGATTATAGGAATGGGTCCAATTTTTTGACCCAACGGGTCGGGATTGGGTCCAGGTCCATAACCCAGACCCGAAATACTATTTGGATCCAGGTCCCAATCCAATCGGACTCCACCCATTGCCTCCCCTAAGGCTTTGGGTGGCCCTGTGGGGACAAGGCCTGTGCCAGGGCCAAGTTTGGCTTGGCCTGGCCCAAGCCGGTCCCGATCTATTGCCACCCTCACCCAAATGCGAAAGAAAGAATACTTCTATAATTTACTCCTCATTAAGGCCATATGCTTTCTGACCTTTTTCCACCTTTTTTTTCCTTTTTGTCATTTGGGAACCGACATCGAGCAGCAACTCGTGATTCAACTTGAAGCATGAGTACTTCCTATTTGTATACAATTTTTTGGGAAGTACTTCATTTTATTTCTTGTTAAAATAAAATGAATTCATACCAATCTGACTTAGCACTACACCAAAAATTTATAAACACTATCAACTAATAGTAGGGGATCATGCATTTCCTGTTCTTCCTTTGCGGGTAACCTGGAATTGAAAGCATGATCTCGTGATTTAGCTGAGGGCTCTAGATTGAACATGGATGTCGGTTTCCAAGACATCTGATAAGATTGGAACGATACAGAGAAGATTAATATGAGATAACGTACACAAATCGAGAAATGATCCAAATTGAATATAGATATCTATGTTTTTTGTTGGTCCATTTCTCAGGTCATATTTCTGATGCACTAGTTTTTTTTATCTTTTACCAACTTCACAAGTTTTGACCACGTTTTTAAATTCAAAACATTTTAGGTGAAAAATGTCAATAAATTTCTCAAACCACCTCAACAAATCAAGGTAATTAAATTAACTAATTTCTCAATGAAATGATTGTGTTTGTTTTAGAGATATTTTCACTTAGGTACCTCTTTAAAAAATTCCATATGTTGGAACTTTGAACAAGTGATAACATGTTGATAATTTGGCCACTTAGATTACTTGAGCCAAATTAACACCCTTATTTGTTTCTAATTCCAAACTCGGAATCTATTTTTATTTCCATTAAAAAATCTTAATATGGATTGGAATCAGTGATTTAAAAAACAGATCAGTGACCTGAATCAGGCATCCCAAAACCGATTTGGATCGGTGAATTGACTGTCCAGATTGTCTTTTACGGTGCAGGAAAATCAATAAACCAGCAAAAAACATGTGAAAAAACAATGAACCGGCCAAAAACCGGTCCGGATTGGTGAATCGGTCGTCCAAATGTTCGTTTTACTGTAGAGAATTACTTTTTTTACTATGCAGAACCACCAGTTCCCTTCTAGATTCAGGCGTTTTCCTATGTATACATAGAACGATAATGGGGTGACTGATTCTCGAGTCGGACCAGACGATTACGTGTCGATCCAGTGTTTTTTAATCACTAATTGGAATAGCTTGAACCGGATAAAAAATAAGACTAAGGTATTAAAAAAATGACGATCCGGATCAAAATAGTTTGATCTGGATTGCTAATTGGTGGGATCGGTTCGGTTCCCACCAAATATCGTGAACCAGTTGGTCCCGACTACAAACAGCCTAGTTCTCCGCATAGTTATGTTGGAGAACGGGTTAGAACCGGCACATCTTTTATTTTTTAATATTTTTCAAAGTTTTTTGGTAGCTTTTTTATTTTTTTATTAGCCGATTCACTCACCGAATCGTCGATCTATACCGATCTACCGTTCCTGATCGGGTTTTTGAATGGGTAATACGAGTCATCGTAATAACCAAAATGCCCATGCTTGTCTCCTATTTTGAAAGCCAAAATAAGTTCTTAATTAAAAGAAATATTCCAGCCTAAACACAAGCATGTGCAATTAGGTCATTTGGCTCAAGTAACTTATCTAAATCAGATTATCAAAATACCCTATCTTGTGCATAGCTACAAACTCGGAACAAGGGCACTTTCATTATTTTTAATAGAATTCTCGAAGATGCACCTAAAATGAAAACGATTTTTGAAAAATCCACCTTGGTAAAATTGTTCACTCACCCACCTCCCTATTTTGAGGTAGCATGAAACCATTATTAGCATGTGACTTCCCAAGGAGCTTGTCAAAGGTATCATCCACAATTAACCACATGCTTTGGTTGGAATGGCATTTCTCTTTAGGGAACAATAGAGGTTCCTTATGCATGATGTAAAGATAAATATGCAATCCATCTAACCCTATGCCACATGACAACATCAATAGTTGGCTTTGAAATATTTCTCCAACCAATATACTTTTTCAATAGGAAACGCATTTCCAAATTGTTTAAATATCAATGATTTGCCACATTTCGTATCAGATGACTTGATGGAAAAATTATTTCTTAATTTGATTTATAATAAGAAAATGAAAGGAGCAACGACTTTGGGTATTTTTATACACGTGCTAGTATACATGGAGAAAAAAAAACAAACTATGTTATCATCAATCACTCTCTTAGCTGAGTCAATCAATTTAAAGACACCACCTAATCTTTGATTTCAATGCTTGGCTTTAATTGCTACTATAAGAAAAGATTATTCTAGAAGAAAACTAAAATGTTGGTTCTTTTTAGTTCTTTCTTTTCTTTGTACAAGTACACTAGTAAAAGCAACCTAGTCATCCAAGATATTGACGTCTCTTGTTAGTTATGTGGCACTTATTCATATCCATGGGTTGAAAAGTCATATATATAGTTTGTATTATCACACCTTGAATCCCCCCAATTTCTTATATTTGGTAAGTAGGTAATTACGTTTATTATGGTAGCACCTCCATACTTAGTTACCACATTGTAGTTTTCAATCTTGCTGATACGACCCACTAACACTTCAAAAATAATCTATTTGAAAACCGGGTACGGCCTATTCCCTACTGAATTACACAAAAATAAATAAAATAAGGGACTCACAGCTAAAGCCCTCGAAAAAAAATATATAATTTTGGGAAATTAACCTATGAGACCAGGTTCTTATACTATATTGTTTTGAACCCTATATACTACCCTAGTGCCTTATATGGTGGGTATGATAGTGATCCAGTTTGATTTACAAAATAGTGATCCTTTGATAGGATCATCTCCACCAACGTTTATAGGATCAGTAGCCCAAATCAGGATCCATACGTTTCATTTTACCTATTTCAAAAAGTCAAATGTGACCAATTCTATTGTAATTTTTAGTTTGCCTCAGACGCGTTAAAAAATTAGATTAAGTTCAAACTCGAGGTTTCATGATTTTAGATGTAATTTAATATTTTCATCAATAAATTCTGGTTAAATGCTGCTTAGAGAGCATCTTGGTAGAACCTAAGTTTTGTATTTTCAATATTTGGCTCATCTGTTTGTAAACCCTCGGCATGCCCAATTCTTTTTATTTTCAAATTGTGATAAGTTTATTAGTATTCCTTTCTATTTTAGAGCTATTTTTATCATATTGATTTTCTAGTTATGGGGATAATTGTTTTCATTTTCTTTTGATCTTATATCTAGATAATCAATCACGTTATGCTTAAGAGACCTATGTCCCAAATTTCATGTCATTTGGAGCTCAAGAGGTACATAAAATCGAAAAATTAAAAGGTCTTCTTATTTCTATTTGAATTGAAACTTCAACAATCCACAATAAGAGGCACTCTAAGGCTATGGTTCAAATTGTGTACCATTTAGATATCATTAAGAGTATTTAGATATCATGAAAAGTTGAATTTCATAATATTTTAATCAAAATTGATGCCGATAAGTTTGGAATCATAAGGAATTCTTTTTGGATGGTGATTTATGTTTGTTAGATGAGATTTAAACCGATTGGAGTGAGAAATCCATGAGGATGAGGATGAAACTCAATAAAATATTCCAAAACGGATTTGGTTTCTATGAGTCCATGTAGAAATGAGGTGCCTCTTAAAAATTTATTTTTGAGATGGACTTTTGGACTTAATTTTTAATGACGTGTAATCTCTAACATGGAGATCATGAATATAAAAAAATAAATAAAATTAGAAATTAGAAATAATAATTCTATTAAGAAAACATTTGGACCATTAGTTATAATTGTTTTTAGATGGGCCACCTATTTGCATCCTTCTTTAAGATGGATGCATTATACCTCGGGATGGCATATGTAGAAATACGGTCCATACCACATGAAACAATTTTCCTTCCAAAAAATCCTAAGGTCCAATTTGGATAGGAAGAAATTAGAAATATTAGATATTTGAAATCTAAAAAAATCTATGGATTTTCAATATAAAAGATTTTTGTCATGGGTTCCTCAAATCTCTTGCTAGGATAAACTATACAAAATTCATGGATTCCTTGCAATCACTTCCATGTCCATTGTTTGGTAGACAAAACTTGATACAGTTTCTTTTCCTAAAATTTTAATATATTTTTTCTTTCTAAAACTCAAAATTTGGATAGTGTCAATAAAAAATTTGATATCGTTTATCTCTCTAAAATTTGATATGGTTTCTCTCTCTAAAATTTAATATACTTTCTATCCAAAACTTAAAATTTGAAATTGGTTCTCTAAAAATTTTGAGATAGTTTTTCTCTCTAAAATTTTAGGTGTTTTCTCTCTCTCTCTCTCTAAAATTTACTATATTTTCTCTTTCTAAGATTTTAAGATACTTTCTCTAAAAATTAAAACTTGAGCTAATTCCCCTCTTCAATAATTTTGAGATAGTTTCTCTCTCTAAATATTTTTAAGTAGTTTCTCTCTCTAAAATATGACGGTTTTTTTCTCAAATTTTAAGATACTTTATCTCCCTAAAAGTTAAAATTTGAGATAATTTATCTCTAAAAATATTGCGATAGTTATTTTTTTCTAAAAAAAATTATGTACTTTATCTCTCTAAAATTTGATATAGTTACTTAAAATTTAAGATGTTTTCTCTCTCTAAAGCTTCAAGTTTGAGGTAGTTTCTCTCTCTAAAATTTTGAGATAGTTTTTCTCTTTAAATTTTGATATAGTGTCTCTCTAAAATTTGATATGATGTCTCTCTAAATTTGATATACTTTATCACAAATCATATTACGGTTATTTTAATTTTTTATTATTCTTTAGTTTATCTCTTTAGGAATATGAGTGGAGGTGTGTGGGGATATTTGGGCCATTGAGTTTTTGTATGAGTAAATATTTATGGATTGGGTTAGTTAATTTAGGAATATAAATAGGATAAGGTTAAATCTAGGGGGTTTATCTTTTCAACTTGGGAACGTTTCGGATAAAATGTAGGTTTTAAGATATCGTTTTGGTACGTGATGGTTAAGAGAGAACGTGAATTTAAAAGAGAAAATATAGGTATAAGAAAAAATAGGTTAAGGGATATAAAATAAGAAAGTGAGTTGTTTATTTTATTTTTTAAGTCTATTTAAAGGGACGTTTCCCTTCATTGTATAGGGGTGAATGCGTTAATAAAATTTAGTCTCATGAAGAGATTTTTGGGGAAGACCTTGATTTTTGGGGAAGACGAGTGTATATTCTCTCGAACCTTTTCTTTTTTCTTTTTATTTTTTCAGTTTTCTTTTTTCTCTTTATTTTTCTAGTGTTATTATTTCTCTGCATCAATTTGCATTAATTGGTATCAAAGCAAGTCACATCCTAAGAGCAAGTTAGATCTAAGCAATCAAGCTAGCAAGTTAGATCTAAGCAATCAAGCTAATCCTACTCTTGCTATGGATTATCGTTGGGTCGAAACTTTTACTAAAGCCCTAGAGGATTTTCGAACTGAAATACATGAGATTAATCAATAGATGAATCAGAGGTTACAGCGGTTGGAGAACAAGCTTTCTCTATTAATTGATGAATGAATCAGATGTTATAGTGGTTGGAGAACAAGCATTCTCGTGAGGAAGGTACTCACAACCACATTCATCTTGCACTAGTAATTCCACGACAAATCCAGAGTGTTGATTTTAAGCATATAGAAGAAATTTACAAGCCAGATCCGCCGGCTTCTATAGAGAAGCCATATCCATCGCGTCCTATAGAACGACCACGAAATTTTGACAGTAGAATCGATCTCCCAAAATTTCTTATAGAACGACCACGAAATTTTGACATTAAAATTGATCTCCCAAAATTTCATGCTCAAGCGTGTTCATTGATTGAACGTAGTGTTTTTTGGAGCTGGACCCTTTCATCGATTGAACTTGGTGTTTGTTTGGAGCTGGACCCCTTCTTGGTTAGGAATAATCAGCCCAAGCTCGTATTCAACAATTACTCTTGGAACACAGTTGCAGATATCAGTCTTGAAGAAAAAGTATTGAGTCTCATGGTGAGACTTCATCACGAACTTCTGAGCTCGAGGTCGAGCGTCTCCCAACTAGGGGATAATGATGCAAATAATATTAGGGTTATTTTAATTTTCTTTAGTTTATCTTTCAGGAATAGGAGATGAGGTGCGCAGCGATATTTGTCGGCATTGAGTTTGTGTGTGAATAGATATTTACCGATTGGGTTAGTTAGTTTAGGAATATAAATAAGTGGTCCTTGATTGAGTTTGTATGCGAATTGATATTTATGGATTAAGTTAGTTAGTTTAGGAATATAAATAAGATAAGGTTAAATCTAGGGGTTTATCTTGATATTTATGGATTGAGTTAGTTAGTTTAGGAATATAAATAAAATAAGGTTAAAGCTAGGGGTTTATCTCTTGAACTCGAGTGAGTTGGTTTAAGAATATAAATAGAATAAGGTTAAATCTAGGGTTTATCTTTTCAACTTGGGAACGTTTTATCGTTTTGGATAAAACCTACGTTTTATCAGGTTAAGAGAGAAGATATCTTTTTGTGGTATGTGATGGTTAAGAGAGGACATGAATTTGAGAGAGAAAAGATAAGGATGAGAGAAAATAGGAAAATCAGTTGTTTATTTACTTTATTTTTTTAAAGTCTATTTAAATGGAGTTTTCTTTCATTGTAGAGGGGTGAATGTGTTAATAAAATTTGATATAGTGAAGAGATTTTTGGGGTGGATTCTCCTCTCGACCTTGGGAGAGGGTATATTCTCTCAAACCTTTTTTTTTTCCTTTTTATTTTTGTGGTGTTATTATTTCTCTGCAACAATGTGCTTCCATTAGTATCAGAGCTGCAATATTCTCTCTCTAAAGTTTAAAATTTGATATACTTTCTCTTTCTGAAACTTAAATTTCGAGAGTTTCACTCTCTAAAATTATTTGAGATAGTTTCTCTCTCTAAACAATTCATGTACTTTCTCTATCTAAAATTTGATACAGTTTATTTCTCTAAAATTTTAAGATACTTTCTCTCTCTAAAATATTAATTTTACAATAGTTTCTCTCTCCAAACAATTTGAGATAGTTTCTATCTCTAAACTTTTTTAGGCAGTTTCTCTCTCTAAATTTTGATTTAATTCTATCTCTAAAATTTAAATATATTTCCTCCCTCCAAAACTTAAAGTTAGATATAGCTTCTTTCTAAAACTCAAAATTCGAGATAGTTTCTCACTCTAAAAAACTTGAGATATTTATCTCTCTAAATTCTTTTTGACCGTTTCTCTTTCTAAAATTTATAATAGTTTCTCTCTAAAAGTTTAAGAATACTCTCTCTCTACAAGTTTAGGAACACTTTCTCTTTCTAAAACTTAAGATTTGATATAGTTTCTCTTTCTAAAATTTTTTAGATAGTTTCTATCTCTAAAACTTTTTAGGTACTCTCTCTAAAATTTGATTAGTTTCTCTCTCTAAAAATTAAAATTTGAGATTATTTCTCTTTCTAAATTTTTTGAAATAGTTTCTCTTTAAAAATTTGAGATAGTTTCTCTCTCTAAAATTTTACGATAGTTTATCTCTAAAAACTTTTAATATTTTCTCTCTCTAAAATTTTAATATACTTTCTGTCTCTAAAATTTTAACATACTTTCTCTATCTAAAAGTTAAAATTTGAGATAGTTTCTCTATCTAAAAATATTGAGAATAGTTTATCTCTTTAAAAAAATGGGGATACTTTCTCTCTCTAAAATTTCATACCTACGTTCCCTATGTTTAAGGTTGAGGGAGGTAAGGAGTGAAATCCATAGGCCTTGGAAATTTAAATAAAAAAAACAGGTTTTGATGTGGAAATGTGGAAATAAAATCATGGAAAAGTAAGTTTATTTTCATGATTTTGATTTTCTTGATTTAAGGTATCCTAGTCATTAAGTAATCCAAACGGTGGATTTTGACAATATCCAAGATATTAAAAATCCATGCTTTAAAATCCATACCCAAACAGGCCTTAAGATTCTTTAGACAAGTCCCAAGTAATCCGAGATAATAGAAGGACATGAGAATGTGGTCTATATAATCTTTGAGATGACAAAATCAAGATTTATCCCAAAAATTTCCTGTTGTTTACTATGTAAAGCTAGTTTTGTTCCTTTATAGACGCCCAATGCAAGGTGAGATTATAAAACCTCTTATTTATAAGCACATTAGTCTTGAAATCGATGTGGTTTTTAAATAATTTTAAAGAGAGAGACTTTGGAAAATAATCGTATCCCCTCACTCAAATGTAGTGATTTGATACAATAGTAAATGAATACAACTCATACATAATTTACATTGTCGGCATTTTCCTATATATTATACATGCAATATGCACTTCCTAATCTTGTTATACTCTCTTGGATTTTCTTGCAAATGTTGTGCATGATTGTCGAGAACAACAAATGACAATATTTCTTCTATGTGGCCCTTCCAAAAATTAGGAGTGATGGATTTGTTTCTTTTACTCTCCCTCAAACTTGATTGAGGAGACATCTGAAGCCCGAGTTTGAAGCAAAGTTCTCAAAAAATATCTCATGACAAAGGTTGGTAAATATATCATCTACTTGATTATGAGGAGAAACAAACCAAGTGACCAGTAATCTAAGAGTAAATTTGGTTGGTGGTATAAGACCAATGAGTTAGAAATACAATCTTTTAAAAAATTTCCATTGTATAAAAACTCAAAGGTTTAAATGCATGAATATCTCAATAAAGAACCATAATACATATATTCCAGCCTACAAACATGGTTTATACACATTTGAATAATAAAATTCAACCCTAATAGGCCCCTTACAAATCCCTTAACTCAAAAATTCAATTAAACTAAATACCATATTCAAATATTCACATTGTATATCTCTACAATATATTGCATGACTTGCACTCGCAATTCCTCATTATATTAAAATTTATATGATAATTTCATCTTCATTCTTCATCCTCATCATATATCATAATATCTCATACACATCATACATTTGATCATAATAATTCGATAAGAGTTCAATTCGCATAAACAATAATGCATAGCATTAAAACTCATACCGCAAGATTAAAAAAAAACAATCTCAATATTCACACAACATATTCAATTTAACCAATAATGAATCCATTTAATAATTGTAAATACATCAAATTAACATGCAAACATACATGTGGAAACCATGGTTCGAACCCCTTGTGCCCGGGCAAAAATAAGATCAAGAAATCAAATTGAAATTACTCAAGATCATGGAGTAAGTAAGCTGTCTACACATACTATATGTATGGACTACACTATTGCTATGGAACTATTCAAATATCAAATTTTCATGACAAAAAATGAAGAATGCTACTGTAAATTAAGAATTACAGTAAGCTTTGATAATGGAAATGAAGTAGGAATTTAAAATATGATAAGAAAAATCAATACCTTATGAAGCGATAGTATGGGTTTGATCACATAAATGATTGACTACTCCATGGAAGGGTTTCAAATGAAAGCTTAAAGAAGAAGATAGTATCATGAGTGACCACATTTTTTTCAAAGGCTCTCTCTCTTTTTCTCTTTGAAGTGAATATTCAAGTTATGGTTATAATTGATCTCATAAGTTACTTTTATACTTAGATCATAAAGATGGATTTGATCTTGATCCTTGATGCTTTATATCGATGGCACATGAAAGGCTTTTATCAAATCTACTCATTCATATCTTATCACCAAGATCAATGGATGAGCTTTTGATACCTTTCACTCATTAAAACCTAGGTTTATAATCATTTTACCTTGAAGCCCTTAGCTCCATATTGTATTTTCCATTAAGTCCAAATTCATATTTACACTTATGCCTATGATTTTTTAATAATTTGTGAGAGTCAATAAAATACAAAGACATGGACATAACGGTAATATGGGACATCCACACATGTGAATAAAATATCTTATGACACCACCAATAGGATTTTAACAACACTAAAGTTTCATATGCGTCAAGCTCATAAGGTGGTGTCCCATAAGATATACTTACATGCTACAAAATCATATGTGGATAATAATATGAATTAAATTAATTTTCAAAATGACTTCACACATGCCAAAAATGACAGATAAGAGCAAAAAAAAAAACATGCGACTTAAATCAAACTTAAGTCAACAATATATAACACTTTAAATAACAAGATAACATGTTATAATATAAAATCGACAAAAGAATTAATGACAAATAGGTCCCCACATAGATATGACATCAGCATGATGTCATCTACGAGTGGAGAGGTGGGGGTGCCACGTGGCATCCCTATGACCACTTGGGATCCATGTGGCATGCCTATATAATGTTCTTGTTTGGTATTTATGTCAAACAAATTTGAAAATCATATTTTATTGTTAAAAAAAATAGAAAAAATCTCAAAAATTCTCTTAATAATTTTTCAATATTATTATATAATTTTTCATCAATATAAAATATTTTTTCATCATTTTTAGATTAATATAGGCCAAAGGTAAATGAGATCCATTGGGCAAACCTGAATGACATTCCAGTGGTGTCTCAAGCCTACCCAATGGACCTATGCTCCACAGTCTATGGCAGAGACACATAGTTGGTCACATCAAATTCGTTGAGCTAGAGCTTCCCATCACTAGGGGTTCAATGGATTATTGGTGCACCCATGTGGGACATGTTCCTACTCAAATACAGGGGTTCTCTTAAAGCACATACGCACTAGCTCTTCTAAGTCGGATAATACTATAGAAGCGTGGCTTCTCCATACAATTGTGGATGCACATACTATGAAACAGTCTCGTGTCAGGATACGAGCTCATGTCCCATGAGCCGACCATTCCATATATGGTGAATACTTTTTTAAATACTCAGGTTCTATTATTCTCGATTGGATTATCCAAGCCTTGGCTTATCACATCAACCATGAGGTATTCTAATCAATATAGTCCTGATTGGGAGGTGACCCTCACACCTTTCTGAGAGTTCACGCTCTCAAAACGTATATTTTTATTGCCTCAAATACTCGAGGTATATGAATCTGGGCCTTAATGTGTCAAGCACCCAGATTCAGTCTCTCTCTAACTCCTACTAAACGTTTGAAAGGCCACATAGCCAACAAATTTTTTACATGCAAAGTGATAGTCTAACTTAATGTACTTTTTGTCTGGGTATGAAAAGCATGATTAATTGTCATGTAAAGAGCATTAATATTGTCACAAAAAAATATTAGTGGTCGAGAAAGAGGCACCCCAATGTTTCAAAGAATGAAAGTAAGCTATGTCAGTTTTGCAGCACTAGATCTCATAGATTGGTATTCAGCAAGGTTTGAAAAAATGGATTAGTGACTTGGATCTTCCATCTCAAAAATCGAGTCAGATAGGTAATCTGGATTGGAGAATCGGTCGAATCGGCAAGATTCAGTATTATTTTTTTAAAAAAAAAAATGCTAAATTTTATTAAAACTCTACCATTTCAGGTTTTTTTTTTCTTTTTAAGTGGCATTGCATTATAATTCTTTATTATTTTGTTGAAAATACATAAGTACTGAGAATATATCTCATGTATGAGTGCTTGTATCCGTTTTATATTCAAATAAAATTTAAAATATAGCTCATTACAGTAGAATGGATCTCTTTGACTCAAATTTATAGTTTAAAAAAGAGAGAGGAAGTTTATAATAGTTTTTTACCTTTTGATTTAATGAGAGAAAACAAGGGTATGGCCCTCACAAATAAATAAATCTAATGTGTAATAATTAATATGGACAAAATATAAAAATTAAAAACATAAATTTAATCATATTTTGATAAATTTAAAATAATAAATAAATAAATAAATTCATGTTGGACCTGGTGATATCCAAAATTACCTATATAAAGAAATCTCTATATTATGTGATATTGGAATTGATATTGATAAGTTTCC
>NW_006498404.1:1402294-1416121 GCF_000471905.2 Amborella trichopoda
TTGTCAGATTCACTTCGGAATCTGCTTTGGTTTGGCAGAAAAAATGAAATAATTCGGTGATTCGGTTGATTCACGGGAAGACTTCGGGTTTTTTTTATTTTAAAAAATTAAAAATAGAAATATATTTTTTGTAAGTTAAAAATATATAAAAAAATAAAAATTAAAGAAAAATAAAAAGTAAAAAATAAAAAGAGTGTTACTACTTATATGCTAATACTATTACCAATGATAAACCTTACTCACAAAGGGCAAGTTATAGCTTCGGTATTCATCATTTTAATAAATATTAAATGATAATAAATACGTGTATATCCATTATTTTTTGGTTTAATCCAAATAAGAAACTACATATGTAGTGGTAAAAAACATATGTCAACGAATCTATAACCATAGAGATCACAAAAAAATTCATGCACATACATAACATATAAACACAAAAAAAGAAAGATATAAATAATAAAGTTCATGAGGTCCATAACTCCATATCTAGTCCAAATGTACATTGCTAAAAATCCAACAAAAGAAAAAGCATTTTAATTCAACCAAAAAAAGAGCATGGAGAAATTATTAAATCCTAATTTTAATCTAATCAATTTTATTCTTGAGATCTAATCAATTTCATCCTTTCAAATTTCAAATAGATAGTCAAAACAAAAAATTCATGAAGCATCACAAAGGAAAAATATCCAAAAAAAAATCATAGCACCATGGAAATAACACACTGAATTAATAGATAAGCGACAATCAAATAGAATGATTCATAAAAATATCAGTACATATGCTTGCCCTTATTCGGTGTTATAGGGTTGTTGTTCTATGAAAGCCCCCAAATTTTGGGCATAGCTAAAAGACTTTGAGAAGAGTAAGAAGACATCATGCTTGGGGCCATAAGGTGAGATACAGAGAGACATCATACCGAAAATTTTTGGAAGAGAGAGACCTTGAAACTTGATCTTGAAGGTGGAGGGTGGAGCAACAGAGTCCTGAACGGAAAGAGAGAGCCAATGTAAAAAGTAAAAACCCTCGTTTCAGCTATTAAGTTTGTGTCTTCACGCTTGTTCAACGAAGGATCTTCACGCAGGAACTTCTCATTTGAAGTTCCCAATTTAAGTTCCGTCTAAATCGACAGAACTTTTTTTAAGCGTAAATGACTGGAATTGTTTTTAAACATAAATGGAAAAAGTTCTACAGTAATGGGTAAGTTACTATTTTAACCTACTCACTTTTATCAAACACGGAACATCTACCGTAATAGGTAACTTACAAGTTATTGGAAGCGACTTCCTGTTATCAAATACGCCCTTATTGTATATATAATAGTGTTACAATAGTAAAAGAATGCAACTCATATACAATTTACATTGTTAACACATTCCTACATATTTTTCACGCAGCATATAATTTCCTATCTTGTTTTATTCTCTAGTATTTTCATGCATATCTTATGCATGATTGCCTCAAAAAAAAAACAATATTTGTTTCCTCGTGGTAATTTCCTATCTTGTTATATTCTCTAGTATTTTCACATATCTTATGCATGATTGCATCAAAAAAAAAAAAATTTTCCTCGTGGCCTTTCCAAAAACTAAGAATATTGGATTCAGTTTGGATAAGCTTCAAATTGCGAGAAACTTATCCATTTACATCTGTAATTGAAACATATCTCTTGAGAATGTGGAATTGGATAATGATAAACATCCAAATTCTAATTAAAATTTATCATGCCCCAAATCCAATTTTTAGAGTGAAGATTTTATTATAGAGGCTAAAACTTTTCCTAACTAAAGTAAAAAACCTTCTCTAAGACTTAATTTCAATTGAGGGAGTTGCTTTGAATATGATCTTCAACTCTCTTTTGACAATATTATTGTTATTATCAAAAGAGAATTATGACCATCTATGAAGCAGACGACAATTACCTCGAGGAGGAGCAGCTCAATACTCTGTTGCAGTGTTTTAAAAATCGGCGCCTGGTTCGACTCGGGAACCGGCGCAGCCCGTGCAAGTTCCAGTACAAAACCGGGAACTGCCCGGTTCTTGAGAAAAAACGCCGGTTACCACCCGATTCTACCTGGTTCCCTCCCGGGCACGTGTGAGGTTGCCCCAATATTTGTATACAAATACTTGATTCATATTACATAAGTATTTATATACCAAAGTTGAATACCCATCTTTCGATGTGGATAATTCCCAAACATCATTAAATGAAATGGGAATGTAAATATATTCTATTAATTAGCAAGTTACAATCACATGTGATGAGGTGGTGTGGTGGTTAAGATCTTTGCTTCTTCATGTGATGTTTATTTCCAAAATTTGTACGTATTTTATTAATTTTTATATTGATAACTAAATCTTTTATTTTATTTATTAATTTTTACATTATAAATCATATAATGTACTATTTTTCTTACAGTTGTCAATAATACATTTTAAATTAGATAATATTATAAAATATTTTTAATTTGTTATTATTTATCTAATAAAATAATTATCAAATATAAACTAATAATTATAATTTCATTATATAATATTATAATTAGTTAGGTTTTAATAATTTTGGATTATAGTTAGTTAGACTGTAATAATTTAGATTTTTTTAGTGGATTAGGGTTTTTTATCAAAACGAGATTTTAAATGGCCATTCTTTCATTGAGTAGTCTACTCTTTATAATAGTCCATGTATAATAATATATTTTATCTATGATTTTTCTTTTATGTGATGCAAATTTAATGGTTAACATAAGTTTATACAGGGAAAAAAGCACCTCAATATTCACAAATTGATGAAAAAAATGAAAGTTAATAATGTAGTCTTCTCATTTCTTATTGGATTCCTAAAAATTAATATTTATAATGAATTTTAATAATTTTTTCGGATATTTTTGAAGCTTTAATCCGACCGATTCAGCCGATTCTCGATCCGGATCTCCGATTCGCCTATCCGGATCGATTTTTTAGATGCCCGATCCGAGTCACCGATCTGCTTTTTAAACCATTGCTCGGTTGTGTTATCCATAATGTATGTGAGGAGTTTTGTAATCAAAAATTAAAAATCCTAATTGTACCCTCCATGAATTTGAAAATAATAATGTCTCAAGATTGAGATTGTGAGATCTAAGAATTGAAAAACTTAAATTTCAATGTTTTTTTTTTTTTGGAGAATAATCACCTAGTAGTTCTTAAGTGGTTCCCAATATTGAAAAAATCCTCCCAAATAGGGCTTTGGACCAAGGGAGTAAAAGTAAACTATGTTCCCAAGGAAGCATAGTACACGTGCTCTATTTTTGAAGCTAAAAGATGCCCTACTCTCGGGGGAGTATATTGTCCATCCACTCCCTTTGACAAAACTCATCCTAGGAATATTTTGTAGATCCAAATTTTGGGGGTGTACTCTACAATCCAATGACTAACCTCAAAGAAAAAAAAGTCTATCCTACACCTTCTACGTGCCTAAAAAAAAGTTTTTCAGGGAAAGATTTAGATGTTCAAGAACTAAAAAACCAAATTTTCTTCTTTGAAAACAATCTTATAATTAGTTGGATCCAAAATTTAAAATAAAAAAAACTAAAAGATATTATACTCAGTAGAAGCAGAATGTCTATTTACTCCCTTGGGTAAAACCCTATTTAAATTTAACTTTAGGAACCCAAATTTTGGGGACTTAACCTCTTCAACCCCATAGATTGACCTCAATAAAAGAAAATTCTAACTATATCCTTTATGCATTTGAAAAAGGAAAAAATTCATATAAAGTTGCAACTTTAAAGTGTAGGAGTACAAATGCACCTAAAAAATCCATCGGAAAATAATGTTTTAATATTGAAAAACTCTCTAATTGATCATCTTGACAACAAGATGTATGAATATGAAAAAAAAAAAAAAGATTTTGGGTCCTAAAAATAGTGCATCTTGCAACACAATATCAAGATCGTCCATTTTCAAGATTTTCATATGTTTGATTTTAAACATTTTTAGAGTTTAAAATTTTATAAATAGATATGACAATAGATTTTGAGATAATCTTAAGAATTTTTTACACCAAAATTATATATGATGATAAAATTTAGAGGTGCTCCTTAATTGCATTGTTTAAGGTTGCAACCTTATAGAAACCACACCTTTTGAAAATGAAAGAGCAACTTTTATAACTCTCTCTAACTACCGCCCAAGCAACTTTCATAACTCTCTAACACCCATTCTAGAATGTTCAGAGGGCTGAGAAAACAAATGGAGAGAGAGAAAAGAGAGGAATTTTTTGGGTAGATCTCTGAAATCCAAGACTTACTCGTTTTTTTTAAAATAATTAGCGGTTTTTAAATGCGTCAATGGGAATGGAAACCTAAAATAGTAGTTACAGTTTTCAAATGCGCCAATAAGAATGGAAATCTAGACCAGTAGCGGAGGTCCCATTCCCAAGAGACAGGATTTCCGGTCATTTTTCACCTATTCAGGCAAATTGGGGTTGTCTGCCGGTGGTTTTCCGGCGTGTGCGGCCGCGGGAAGCTCTTCGCTTTTGAAATGACCGGCGGGGGGAGATCCAATAACATACTTTAAAATATTTTAGACTAAAATACCTTTATATATTTGAAAATTTACCCTTTTACCCTTCAGTGGCGTAATAATTCCCCCAAATTTTTTTGTCTCTCTCATTTTTGAAATCGCAGGCAACCGCGGCACACACACTCTGTGATCCTGCAGTGCCCTCAAGGGCTGGAACCTCTCATTCTCTTGCGTCTTGTTTCTCAGGATTGCAGGAACCCTGGATCTCAACCTTGTTGTTCAAGATCAGGTTTAAACCCTTCTCTTGCATTTCGTGGCTTTGTTCTAGCCATGATTGTTTCCTATTTGTAGGCTAGGTTGTTTCAGTTCTGAACTTCTGATTATTGACTTGTTTCATTCAGGTGCTCACCTTATCTAGGTTATTTAATGTGTTCTTTTGCTTTGTCCCTCTTTTTGGTATTGGATTTTGATCATGTTCACTTAATTTGAGCTCCTCCTTCTAGCATCATACTACTTTGGAGTGGCTCAGCTCGAATGTCTGTTTCAGTTAGAGAATTTTTCCTTTCTTTTTTAGTAAATTGAAAATTACCCATTATGATGGTGATGCTTTTTCCACTGAGTTTTTATTATGCATTTGCATCTGAGTTGAGCACTTCTAATAATTAGGGCGAGTCTTGTTATTTCTGTGGCAATTGTTACTTCAAGGTGGATTATTGTGTTTGGCTGTGCCTCATTGATGTCTGATAATTAGACTTGGACCTTAGCAATTCTTTTCATTTTGTAGCAAAATGCTTTATTGACTACGCATAAATGATTTAATCTCCATCTCCATTTCGCGTGCTGTTATGACACTGTCAATTGTAAGTCATGTTAGTCGTATTATAGTTAACTTGTTTCTTTGGTTGTGTTGAATTTTTATGTAAACATGGTGGGAAATTTCATGGTGGTTTGTGTTGAGGAGAGACATGGCATTTCCAGTTCTACATGTATTGCAAGTGTTTGAGTAATTCCTTGTGGTTGTTGAGAATACTGTACTGTCTTTGGCCTCCAATTTGACCGGTTTCTGTTTGTTCTTCATGCTTGATTCCTCCCCAGTGTTCATGTTATAACACTTTTTGTGGGTTAATGTGACAATAGATAAGTGGTTTATGTACATAGTGTAATAGACCCAACTATTTCTTTTTGGGATTCTTTGACGAATAAGCTTAAAACTATTTGGTTTTCTTAATTCCTTGCCATATGGTCTTAGTGGCAAGCAGTTCAAAGCTAGCGGCGGCTTTTAGTGATATTATCGCTTTTTGTATGTATGTATGTAGAGGTCAAGCCCTTTGTATGGTATACTATTTCGATTATAGTTATTGTAGCATATGGGGTGTGGTTCTTTGTGTCAATTAGATTTAGTGTTTCTAAATGCGGGTAAATGGCGGGAGTAACTATGACTCTCTTTAAATAGTTTGGGAAAAGGAGCTGATGATGATGATGTTGATCTTCAGTGTTTCTAAACAGTTTTAGGTCCCACTGTGAGAGTCATTGTTAGCAACAAGTTTTCCCAGTGATTTAAAACTCGGGCTCGGGCTCGGGCTCGGATGCACCTTGGTCTTGAGCCTGGGTCAGCTTTCCAACTTGGTTGAGTCTCGATCACTGAGTAAATAACAAAGTGGGGTCCCTTACCCAGTGAGAGTCGTGAGTCCTGCCATTTTCTGACTGACCGACCACCCTATAGGATCCAAATGGCTCAGGTGAGTCTGAGCCAAGTCACAGTTTTTATAGCACTAGTTTTGCTGTTTCCTGCTGCACGTTGCACACTTTCCTCAGAGCTATTAAATTCTGCCAGAACTTTTGAAGTGATGCATTCTTTTTTCTTTTTGGGGGGGGAGTTTGGTGGTAGGATTCGAACTTGGGAAGCAGTATTGCAAATGTCAACACCTGAACCAATCAAGTCCGAGAGGAAGCTTATCTACCCACAAATGTAGTGACACATGGGAGATGCTATGACAAAGCATGCCTCTCTCAATGCTAGTATTGTTTGAGAATTGTGATCCTTCTCAGAGCCAAATACAGTAAGTAGACACTTTAAGGATTTATATTCTTGGTGGACGTGATTTTTTTGTTAAGTTTTTCTTCTTAGAGCTTATAAATTAAGACCTCTAATGATTAGTATCCTGAAAATATGTTCCACAATACTTAGCCCAAATGGTCAAATGAAGAATATGATAAATTTTGTTTTTCTTATTAAAATTGAGCAACTTATACAATCAAATACCCAAAAGAACATTACATGGTACTTTCTTGGACTTCTTACAAGCCATTATGTTTTTTTTTAATGTTTCTTGATTGGAAACACTCCATTGTGGGACTTTTTCCCTTCTAATGTGATTTACATGATTGACACTATGTTTCATTCCTTCCAACCTCAAATACATGACATTTTTCCTTGTGTTGTTTCCCTTAATAGCTGCATTTCTTGTGCTATATGATTCAAGAGAAGTGCAAAAACAGAAAATGATAAATTACAGAAGACATTGTAATAATTTATTTCTCAATTGCATTATTGTACTTTGTATGCATTATTCAAAATAAGAAGTTAGAGGAACGAAATTGGTTCCTACTACTTTTGATAAAGTTTTAAGGCTATTAAATATTAGAATCTACTGTAGTTGTTAGTATGAGTTCAGTTAATGCTGATTTATATCAAAGGGTATTAGACTTGCATATTAGGAGTATCATTTATTGTCATAAATTTCTTTAATTGTGTTTTAGGCCATTCTTATCAAGTAAAAACTCCTTTTCCGTATTTATGGTGCAGATGGATGTCATGTACTCCAAGCTTCATGAGAAGTACACGAAGTTGAAGGTTCTTAATGCATAGAATGCACTGTGTGTGTGTGATTTAAATTAGTCTTTGACCTTACATTGACTTTTTTGAATTTCTTTTATGGCCTTGATTAGGCAAGGAAGTTTTCTGAACTGGAGCACTATGTTCAGGAACAGAACAAGAAATTTTTGAATTATGTAGCAGGTAAATTTCATGATTATGTTATAATTGTATTTGTTTCTGCATATTGTTTAATTGTGCGATAGTGTTTCTAATTTTTGTATGGAGCTTTGCAACAACATTCCATGAAAATATGAAACTCCAATATATGGCTTACATGATATTGTTTATATTGATTTAGGCCATAGCAACAACAAAATGTGTATGATAAAATAGTGTCCATGACACAACTATGCTAGAGTACATATGAATCCATCTTACTCGTCTTATTGTAGAGAGTAAGCGCATACTGTAGTAGAGATACATGTGTGTCTATGTTGTATGTATAATATCTATCTACTTGTTAAATTTGTATAAATAATTTTTTATGGTTATTTATATGGTACTTCCTAATATTCTTAAAAAATAGCTAGTTTTTGTCATTCTTCGGTATGTTTAAAAATGAGTGCTTGGCAACATTAAAGCATTTGATCTACTTGCTAGCTTCAATTGAACTAAATCATAAATGCCATGTTTAAGTTTCATGGTATTGGATGTGATATCTAGTATATCCATGTCATGTCATACTGGTGTTTTAAAAAATGCCGGCCTAGGGTGCCTATCCAGGGCCTTGAGGCAGGATGGGGGCCTAAAGGCCTCACCTAGGGTGAGGTGTGCAACCTAGGTGGCGTACCTGACACATCAGCCAAGGTGCCTACCTCGCACTCAGGCCATGGTGAAATGGTCATCCCCCCATCTTTTAACCACTCCCCCCCCCACCTCCTTTTTTCAAATTGCTCCTAAACTATTTTTATGTAAGAAAAATAACTAAAAATCAAAAGTTATTTTGAATTTCTTTTAGAATGAAAATTCCCAGAAATTTTAGAAATAATCTCAAATCAAAATTTTAAACAGCATTCACTATAGAATTAGAAGAAGTTATAAGAAAAAAATTGGGTGATTGAAAGCTCTATATTCATCCAAACATCAAGGACAAAGATTGGTCAACAAATTGAATCATCTTTGGTTAAATCTGTCTATGTTGGAGATCTTTCCAGATGACCTCTTAGGGTTCTAGTTGGAGGCAGGATCCATATCGAAATGGTTATATTGGCCAGACAAAAAAGATTTAAACTAAGCAACTGTTCCCACCTCCGTGAAGGCAGTGTAGGCAAGCCTGTGGTAGCAATGTCTAAGTGTTGAAGAGGGCTTTGTTTTGTCAGAGCACTCTTCAACAATCGCTTTGCTCGCGCTGCAAAAAAAATGCCCCCTAAACAATTGGAAGTTGCAAAGCTAGCAAACTACAGCTCGAAAGCTTACATGTCTTCACTGGCTCGAAAGCAGGAGTGTGCTCTAGCGCACTTCGTTTCGCTTTTCCTGCAATTATCATGAGCAACATTCAAAATAGATTAAAAAAACACCTTGCCAGTATTTGGGTGGATGTTGCCACATCCCATATGTAAGAAAGTTCATGCAAATATTAGGAAGGAGAATTTGGTGCCTGAAAAAGAAAAAGGCATCAAGGGACGCAAGCATGGGGGAGTTGTAAGGCCGAGGTTAATATGCTTGGGGATGAGGAAGATGATGATGAATGGGAGATTGAAGTGGTTTCCTCTTCTCTCGAAGTACTAGGAGATGATCAATTGGGATTGGAAGCCTTATGTGAAGGGGCGTGTAGATGTCTTCCTCCTGACCTTGATGATGCAAGAAATGATAGGGAGAAAGGAAAGAAACAACTTACTATTGAAAACAATTTTTTTTTTAAAAAAATGAGGCTGAGTATGTCAACATATTGCTTGGTAGATGTGTTAGGAGGGGATTGCTTTTGATTGGCATAAAGAAGCCTCCGTATAATGTTGGAGACTATCGGGCCATGTAAGCTAGGGTTGAAGGGCCTACCCCTTATGTGCTCAAAAAGCCTTTCCTAAACATACGAGGTACAACACAAAAAGGAATAGCTCTAGTCACATAGGATGTGTGCATGCAATATGGGGTTTCAATTATGACAAATCTAAGATTTATGTAGTCGACCCCAAATAGTTGGGAAAAAGCTCTGAGGATAGTGATGATGATGAATTATGACAAATCCATGGAGGGATAAGGGGAGCAATAGTGTAATGAATTTGATGGTGGCTTGTCCTTTTAGGAGCAATATTTCTAAGGTTTATTGATGCTTCTTCTGATGTTCCCAATTGTATTGTCTTTTCTTTGGTTCAAAGGGCATTGAGGAGGTTGGAGAGGAGCAATGTTTCAAAAAGCGCTAGGCGGCACTTAGGCGGTCGGAGGGGTCCAGGCAACTTAGCGCATAGGCGGGTGCCCAGAACCTGGACGGCCCAGTATATTTTTTTTTTTTTGGGTTTTTCACTCTCTAAAATAGCTTCTAATGGGTTTTAGGTTCATTTGAAACCTAAAACCCACAATTTTGCACCTTTAGTATTAAATAAAATTACCCAAAAATGGCCTCAACGAGCGGCATTTCCGTCCCTGGGCAGGGTGGCCGCCTAGTTTGGCCGCCTAGGCCTTTTGGACCGCCTAAGCGCTGGGCGGTCCGCTTTTTGAAACACTGGAGAGGAGCATATTATACAGGTGGTAGCAAACATGGTTGTAACCAATATGTCTGCTTCTAATTTATTGTACCAAAAGTGACCTCATATTTTTTGGATATCACGTGGTTCACTACATCAACCTCATGCTTGAGGCAATTAACAAAATGTCAAGGGTAAAAGAGACACCTGATAAAGCTAGCCTGTCTGTGTACATTTGCAATCACACCCTTATCCTTAGCATGATGTGAAAGTTATTGAGAAGTGGGATACATGAGGCGGAGGCCTGAGGTCCCGAGACTTGCCACCTCTTTGTTAACTATATAGTGCATAATAAACAAGAGATGCCATTTGCATTCTATGTTCACTTCATTGGATTGGTCTAGATGCAAGTTGTCCAAGCAGTCTTGAGGGAAGATGACACCTGATATTGTTTTGATTATGCCTTTTTAGAGTGGGATAGTGTAGTCATTTAAGGTATGCTTACCCTTGGTTAAAGTTTTTTTTTTGGTTAACAATGAGTGAAGCCTGTGCTTTATACATGGTGCATTTGAGGGAGCCAAGAGAGATATAACTGTGGCATTAGGGAATGATGAGAGCTTGTATGGCCCAGTTAGGGATACTGTAGACATAAAGTAGGATAAGCGGCTTCATCGGCCCTTGCACGCAGTTGGGTACCATTTGAACCCAAATTTATTTTATTCAGACTTAGATATTGAGAGGAAGGATGTAATTGCAGATGACTTCAATGAATGTCTCAAGAAGCTCACACTGGATAAGGATATCTAGGATATGATTTTGTTAAAGAGTTGATCTTATACAAGTGTCTTAAGATCATTTATGAAGGAAATGGTTGTGTGACAAAGGGTTAAACCCAATCTAATTTTTTCATAATTTGATATGTTGTGTAGCTTTTATTAGTTACAACTTACAAAAAAACAATGCAATTGTAGTCCAATGGTAAAGCCAATGTGGAATGATGCCCCGAACTTATGAAAGATGGCCATCCGCATATTGAAGTCAACATGTAGCTTTGATTATTAGCAAAATTGGAGTTCATTTGGGACAGTAACTCACAAAGATAACAATATTTGATATTACTAATAATCTTTTTATTTTCATTTTATAGGATAAGTTGTAAATTATTTGATATTACTAATAATCTTTTTATTTTTCATTTTATAGGATAAGTTATAAATTATAACTTATAGATTATAGCTTATCGATTCATGCTTTAATATTAAGTTTACTTTCGATAACTCTATTACTCTAAATGTCCAATTGTGGCTCATGCATTTTGCCGCTAGTGAAAAAGAACAGGAATAGGGTTGAGCAAAGTAAACTTAATGATTTAGATTTTGTTCGATATAATCAGAGGCTAAAGGAGCACTTTAGTGAGCATGACAAGAAGGGTCGCATTGTTGTGAAAGACATAGATGATGTCAATGAATGGGTGGTTGATCCTAGAAGTAGAAGAAATCTTACCTAGTGAGGGTTTGATATGGGGTATGGTTGAGGAGGATTTGGGGCCTGCTTCTGACCCTAAGACCACTAGATTTACTCCTACACACAGTACACTGAGGAGGAGAGAGATAAAGAAGCAGGACGAGGCTGATTTGTGAGAGACTAAGGAGGGAGATAAAGGAGGAGGAGCCCAATTTGGAAGGGACTGAGAAGGATGGCTATTATGTTGAGGAGGGTCGTGACTTTGATGATGATGGCTTAGAATCGGATGGAGGTGTTGAGGTCGAAGCCGGTGATGAAGATGAAGACTAAACATGATGCACTTTATTTTGCTCATTGTTTCTTTCGTATCATTTTCTCTATATTGTGAAATCCGGACTTGTGCTTAACTGCATATATAAATGATCATTTTGCAGCCACATGGAATTGAGGTTTGGATTCTGGAAACGCTATTCTCTTTGACTCTTTGTGGTTTTTACGTCTTACATTTACTAATGGGTGAGGTTTGTATAAGGTGTCAACCTTATACTATTGGAGTAAGGTGCACCTCAAAACTATGTTGAAGATGCGGTTTCGGTGGCAAAGCCTTGCAATAATATGGAAATCTATTGTAACCCCCAATTATGAAATTTGAAGTTATAGAAATGGTAATGATCAATCAGATCTAAAAACACTTGAAAATCTTGAATATAGATGGTCCAAATAACGTGTTAAAAAGTAGATGGTCCAAATAATGTATTATAAGATGAACTATTTTTAGGATTAGAAATCTTTTTTTTTTCATGTCGATGAATCTCGAGGTCGAGATGATCCATTTGAGGGTTTTCTAGCATAGGAACAACTTTCTCTAGTAAGTTTTTTAGGTGTACCTTACTTGTATAGTTTAAGGTTAACCCCTTGTATAAACTTTTTCCTTTACTAATTTACATTTGTGAAATCTGATTCAAAATTTACTTGGTTACTTTTAAACGTTAAAATTTTCTTTTTCAATTTTTTAGTAATCTATCAATTATACATGCACATGCATGTGTATATATATGTGTCCTTCATGCACACACACACACACACACACACACACACATATATATATATATGTGTGTGTGTGTGTGTGCACATCATCATCATCATCATAGCCTTTCCCCAATTAATTGGGATCGGCTATATAAATCTTGGTCCGCCATTCTGCTCTATTAGAGGTTATACGCTCAGTGAGGCCAAAAGTCCCCATATCTTTTTGGACTCCTTCCAACCACGTCTTTTTGGGCCTATCCCTTGCCCTTTTCAATCCTTCCACTTGAACTAACTTGCACCTCCTAACAGATGTTGTATTGGGTCGGCGCCATACATGGCCAGCCCACTTAAGTCTACTCTCTCTCATCTTATTATTATCCTTTCTTGTATGCCAAAGTTTATACCCATCTATTTCTTTAACTTTTTCTCCTTTCCATTTAGTTTATTGTAGAGTGACTATGTTTGCTCTCCTTTGTCTCATTGTATCCACTAACTCCATACTCTTACCTCTAAGCGTTCCTACATTCCATGTGGCTAGATGAATCCTATTCTCTTAGACTAGTTTCTTTACTCGCGTTCGTCCAACATGGAGCGGGAATCCTTACCTATTTTTCACCGCAATTGGGTGGTGCTGCGGCGCGTCGCTTCTGGGGAACGCCCTAGCTAACCCTTGCTCATTTCTCACGGTACTCAGGGTTCGATACAACGCGTCACTTCTGGGGATAGCCCTAGCTACCCCTTGCTCATTTCTCACTATTCTCGGGTTCTGGTACAGCGCATCGCTTCTGGAAAACACCCTAGCATCAGCAGATACTGTAGGTTCAGAATTCATAATAAGTTTTGGTAAAATTTTATGTTGGCTGACTATCTAACACAACCCAGCCCCTTTACCTAGGCATGGGACGGGTTAAGGGAAAGTTTAAGGTCATCATCCTTCTTAGACTATATATATGGAAAAATTTTATATAGAGCCTAGGCTCTAAACAATCAAATTAGAGCCCACCTCAATTTCAATAGAAGATGTTGTTTTGATGCCCAAATATCGTCAAACTGATCATCTCGACATCAAGATGCATGGACATGAGAAAAAAATGGATTTCAAGTTTTGGAAATAGTGCATCTTGTACCGCATTTTTGGATCGTCAATTTTCAAGATTTTCAAGTTTTCGTAGATCTGCTCTATCTACACTATTTTTGAAGCTCTAAATTTTACAATTAAAGATGAAAATATATTTTAAGGCTATCACAAAGATTTCCTATATTGAAACCACATTTCTCGGTACCATTTGAAGGTGCGCTTTTCTTTGATTGTTTAGAGCCTTGGCTTTATAC
>NW_006498404.1:1417431-1433146 GCF_000471905.2 Amborella trichopoda
AACTATAATTATAATATAATATATATTATATTATATTATACTTATATATATCTAGTTATTTGGGGTCTACATATTTCCATATATCTACATATATATGCATATATGTACTTTTGGAGTGCATATATGTGATTGGGGCACCTTGATGCCAAGGTGCTTGCCTAGGTGACCACATCATGCCTAGGCAGCCAAAAAACAGCCCCCTTGGCCATTTAGTGTTATTTTAAATTATTGGTTATATCTATATTGTGCACTTTTATTGAGGGTCGTAGATCTCATGATGAATTGCTTGAAATGGTTCTCCATTATAACGTGTCATTTTACTGCTTTCATTTTCTCCCTCAGTTTTGGCATATTGATATTTCCATTTAAGATTGGTGCACATATGTATATATCTTTGCGAAGCTTTAGTTTTTGCATAAAGAGGAGTTCGTTGCTTTAACATCAAACTTCCTCCTGACATAAATCTAATAATAAGGCATCCTCAGTTTGATTTTAAGTTATTTATGTGCTCTTGATGTGCTTTTCTTTTTGGTTATATGTCTCTTGGCTGGCAAAAATGTTTTGTTTCGGTGGGCTTCTGCTGTGCTAATGTGGGTAAATTTTGTTGGGCTACTATCCAAATATAATTTTTTTTGTTAATTTAATAGTTTGATATTTATTTTCTTGGTTATTGCAGTCTTAAGATATGCCTTTCACAGTTTCATATGACTGGGTCAGGTGCTATCAGTGTGACTATTTGATAAATAAGGTGTTTTTGTTAATAATTTTGATGAAACTTAATTTAAATTGTGATATATTGGTTACCCTTTTGTTCTATACAGCAGCGGAGGACTTGATGGAGCAACTGAAAAGGGAAAATGAGAGGTTACAAGCACAAGTAGATGAGTTGAGGGCCTTAATGTCTCCTGATGGGTAATTGATTAATTGGTTTCTCCATGTCTAGATGACTCCATTCAAGCACATGAATGTTGACCTTGCTGATATTTCTAATTTATATACATTATCATGTTTCAGGTCTGATTCTGTAGAACACAAATATGCAGAATGCCTGGATCTTTTGATGGCAGAGAGTGAAAAAAGTAAGGGGCAACCATTATCTTGTCATTATTGATTACTTTCCTTATAAGGGTAGATATATTTATTTGATTCTTCAACATTCTTTATCAAAAAGACGAGGTTTCCATGAGTTGGCTGGCTCATCCATTCATATGAGTCCTCCTTCCGAAATCGATCTTAGAGATGGATTTGGATTAAAATCTTTTTAGGGGTTAATAATCTATACCATGGTGAACATGAATGTAAAATAATAACATTAATAATAATATTTAAAATAAAAGATAAATTTTGATGTATTTTTCTAGACCGTTGATTTAGAGAATTTGGCACGACTGCCCCCTTTTAACATTCATCTTCAAGATGGATCTAGTTGCATCAATGCACATGTAGAAGTGTGTCTCTTGTCACACGCTACACTTTTCCTTATGAAAATGCCTTATTTCTCTTGCAACATTATATCATCATCATCATCCAAGCTTTATCCTAACTATCTGGGGGAGCTACAAGAATCATGTTCCATCATTCCTCTTAATAATTCATGGTAGGGATGTGGCAAAAATTTTCCGCTGCCTGCCAACCCAAGATCACCCTCCTTTCTCATCTGGGCTTGGGACCAGCAATGGTGGAGTTTTTTATAGCATTATATAAAAGGTGTGGTTTCTATAAGGTCGCAACCTTAAACAATCCAATTAAGGCGAACCTCCAAAGTTTACGATAATATGTAATTTTGGTGAAAAAATTCTTAGGATTACCTCAAAATCTATTTTCATATCCAATTATAAAATTTTAAACTCCAAAAATGGTTAAAATCAAGCAGATCTGTAAATATATGAAAATCTTGAAAATGGACGGTCTAGATAATGTAATGAAAAATGCACTATTTCTGGGACTCAAAATCTTTTTTTTCTTTGATGTTCATGCCTCTCGATGTTGAGATGATCAATTAAAGGTTTTTTCAACATTAAAACAACCTTTTCTGATGAATCTTTTAGGTGCATCCGTAATTCTACATTCTAAGGTTTCGACCTTATATAAACTTTTTCCTTATATAAACGTACTAAAGATTTTGATATTTGATATTTGCATGTGTTATTTTTTGTTGTTCTACTGATCACAAGATATGGGAACCAAATTAAGTATAATATAGCCCAGGGGATTATGGAAACTTGGTAGTTCATCTGGTCAGCCCTGTCTTTCGAAGTAGTCGACAGCAATGAGGGAGAGCATGATTTATATAGGGTCTTAGTTTGGGGTTCCAGTCTATCCATTAATGCCATCATATCAAAACATAGCTGAGACCCAGTGAACGCTATTTATCATCCACTGAATTCTAGAATATATTTTCTTTTGTTATTCAGTATATGAATGCTCCTTTTCCCAAATAATAACAGGGTTCTGTTCATGGCAGAAAAAAAACTTTATGAAGAACTTGAGAGGCTTAGGAATTTACTAGAGAAGCAAACACCTTGTGGTGTAGATGATGACGGGCATGGCACCAAGAAGAGAAAATCTCGATCTGCTAGGGACCTGCAAGGTTCAAAAATTCTATCTAGATGTGGTGATGAGCATGGCACCAAGAAGAGGAAATCTGGATCTTCCAGGGACCTGCGAGGTTAAAAATTATATCTAGATGTCCTGATATTGAACATATAGCTCCCACCATCAAAGTACTGACTCTGTATCATGCATTCTCACTTCAAGCCAGGTTCTGAGGGATTTGCTACTCAGGCAGAGGCAATCAACATTACACAAACTCCCAATGTCCGAGAGGACTGTATGGGGAGTTTTGAACCAGGAGTTCTGTGCAAATCTACCACATCTATAAATGGTGGCAAAGAGAATTGGCAGGTAAGTTAGTGAGAGACAAAGTGATGTTGGATTCATTGGATATTTTAGCTTTGGTTGGTCCTTTTTTCCTGTAATAATATTTTCTTTCAGATTGGCTGCCGGGAGGAGAAAATGACAGGCACAGGTGGGTCTCAACTCTCAAGTGTATGACTGGTGTTCTATTTGGTTAATTTTTTGAGTGATTGTGTATTTGCTAATTGAAATAAGGGAATAATCTTATTATTTTCAGGAGATGAAGTTACAAATTCTCATCATGCGAATAACTTGTTTCAAATGTTATTGGAATGTTTAGCTGGAATGAGTTTCTCAATTGTTAACAAGGGAGAAGATGTGGAACTTTCAGTTCTTCACCAAGCAAGCGGTAACTACTAAATCTTAGCACTATGGCACCATGGTCATGTATTGTCATATGATTATTTCATGTATTGACATATGATTGTTTTCACATTATTAGTAAGGTTCTAAGCTGATTCTGGTTTTGGTCAGCTGCATGTGAGAGCAATTAGTGCTTTGTTTCGCATTTAGCGAATATAGTTGCTTTGTTTGGCTCTTATGTGCAGGGAGGGAGGTTCCTAAGATAAACGCCTTGGGATTTTGCCTTTGAGTTGTCATGGAAGTTTTTTATGGGATTTTATCTATTCCTCTCTATCAAAGGCATCAATTCATCAAGACTGGAAGCTAAATGTTGATCCTCTCATTACGTCTCTGTTTCATTCTCTCAAACTGTACAAAAGGATTTAGAGCTTCTTATTATATTACAAGATAACTTCCCCCAGGCACTGGTCTCCCTTCCAAAACCTTTCATGGTTTCTCTAAGCCCTGAGTATTCAAACCACATCAAATTCAAAAAGGAGAAAGTACCATCTTCCTAGAAAATCTTTCATGATTCCCTTGACTGTTTTGTCTTGGTAAATAAGGCTGAGTAACTGTGAAACATGCCAGGAGAGCTGCAATTAATTCCTTGCCCGGGAGATACAAGATGCTTTCATCTGGTTTCCAGACACCAGAGGTAGATTCTCGGTTAAGTCCTATAAGAGACTAGTGGGGGAAAACCCAGGAATGGCATCAGCATAGAAAGCTTGCAAACTGCCTGCACCACCAAGAACTCAATCCCTATTGTGACTAGCCAAACTTAAGAAGATACTAATTGTGGATCACCTGCAACAGAGGTCTCACGATACCAAATCGGTGCAATATGTGTAAAGGCCACGAGGACACTCTTAGCCATTTGCTCCTACACTGTAAGTTTGCATCAGAAGTATGATCCTTTTTCCTAGAACCGTTGTGTATGGCCAGCATCAGTGGGGAGTTTAATCATACATTGGTTCTCACCCACCTTACTAAGCAAAGGACTTCGACTATCGAGATTTAACAGCTGCAGCGGTCCTATGGAGCGTATGGAATAAAAGAAATAAATGTGTCTTCCAAGGACAATCTAAGGAGCTGCCGCACATTATAGATCAGATAAGGAGATAAGTTATTTCGTGGGCTCTGTCTAAGCAGGAACTCTGGGGTTATTCGACCTCTGATTTCCATACACGATGGTGGAATATAGCATGAAGTTCCACATCATAAGGCATCTGGGCCCATAATTGGCAGCTACCTCCAGAGGGTTGTATTGAACTTAATTTTTATGGATGCTCCTTGAGAGTCCTGTCAGGCAATAGTAGTTGGTTTACTTTGCAACCACTAAGAGGATATTATTTCCACCTACTTGTGACCACTAGGGGCGGTGATTCAAATGAAGCATAAACTCATGCACGTCTAACATGGTAACAGCAAACAGGCATATGCCTCCTATTGCCAGATGGAATGCAGTAGTGCGAAAAGGAGATTCCAGAAACTTTATAAGTTGGCCAAGAAAGAAGCTTAACACCCTTAGAGATTATCCACAATTTTCATGATATCGAGATATTTTTTTTCTCACATTTGTAGAGGGTGAAATTTGGTGGCATATTACTTGGACAAGAAAGAGCCCTAAGGAAAGAGATGGCACATTCTTTTAACCTCTTAGTTTTCATTTTGGTACAATTTTTACACGATTTTGTGTATACAAGAAATTGCAAGAGGGAATAATAAAATAGCAGTTCTCTAAAAAAAGCACTCTCCAAAATCTATGTTGACCTATGCCCATTGCTCTAGTAAATTATACTGCCGTGTGAAAATTTGTTATGATAGATTGTACTCTCAACCTCAAAACCACAGATCAAAATACCACTTTGGAACACATGATAAATCACATAAAAAAGAAATGCCCATTTGACATAAGTAAAGTTCATACAAATTGGATTGGATATCAGTTCACAAAGTGTGATGCTACTTGCAACTCATGTGGGATAAATCTTCCATGTCGAAATAGGAGTATTTTCTCTAGCTAAATTAATACTGTTTCAAGTCATTATAACAATATACATATCGGCCAATCCCTTAATCTTCTTAAAAAGAGTTGCAAAGTGGGAGAATAGCATGACTATGACATGATTTTCCCTTCACTTTTTAATTTCATTTCCCACACAAACACTTTATGGCTATGGATATGTGTATTTGTGGCTATCATGAGTCACTTGCTGCCTTCTTAAATCTTGGAATTTTGCAGGTTATTCTTTCAGTTTGACTTGGGTTAGCGGTGGAGAAGAAACAGAGGCAGAGCTGTTGTATCGTTTATTGTCACTTGGTACACTAGAGAGAGTGGCTCCGGAATGGATGAGGGAAGAAGAGATTATATTCAGCACGAGCATGTGTCGACTTTTCTTCAAGAAGATATTGCAGGTTGCTGGTGTTCTAATGTGATACTCCAACTCATTGTTTTACCATGTTCAGTGCTAACTCTTTTAGATAACCTTAGTGGTCTTTTTGGGGCTGCCAAATGATGCAAGGGCCTTCCTTTTGGAATTTGGTCGAAGAAAGTGGCACCAATTTAGCAAGACGGAGGTCAAGTGTTGGCAAATTGTCATCTTCTTGTTCAATGTTTTCTTGATGCCTATAATATGTACGTTCTTTAAGGATGGCCTCTATGGATGTTAAGGAAAAGAATTTTGGTGGCGTATATTTTGATTGGTGTGGCCTTCCTTTTGAACCATTTTTGCACACACTTCTTTATAAATAAACAATCCAGACACTATCCCTTGACTCAAAACTTAAGAGGGTGTGGGCCCTAAACAATCAAAGTAAGGTGCACCTTCAAATAGTATTGAAAGATGTTTTCAGTATTAGAAAACTTTGTCGTGGCTTGAAAATTGATTTTTATATCTAATTATAAATTTGAAGCTTAAAAAATAGTGTAGATCGAGGATATCTATGAACATTTGAAACTTTTGAAAATTGACGATCCAAAAAATGTATTACGTGATGCACTATTTTCAAGACTTGAAATTCATTTTTTCTCATATCATATATCTGGCGGTTGAGATGATCGATTTGAGAATTTTTGGGCATCGAAACAACATTTTCTAGTAAATTTTTGAGGTGTATCTTAATTTGATTGCAATGGCCTGTAATGCATTTTTGTACTTAGAAAAGTAGTAAATATCTATGGCAAATGCCAATAATTTGCATATATATTTTTTTGATAAATTGGATTCGTATCAAATAAGAAGAAATGCTTTAATATTTGGTATAAATTTGTGGGGAAATTATTGATAATATCCCTCTGATTTTTCAAATTACAAAAAAAGCAAATATTTTTTGAAATTTACATTCTTACCTATTTTCCCCCCTTTCTTTTCTGTTATACCCAAATGCCAAGCTCTTTCTAGTGCCAAAGAACTAGCTTATCGTAGTGAAAGAACTATGAATCTATTAGATCCATAGCAAAAGCACTGTGGAACTGCCCATTCCCACTTGCTTTCTATCTTGTGAACATAGGGGAAGACCAGGGTGGCAATACGGTTGCAACAGATCTATAGCCATGGTTTTACGGATATGTTAGACCTATATAAAAGGAAAAGGGAAAACAAGGGTAGGTGCATAATTTTTTTTTTAAAAAAAAATTGGTACTTTTGTAATTATGGAAAAATAAAGGGATATTAGCGATCTTTTCTATTTTTCTCTGGGTAGCTTGTATGATGAGGATGTTGTCTTACTCTCGTAAAACTGTTAAGATTATCTCAATATCCTTTTTGGTTTATTCGAAACCTCAAAACTAACCCAATGCTTCCATATTGTCAGTATGCCCGAATTAGAGGTTGAAGGGAGTCCTTAATTACTTAGAACCTTGACAACTCAATTAGCAAACCCAAACAGTTTTGACACATTTTGAAATGTGTAAAGGAAAAGAATTTCATGTGGCCGCAGGCCTCTGCGCCATTCGAAAAAAAATGACAGCACGGGATGAATTGAAACCACCAATTCACCATTTATAAGCTTATGTCGCTTATTTACTTTTGGTGAGACAATGATTGAGAACCATATATACATGATCCAGTGGTTGATTATACGAAGACATAGAAGATGTTATAGTCAATTTGTGTCTGCATCATAGGCATGCCTACATGAATGTCATTAGACCCGAATTATAGCAGCATCATACTTAAAACAATACAATTATCTGGAAGAAGCAAATATATCAAAAAAAGATAATAAGCCTATAACCGTATACAAAAAGATCGATAATGACATTATCACCTTTCCAAAAACAGGATTAAAGCACCCCATAAAAGAGAGAACGATCTCAAGCCCCAACCCACTCTACATCAGAGAGAGAGCGAGAGAGAACACCCAAGTAATCTAAAGACCAATGATCAAGAAGTCAAGAGTCTTTTCTTTTTGTGCTTCTCTGCATTTTAACCAATCCTTTCAAGAGTAAACAACATTAAACACAACTGATACTCCTTTTTCTTTAGTTGAGGAATTGATCAAGTAGGATTTGATCCTTGGACATTATGCTGTGCAGCCAGACAATCCACCACCAAGCGCTCAACCGACTTCAAGAAAACTAAATCCCCATAATCACCACGTATTAGCTAAACCCTTTTTAACCATTAAAGACACTTGAGAGCTCTGATGATTCCTAATTTGTTACAAAAAAGCCAACCCATACCCAAGTAACACCAAGGGGGCAGGTGCAGCCATTGATCAATAATGGCCCTTAAAATACATCATATTGGAGTAGTGCCACTTATTAAGTTAATGCAACCTCAGCATATACAAGCCACACTCTACATGGACTCGTCAGAATCATCAGAGTCACTTCTATCGGGTTCAACATTGTTCACTGCAGCTGGTGGACCATCAGGCTTTGCGGGTGTGGGTTGTGGTGCATCTTGCTGAGCTTGCTTTCCAGCATCTTCTTCTGCATCTTCCTCATGCTCAACTACTTCAACATGTGAACTACAACAGCTAGTCAAGGAAGATCACAATGATAAGCATGTCAACTGATCTAAAAACAGACCACAATGATAAACATTAAAAATGCTCATTGGTCTACAACCTATTGACAAAATATTGGGAGAACTCAGTGTTAGTGACAAGTCTTTGGATTTCTCTAGTGAGGCAATTTCTTGAAAGGATTGCAATTTATGGGTTTGTCTAATGAATAGTTGCTGATCAGTTTTACCTCAGGAAAATTTTAAAAGGAAAAACAAAAAAGGCTATAAATATTAGAAAAGAAGAAGGGGGAAAGAATAGCTATACTTTCAAGATTAATTTTCTTCAAATTTGAAGTCTAAATTTTATTTTAGAGTTTTCTTTAGTATTTACATTTGAGCATGAAATCAGTTTTCTACAAAAGAACAAGGAAAAAAAAAGAAACCCAATAGAAAAAATGGGGAATTAAAGCACGTAGCCTTTGTTAAAGAAAAGGATATCCACATTCTCGGCAGTTCCACCAGCCATGATACTCAACAGGTCTCGCTCAACCCTCTGGACTAACTCCGGCTGAAAAAGAAGACCACCTGTTATATAAATCACTTTGGATAGCAAAATAGTACCCAATATCTAACAATATATAGACACAACTTATGGAGAGAAAAAGAATTAGATGCTGAGGCCTACGTTTAGATCAGGTTCCCTACGGAATCTTCGCCTACGTGCATCCCTCATGGGCGGAGTAAGGCCATGCCGGTATTCAACCCCCTCGAGAGCTGGATCGCCTTCTTCTCTCACCATAATCATCTGTCCAGACTAACTTCTATTAATTTGCCTAGTAAGAGATCATTGCCAACCACTAATAAAAAACATAGGACTTAAGCCACAAAAAAAGGGAAAAAAAAAAAGAAATCAGACAAAAGAATAGAAATGGATCATTTAGTTACAAGGTTAAGAGATGATACCTGACCAATATCAGCAGTTTTGATGAGCACATTATCATCATAAGTCTTGTACGATTCCACAATACAGGGAAGATCTAAGAGAGAGACTGGAAACCGATCGTTGCCAATGACAAATGAGCCGCTCCTTCCATCTAAAACCAAGAATCCTTGGGGGTTAGCGAAATAGTGAAGCATCCAAGGTGTTATAATCAACAACTACAGTTCACCTCTAAGAGCCAGTGCTGCCAATCACTCAATCTTATTTGGAGAATAAATTAAGGCAAGTTATCATAAATATAAAATGGGAAAGCACCCAATGCCTAACTGCTAAAACTCAGTGGATCAAGGGCCTAAGCATTTATCTCTGGAAGTCAACAACTTGTGCAAACTGTTAGGGAGTGCGGTCATGGAGGCTAGGTCACATGAGCAACAAGAGAGGTTTTCCAGAACACAGTTGGCATCTACTACAATGAAAGAGTGGTTAAAGATTGGTAAAGCAGTTTCCCACAAATGAAAATAGCCTGCACAAGCTGTCTAGGCCATCTCTACTTCCAATCATGCCATGGTTGCTTGGACCAGTACCAAATCTACCAATGCCACCACCAATCATATCGTCTGTTCCTCGATTGATATTGGTCCTTCACAAATTCCACCAATGCCACCAGCTAGTTCACCACCACCTCTATGCCACCGAATCTTCCACCAAATTTGATGAATTTTACGATACCTATTCCTCAACCACTACCTAAATGCACCATCAGAATGATCATGCAAGTCACTGCCTCTGTGACATGACTAGCAAAGTCCAAAAACACAACCATCACCAAACCTGTTGGCAGAACCATCATCCATGCTACGATCGGTGACCAACAGCTGCTGCTAGTACAAATTCACCATTGAAACCAAATCCTAAGCACCACCACGTTTGAAACAAATGTGACCACATCAAAACTCCAACCAAGAAAACCAAGGTAAACCAATCACATTAAAAAGGAACTCAAAGTGCAACCAAAGAGAAAGTGAAAGGGAGACCACAACCCATAATGTCAACTAACACTGCCTCCACAAATGAACCCCTGAAGTTCCAAACCAGCATTTTCATGCAAAGTAACGACGCTTACATTTTCTAAATAGGACAAACTAGTACAAGAAATATCGTGACCCAAGCAACATGAGTTCAAGGCCTATAAAATACATTGTAGAACAGCAACATATGGACATCCTGGACCACAACTATAATAAGCCCAAGTCTAGCCAATACAACTTGGAGTAAGTCATCTGACAGCAATTATGCTCACTGTTTCAAGCTCACATATATTTAACAACGTAAAAAACAGTGTTTAAAAATTCGGCCGGCCTTAGCACTAAAGCCGTGCCTAGAGGTGGGCCAAGGTCCTAGGCACATCGTCTAGGGGTAGGCCGGCGCTTAGGACAGGGCCCTACCAAAGGCTCCCACCTTTTTGGCCAAGATTCTGACTAGGGGTCTGCCTGGTGCCTTGATAACGCCAAGGCGGGCACCTCTGCCATCAGCCCAAAGGCAGAAAATAACCATCAGGTCGGTGTATTTTTGGTCTTTTTTCCCTCTAAAAGTGGGGAGAAGGGTTTTGGGGGCATTCTAACCCGCCAAAACTAATGGCACTTGTTACTTGAATTTGAGAGCGACAAATCAAATACAAGGTTTTTAGATTATTTTAAAGTCTGGAGAAATTATTTGTGGACCTTTCAATTTCTTTTGAAATCAAAAAGTATAAAAGACTACCAATTGTGAGACTTGAAGAGTGGTAAATTACTGATTTTGGGTTTAGGGCTTCGTGATATTTTTCAAATTGCGTTTGGATCATTGTTTTCAATGTTGAATATATATATATATATATATATATTCAAAATATTGGATTTCGTGGTTTGTGCACTTTTTAGATTTTGGTGGTTATTTGTTGACTGAGTAGGTGACAAATAGATAAAAGGGCTGTAACCTAGTGCTGGTCCCGCCTACACAGGGTCTCGGGAGGGGTGAGCAGGAAACGATCCTAACCTTTGGCTTTTTATGCACAAAGTGGCCGCTCTCAAGACTCGAACCTGTGCTCTTGTGCTGGCTACCCGAGCCTTTTACCGTCACACCAAGTGACGACCCCTCAATCAAAATGATGAGAATTGGCCAATCAAAACGATGAGAATTGGGTGCAATGCAGATTTTGTGGAGGAATTTATAATGTCGGCATAAGTTGAATATTGAAAACATTTGGCTAGCAATAGAGGGGATGTAGCCCCCATGCTGCAGCCTCAAGTTCATAGAGAGATGTTGACCCATTGAAGCGGGCCAAAAATAAAAAAAAGGATAGGAAGAAAAAGGTATGAGAATATTGTAAGATAAATAGATTTTTCTGGAGAAGAAGAAGAATATTTATATTATGAGGAAGGGGAACCTAAGTGGGCTCTAGTGGTAGGCAAAGGGGGTTTGCGTAGAAGAAGCCTCGATTAAAGGAGTATCTGGATTCTTATGTTCCTCTTGATCTTGAGGTTGTGGTTCGAGAAAAGAAGCAAACTCTACTATATATAACCACTTTAAGAAGGAAGATTCGTCCATGTAGCATGAGCACGGGTATATGTATCAGTGTTCGAGACAGGGACAGGGTGTCTGATTTCTCATGCCGTGAAGAAGAGAATACGTGACAAGGTTATATATAACGAGAGAAACAAATCCAATAATATTCATTTCATGATGAGGTAAAAGAGATAATCAATTATACATTAATTGGCTGAATATGTACATATTATGAAGTTTCACAGACATTTTCAAAGTTCATGTCTCTAAATCAATATAGAACATCAAGTCTCTAAATGTCTAATCAATAAATTAATAAACAAAAAGAAGAATCTTAGAATAACAATAAAAATACCAGAGAAGAATAAATCCAATGAATTATCTTCAGAGGACATAGGATTCTCATCGAGAAGGCGATCTATCCGTTCAGCAATGGATGGTGAAACCCGGAGTATGAAATGTTCCTCCATAATTAGTGTGTCAAAGATGTCCTGAACAACCATTGAAACAAAAGGACAAGCCTTTAGCAAAGAGAATCGATAGGAGTAACTTTCAATAAGAACATGCAAAAGTGTGGAGAGCTAAAACCCATATAACACGTGAAGAGAAAAAATTCAACTCACATTTATGAAGCAGTAATATTAAGGAGAAGCTATGCTTTGTTAGACATATCCTCTCCAGATAAGTAGAACTGCTTCTTTAGTTATCATGATGATGGATATTTTCTATCAATTGAGCTACAATAATGCACCAACGCAAGTTTTTCACGGTTGGTCAAATTCAAATATAAGAGCAATGTATACCCATTCATCTAAATTCAAATATATTATAAGTCACAACTGGTTGGTTTGCCTAAGTCTGTGGTTGCTACTGGTCTATGGGTTTTGAAAGCATCTCATCAGATTTCTTGTCTAACCATAACTTGAAAAGAACAGGTTCTGAACTGAGTCAAGTAACACCACAGAACTTGATAGAGTCTCACTGTACCAACTCAGCAATTACATGAGGCGGGTTACTCTCAAGTGAGTGACAAGTTCACTTGCCGATTCTTAAAACTCTGTTTCCAACACTTTTCAGATTATCAGGTTATATCTTTTCAATTAGCCACTTTTTAGAGAAAGAAAGTTTCAACCTCAATAGGCTTTATGATAATCAGAGTTCAAAAAACCAGGACTCACTCTGGGACTAGGCAAGGGCCTGGAGCAACTCAGCTTGGCTCCCCTAGAAAGGCTCAAAAAACCCAAAAAATTGAGAAGTTAGGAAAAAATGAAAATGGAAAAATAAAATCATAAAAAAAATTTAAAATAAAAAGTTTAGTTTTCAGATTACATAGGGTTTCTTCGATTATCAATTGCCTTAAAAATTGCGAAAATCCGAGATTCTTTGATGCTTTTTGTAAGTTTTGGATTCCATAGAGAACACAAAAATAGGCATTAGGGATGAATTTTCAAGGTGGATCGCGCTAGGATCGCAAAATACAAGGAAGAAAACAACTTTGCCCAAAACCTAATTTGAAAAAAATCTCACAAATCCCTTTTTTCAATTTTTTTGGTCGAATCTGATGTTTGGATTTGATGTAGGATAGACAAATATGACAAGGGGTGAATTTTGAAAGAGATTCGACCTCAAGAGATGAAGAAAATGGAAGAAATTGTTTTCTGCAGGCGCTCCCACCACTCTTCCTTCCCCTACTTTTACATCAAAGAAGTTTCAAACTCAGCGAGTTTTTATGGACTCATCCAGTATACTGAACTCTCCTAAGAAAGAAAGGTACTCGCCCAAGTTAATGTAGCAACTTGGGTCAATACTGCTACAGTATAGGCTTCCAACAATTAACCCAAGTTGGGGGCCTTCAGGACTTGTCGAGCTGCCTAGTCCAAGTAACTCAGCCACATTCCGTTTAAACCCTGCAAGTTTTTAAATATTTCTGACAACTAAATAATCTAATCCATCAAATTGCACGAGAATGCATTTGTTGATTGCACTAGTACACAAAGTACAAGAATTTTATCTAACAACTGAAAGGCCTTCAAGACTAGATGAAAAACTTCCATTCATTGAATGTACTCTTCGAAGCGGTAAGTCACAAAGGAATGCATCACTTTATACTTAACTACAATGTATACTACTATCAGGAATATTTATACAGCTCCAGTCTTCTGAAGCACATCAGTTTCAAATGCCAAATACTTTCAGCTCTTACTGTAAAAGAGGATTAAAAGACATAAACCGCATAAAAATGGTTTTAACTAGTTTCTCCAATTCAATTGTATGACACTCAAATCTAGTTAGGTTTTCCAACTCTCCTACAAAACTTTTATATTTACCATGATGCTAAGAGACCACAATGTGTTAACCCCGCAAGCACACACACAACTTAGCAAAGAAAATGTAGTCACATTGGTTACAAGAGTCACATGCTATACTTAGTGGAAGTTTCAAAAGCCACATCTCATCCATGCAATATCCAAATAGACCATGCAATATCCAAATAGAAGATTCAAGATAAACCCACTAGCTCAATCGAAATGAAATAAAGTTGCTCTCCTATGAGACAAACTCAAAGAACATCAAAGAAAAAAATAGACAGAAAAAACTCAACACCATGCAGACAGACTAGAAAATACTTCACAAGAACAGGAACTAGTTCCCACTGGATAAGATGCAATTGTCACTGGTCACAATCAGCAATGGGTAAAAGAAAAAAAAGCTATGCAGACAGACTAGAAAATACTTCACAAGTATCATATTCTACAGTACCATTATAAATTTCATATACACATATTCGTAAGTCACAGAAATCGAGTCAAATATCTGTGTCAAGTTATTTGCTATTCTTGATAGGAAATAACTTATCTTTTATCGGTACTTCAATGTGTGTATTTATGTGATAATATATTTTTGCATATATTATTTATCAAGAAAATGTATAGAACAGAGTTTTAGTGAAGGAGATAAAAGTCACCACCAATTTGCATCTAAAATGAAATGAGAACACTGAAATCCAGCTTTTCACAATCGGATTTTTTTATTTGATAGGTGCTTCAAGTTTAGAAGTAATAAAAAATTTATCCATAAATCAACCATTAATAAGCCATAATTCGAGAGAAATTTCATCAAGCATTTAAGGGAAGTTGCAGAAATTCAAAGACCACGAAGGGATGTCACAAATGAGAGGACTATAAAGAGAGATCAATTGATCAAATTCCAGGCTTTTATCACCCAAAAACCAATAAATGGCCAAATTAAAGTGAAAGCGGAAATTCCCCTAATTGTCAAAGCTCTTATCAGAACAAAACCAAGAAACAGAAACCTTAGAAAACTAAATGAAACAGACAGAGAATTTCAATTTCAAAACCGTATTCGTAACAACAGATTGATAGAAAATCTGTAGCAAACAGAAAAGCAATGAGGTAATCCTTGATTTCTGAACTGAAAAATTCCTACTAATACCTGAAAGAAGGGGTATTAGCCTGGTCAAAACTAAAGAATCAGAGGCTTATGAAAAATCGAGAAATCATCAATATCTTTCGAAACCACATAGAGAAGCAAACTTCACCATGCATTCCTTTTGTTCCTTTTCAGAGAGACGCAAACTTCACAAAAATCGGAAGAACAATTTTGCTCATAGAGAGAAAGCGTAATTAGAGAGAGAGACCCTAATCACATAACTCTTCTACAAGGAATCCTAACAAACCATAATCTCATAAAAATGGCATGAACTGAAAAGCATTCTACCCTACTTAAACCATGGTCAGCAAACACAACCATATCAAGACCTGCCCATAAAAATAGATAACTTTTTTAGAGAGAGAAAAATACATGGGTCACCGTAAAGAGCAGCATACCTTGTGAGAAAGCAGGAAGCGATCTGGATAAACGCCTACTGTCACCTGCAACTTTTAGAGAGAGAGAGAGAGAGAGAGAGAGTAGTTTCAGGAAGAGGAGGGGCGTCATTCAAGTGGAGTAGTTTAAGGGTTTCGGTACGTCAGAGAGAGAGAGAGAGAGAGAGAGAGAGAGA
>NW_006498404.1:1433663-1474079 GCF_000471905.2 Amborella trichopoda
GAGAGAGAGAGAGAGAGAGGGGTAACATTTTAGAGAAAAAAATTATTTTGATGGTGAAAAAATATTTTATTGATTGTCTTGACATTAAAAAAAAAGAGATTTTAAGTGATTTTAAGTGTTAAAAGTAGTATATTTTGTAAGACATTAGATTGGCCGCTTATTTGCAAGATTTTTATGTATTTATAGATATGCTTGAATTATTTCTAGTTTAAAGTTTTATAGTTTAAAAAAATATAGATTTATGCACCATTCTAAAATTTTTTTACGCCAATTTGATTGTTTAAGGGTTGCAACCTTATACAAGCCAAACCATTATATAAAGTAGCAACCCAATTAAGTAAGGGTGCGGCTTGTATAGAGCCAATGCTCTAAACAATCAAAATAAAGTACACCTTCAAAAAGTGAAAAACAATTCTTTATTAATAGTGTATTATTTAACGAGTGATCTTGTCAGTCTCTTTTCATAATTTTCAAGTGTTTATTCATCTACTTGTTCCTTACTATTTTCAAAATTATAAATTGTATACCTAAGGATGAAACTAGATTTTCAAACTATCATAAATTTTGACACTGGATTTTTGGGTATTAAAACAAATGAAATGATGGGTTGTTTAAATTTTCTAAAAATAAGGTGATAGTTTTTATAATGTCCCTATTTTTATAAATGTGAGATGGTGGGAAGTACCAATTCCCCAAATTTGAACTCATCCAATATATAAAACATAAAATGAAATTAAAATATAAGACACACTCTAAAAAAGTGAGACTTTTGTAAACTATAAATATATAGGACCCGCTTTGAATTTTGATAATACAATGGGATTTTCTTGTAAATTTCGCAAAAAGCTCGAGGGAAAACGCAAGTTACTCAGACTTGCATTTTTGTCCAAATTGTAAAGAAAATGAAAGTTAGGTAAATGAATATTTTGTTTCTCATCCTTATTTTTTGAGAAGTTATCACAAATATATATTAATTTAAGCTTAAGTGGAAAAAAAATCTCAAACTTTCGTTTAACTCGTCTACAGTATTTTTCCTTCTTTTCAGCTTTTTTTTTTCTCTTTTTTTGACTAAAATGACCTTACTACAGTAATACATATCATTTTATACGGTATTTTAAATATTGTAGTAACTTCAAGTAATATTGCGATACTTTAAGTACCGTAAAAACCGTGAAGCCAATTACGGTACTGTAAGTACCGTAAAAGTTAAAACACTTTATACGACACTTAAAATACAGTAAATCCTGTTCTCATTATATTTATCTATTTCATCTCTAATTCTTTCTGGGTTTATCTCTTCTTTTTCTCTATAATTCTTTTTAATATTTATCTCTTATTTCTCTCTATAATTTTTTTTAATATTTCTCTCATTTCTCTCTCTAGTTCTTTTTTATCTCTTCTTTCTCTCTCTACAATCTCACCATCGTTTCCTTAGATAGATCATGTCCTCTGTTTTGCATAGCCGAAGTCAGCATTTGATTACTCTCTCTAAGGAAACGATGATAAGATTATAGAGAGAGAAAAAAGAGATAAAAACGAAGTCAGCATTTGATTACTCTCTCTAAAGAAACGATGATAAGATTATAGAGAGAGAAAAAAGAGATAAAAAAGAATTAAAGAGAGAAAAAAGAGATAAATATAAAAAAGAATTAAATAGAGAAAGAATAGATAAACATCAAAATAATTAAAGATAAAAGAGATAAACAAAATGAGGTTTACGGCATTTTAAGTACTGTGTAATATGGGTTAATGTTTACAGTACTTAAAATGCCGTTTAAGGCTTAGTGTAAGTTTACGGTACTTAAAGTACCGTATAAAATGCCCTTGAGTATTACGGTACTAAAAGTACCGTATAAAATTCCCTAAGTTTTACGGTAATAAGACTACCGTGAAGGTCATTTTGGTAAAAAAAAATCAAAAATGAGAAAAAATAATGCAGACAAGATAAACAAAAGTTTGGGGTTTTTTTTCTAATTAAACTTAAATTAATGTATATTTACGATAATTTCTCCTATTTCTTTTTATTTATTATTTATTTTTAGGTAGTTCAATGGGGAAAACATGCTTCTACCAATTTTTTCAAATAGTTTAACCGTTAGTTTTTTAAAATGCTAGTGGAGTGGTGTAAGTAGAAATAAAAACCACAATGCGCTGACTAGGGTGAGATGACCCAGCCGGACTAGGGTGAGATGACCAAGACTTGCATTTTCAGCTTCCCAAACAGGCGCATAGTTCATATAATACTTTATTTATTTGTGGTGACTCTTATTCAGCTATACATTAGCTAAGTCCTTTGAGCCTCTCATGCTCAACCCAATTCGTCCCTTGAATGAAATATGGGTTCCTAGCCTTCAAACCTACGCTTCCAAAAGAAACTCATGTTGAATTCGTTCCATCTTTTCATTGACTCTCAGGGTTGTTGAGCAAGATCTTGCATAGTTGTGTTTGATCCTCCCACCACAAGACTCCTAAGCTTGTATCGATCAATTTATTTTAGAATTGTTCCGACTATTAAAAATTATGAGAAAATATATTTTAAAGATTGATGTCAAAATCATTGCAAAATAGTGGTGTTTTGGTTTGTTATAACCTTAAAGCCATGTGATTCAAAAGTAGAAAGAGAATACCTTATCTGTCATTATATTAAAGGAAAATATCACTAAAGGGTTGAGACCCCTTATAAAAGATCACGAAATTACATTTGAGAAAAGGATAAAAATTTTCAAATTGCTTATGGTAATAGAAACCCCAAATATTTAGAAGCACTTCGATTTTATCCTCAAAGAAGCTTTAATGGAATAACAAAAGTACCCATACTTGTTTGGAGGTAGAAATCACAAACTAAGTTGTTTGGTATTTAGAATGAGAAAAAATTAATGTATTTATGTCATAAGGTAGAAATCACAAACTAAGTTGTTTGGTATTAAGAATGAGAAAAAATTAATGTATTTATGTCATTTTACAAACCTTTTGTGTATGTCCAGTGGCATAAATACCGTATTTCTGTCATTCCATTAAGGCCTCTTTGGAGGTAAAATAACCAAAATGCCCTAATTGTTTGGGCTCAAATGTAATTTGTGATATTTTGACCGGTTTCAACCCTTTATTTGATATTTTTCTTTATTTCAAATCAATAACCTAAATGTCACCTTCTCTAAAATACTTTTTAGCCGTTTCTCGAGAAAAGTTCCAGAGTAAATGCTCCTCAGGTTTCTCAAGTTTTGGGTTAATATAAGCAGTTGTTTTTTTTTTATTTCGTGATATTTTTCTAAAACTAATGCATTATTAATACTTAAGAGTATTAGTGGTAAAATTAAATTTGTCATAATTTAAGTTGGTCTTGCTGGCATTCTCTCTGGTGAAGGTGTGCCGAGTCTATCTGATTTTGTTATGCTTTTGTGTTTCACATGCTTAAAGGGATACATCTCTCTCTCTGGTTCTTGACAAAGCCTCATTACGCAAGTAAACAATGCTGCTCTAAGTGGAGAATAGAAACTGACTCATGAAAGTGCAATTTTATCACATAGTGCTAAGCTTTCCTTGTTAAATTATGTTGCGAAGGTGTATTCAAGTGATGAACCATTTCACCTACCCATCTGCTATATGAGTCCTCAACATATGAAAAACCAAGCCAATTTTGATGGTCTTTGACTACAACAGATGTTTATCGAGATTCACACATTCAGTGAAATGCTAACAAATTGTATAAAACCCCTTACATTTGATGATGATGAGGACATTTACAAATCTGGAGTTCTTTCAATGAGTATTGTTGTTTGCAACCCAGCATGTGTGCCTTCCCTCTAACAAGAAGATATATGAGTAGAGGATTTTGAAGATAAACATGAATGCTATCAAAAGTATTTTTTCGGGCCTTGTCTCACTTCCCTCATCAATCTTAAAAATGTTAAACGTTGGTGCCTACCTAAGAGGTTCGATATGAACCTCTGCGTATTTGTAACTCTCCATTGCAGGGGTCTTAGTTCTCACTCATTTTTTGGGGTGTATCTCTTGATTGCTTTGTCTACCCCCACTCGACCTTAATGCCAAATGATGAACCCATGAATTTTCCTAGTCTCGCCCTAAAAGCACATTTGAGTGGCTTCACCTTCATACTCTATTTCAAATTTTTTGAAAAATCAAAATTTTCAGTGACTTATAATGCATATTCACATTCATGTGCACATATTTGTGTAAAAAATTAGATGGAGTACACATAAATGCATAAATATATATATGTCTGGTACATATATCTATATATGTGCATTTGGAGAACAACACATATATGCATGCGTGAGGTTCTGGGCAGCCCCCTAGTGACCTAGATCCCTAGGCACTTAAGGGCCGCCAAACATTTTTTGTAACCATTAAGGCTTTATGCAAGCACGGCTTTGGAGATTCTTGAACACCTTCCAGGAATTTAGTAATCCCCAAAATGGTCCTTGCACTATTACAAACTTGTTAGGTCAGTAGCGAGGGTACTTAAGATAGAAAATACAAAAAGGGGAAAAAAATGAGTATCCACAAATTTTTTTTAAAAGATATTTATTTGATTTCAAAAATTAAGGAGACATTAGCAATAATTTCACTTTTACAACCTACCCTCATGTCCCTTTTTTTTGTGTTTGGTTTATTGAAAGGGATTATATAATGAGACCATTATACAAGACCATTTACCATACAAAGGGGTCACAATTGTTTATAACCATTCAATGTGAAATTTGATAGCTTGGTGTGTTACAAAATTCGAAAAATTTTCCTTTGAAGTTTGAGTTTGACCAACGGAATAAATTCAACCATCAAATTTCACATCCAATGATTAAGAATAATTGTAACTACCTCATACCAAAAGTAAATGATCTTATTGTATAGTTTTCTTTATTAAAACATCCCCATTTCGAAACATTAAATTCCGAACCAAGGTACCTTTTTTTTTTTACTGAGACATTGGTTTGAAACTTGAAGTCCAAAGCAATTTTTTTGGAAAATCAACTGGTTCAGAATTTACAAGGCCAAAACCAGTTGGTTTAAGAAGTCAGTCAAGTCCGAGCCTGCTTGCATTTCTTACATGAATGACTGCTCTCTAAAATAGACATGGAGCTGGTTTGAAAGTTCAAGTTCCAAATTACATTCAGAAAAAAAGACCAGTCAGTCGGTTCAGAATTTTAAGTTCCAAACTCAACTTGTGTGGTTTTTGTTACGCCATTAGCTTCAGACGTTATAGTTTTCAATTTATTGGTTTACCAAAAAATCGGTTTGGAACTTCTAGTTCCAAATTTATTTGAGCCAAGAGAAAAAACAACGGTTCAGAACTTGGTTTTGGACCATGAGTATTTTGGAAATAAAATAAAATAAGTGAAATGAAAAAGAGGTTAGAATGCAGGACATTTTCAATAACCAAATGGACCCTGAGTATTTTGGAAATAAAATAAAGTAAGTGAAATGAAAAAGAGGTTAGAATTTAGGACATTCAATAACCAAAAATTAAGAGATATTCAGGTAAGTGCCCTGCTAGGCTAACCGTTGCTTCTTGCAAAAACGCGCCGTGCTAGCCATTGCTTCTTACAAGAAAACTAATGCATTAACACGCCGCACTAACCATTGCTTCTTACAAGAAAACTACACGCCGTGCTTGCCATTGCTTCTTACAAGAAAACTGAAGCGTTTACGCGCCGCGCTAGCCATTGCTTCTTAAAAGAAAACTACACGGCGCCACTGCTTCTTGCAAAAAAAAATGGATGAACGTTAGTGCCACATTTCCCAAGATATACATTGGGATAGGTTTTTCTCAGAGATATTTCTAGGATTTAGAATCATTCATGCCAATTAAATGCATTTATTTCCTTTTAGGCTTGTTTGGATCACATATAAGTGGCTCACAAGGTCTATTTTTGCGTACGGACCATCTACCCATTCAGAATTTGGTGGATGCCAGTTGCTAAAAAGAATTGGAGGCCATTGTACATAACGCATTGGTCACCCAAGATGGGGAGAAAACATTAATGTTTTTTTTTTTGACATTAAAAGAGCCGCGCTAGCCAAGTTTTTTTTTTTTTTTCTGACAAATCATATTCAACAATAGTGTTAATAGAACAATTCTGTGTTCCTTTCCTTTTTTCCTCTTTTGAAGGGCAACCAGGAGGAAGAAGTAAATAAATAAATAGAAGACCACAAAAGTTACAAGGGAAAAAGAATGAAAAGAAAAGAAACACCTTAAATTCCCTTAATTGAGATCCCAAAGAAGTTTCCTTGCGAGGGCTGGAGGGCCAAGTCCCGGAATGTCCCTTATGTCTTTGTTACCTGGGTGCACAAGCTGAAGAAAACCACCAGTTAGTGATAGTTAAGACAAATAATAATTTTTAATAGGGATTGCATAAAGACTGTGTACCTTCGATAAAATAAGGTCATGAGGCATAAGATATGAAATTAGGTGATCAGGGCTGTGCAACAAAGTATGATTAACAACTTTTTGAGTGCCGTCAATAGCACAACCCCAATTTTCCAATTACAAAAATGATGGTGGCCTTAAAGGCCAATGGTCTTATTAAGTACTTGCTTATATTAATATTGATACCACTGGCAAAATTTTAAGATGATTAGTATCATGGATAAATAAATAATTTTTTGATTTTTTTTATAATAGAATAAATAAATACTTAATATGATATGGCCTTCAAATGAGTGGCGTGACGCCCATTTGCAAGAATTTCAAGGTTTCAACTTGAAAACTTTGCTCAAAGATGAGAAAGAAACCATTTATTCGCAAGGGAGAGACTAGTATAGATTCTTATAGAATTTTTATCGAAGTGCAAGTTTCAAGAATTTGCAGAGACATCACATGTTTTAAAAAGAAGAGATACAAGGTATCTTTGAGAATTAAGAGAAGGGAACTTTTATTCAGACACATGTTTTTGCTACTACCACCCAAAAGCACAGGTCAGGAGGGACCTATTGCCACCCAAATTTTTGATGAAAAGGCCTATGCGTACTTTTACAGGAAAAGCCAGGAAAAGCAAGCATGGCTCACAGCCAAAACTGCACAACAACAATTAGGTTGGGTAGGCATGGTTCAGCCACATTCAGGTGCAATCTTCGTAATTATAAATTAATGCTACAACAGTCATGAAAATAATAGGAACAGCAGGTACTGAATTGGATGGAAGTTTTCATGCGATAATGCTGAGAAATCTATTTGTTATTATGACAAAAAATAACAATGAAGAGAAAGATAAAAATGAATAACGATAAGAACAACAATAATAAGGAATAATCAGAAACGAACTTAGAGAAACAGTCTCTTTTTCTTTTAATTTTTTCAGAACTAGCTTATTTTTGTGAATGAATGAGTTTGTCCAATGGGTTGTTGTGCCAAGCCATACCCATCCATAGATACCATGCTACTACAACACAATAATGGGTCTCAGGCTTCTGATACTGAGGAATGTCAGGTATGCATTTCCAAAACTGCCAGATTGGAGAACACATGTCCAACTCCAACCACTACGGGCATATAATATTTAAGCAAATGTTATCAACTAAGAATAACATCGTATGATACAAATGTGTCCAAACATGTCAGGCACTCCAAAGAGCGCAAATGTCCTTGTGTCATAGCATGGATACCACGAGCCTGAAAACACATACCCTAATAAAGGGAGCGCTAGATTTAATGCATATCAATAAACGAAATCATTTTCAGGTTCATGAACAGTAGTTTTAAATATTTCGATTACTATTTATATGAAAACTATGATGAAGTGATTGTTCATAGGAACATTACAAGCTTGATGGGAAAGGTTCATAACCCTTCGAAATAGATACAGTGCATCCATGTAGAGTTTTTAAAAGAGAAGTTCAGAGGTGAATACCATTGGTTGATTTTTAGGTTTTCTTCAAAATTTCTCTTACAAATTATTAGCTACACGCTCAAATACTTGCTGTTTCAAGTCAGTGTTTCAGAGATTTGCATCATCCCAGAATCAGCTTGTGTCCTAAGCTGGCTGCAAATTTTAGAAGTTCACTTTGCAGTATTAAATGTGGTTGTTCCTTTATCATTCATCAAAATAACAATAATAATGATAATAATCAATTGCCAATATATTTATGTAAAAAATAAAACCTTGTGCATGAAAGATGACTTAAGGATCCCTTTTGCCAGGTAATACTTAGCAAAGTTCTTGTTTATGCAGCACTAGAATTTTTATTATTGAGGGTGCATATAAAATTGATAGCAGTCTAACTAGCATAGTAAGTAAACAATTAGTCCAATGAAGCACAAAACATGGGGATCTCTGTGAGCATCAATGGCCGACCTAGTACAATGGCACGAAAACCTCAAGAATTGAATGCATCTCGGAGCAATCCTGGCTGTTCATCGCAATCAAGAACCGCTTTCATCGGGAAACGCATTGTTCAACGGTGGTTAGTAAAGTATGATGCCAACAAAAACTTGAATGTTATATCTCAAAATTCAAATGAAAACTCAGCTCCCATCTCTATCCGAAATAAATTTATTGTTCTCAAAGATCTACCTATCTGTGTTGGGGACGTGTGTAGAAGGACACCACCCAGTATTGGAAACGGCGGTGGATAGAGTGAAATCTCAGGTCCGCCATCATGAAGCAGAGTCTCCCAAGGGGCCAATCTCTAGGGTGCTTTCTGGTGCCCTCCTTAACCACAGCCAAGTATCCTTGCATCGGCAAAAGGCAAAGAAAAAAGCTCATCGGCCATGGCATACGAGAATAAGATTCCAATGAAAAGAGTGGCTTTAAAATCTCTGAAATCCCTAAAGAAAACTAATACCCTAGAGCCTAGCCATTACCCCTTAATTGATTACAACCTAGAAGAGGAAGACAATGTTGAACCCCTGATGCCTGATAAGAGTGAGAACTTGCATTGGGATGGAAATGTCTTTCAGCAACATTTGGAAGAAGTAGAACCAATGGAAATGGCAGGTGGTAGAAACAATCAGAAAGATGAACAACTGGTCCTGGCAATCCCCTAGGCTTATCACTTACCAGATGATCCCCCAAAGGATGAAGAAGACGATGAGCCTGGAAGGTTATCAGTAGTCCTGCAACCCTCAAAAGTCGACAAGGTTGTTGATGCGATGAATCTCCAGTACGGAGACTTTTTAGACTCTTATCACCGAAATGTTGCAGAAAGATCATGATAAAGGTGTTGATGCACAACCTGGAGGCTTAAAATTTCAAAAATCTAAGCACAAAGGGCAAATGCAAAGGGAGCTCGACAATCTAATATGTTCTATAAACTATTACAGGGTCTTTCTTAATGGGTGCACTCACGTCGTTTCTGAACCATGTGGTACTGGGTCTGCCGGTCCTTCTAAGATCACCAGGTACAGTAGGGGTTATGTCTTAGAATGAAAAGACTATGTCGGAACGTTCAGGGCCTCAACATTGGTAGAAAGAAAAAAGATGTCTTGTTTTTTATTAGACAGGAAAAGCCTGATATTTTGATTACACAAGAATAAAAAATGGAGGCCCCGAATTTTCAGTCCGCTAAGTTAGTTTGGAGAAGGAGACCAATGGACTTTGAGGGTTTTGATTCTAATGTCTTATCAGGTGGTTTGTGGGTCATATGGGACCCGAATGTCGTTCAAAAAGATGATTGTGTTTTAAGACATATCTCCATTTTGTTTTCTGGCCTTGTGGATGGTTTTAAATGGTGTTTAACAAATGTATATGGTCCCAACCGTCCCGATGAAAGAGCACAATTTTTGGATGAACTGAATGCTTTGACCAATTTCGCTAATGTACCATGGTGTATTGGAGGTGATTTCAATGTGATTCGATGGCCTAGTGAATCCTTAGTTAATCCTAGGATCTCTCCTTGTATGCGCATGTTGAATTCTTTCATTCCGAATATAATAAATTTCTGGATATTCCTTCGATTGGGGCTGCCTACACCTGGTCAAACCATGCTCTTTCAAACCCTACCCTTACCCGCTTGGATAGGTTCTTGGTGACCAACTCCTTTCTTAATAAGTTTCCAAATCTTTATGTTAAAGCCTTAGTAAAAATTACCTTCGATCATGCCCCTCTCCTATTAAATTCGGTGGGTATGAAGTTTGGCCCATCACTTTTTAGAATGGACCTAATTGGAAATCAGATAGAAGCTTTATTACGTTTGAGGAAGAGTTTTGGCAAAATACCAAAATAGCAGGTTGACTAGGTCATCAATTTACTACTAAATTGAAAAGACTGAAGAATGAAATCTGTAAATGGAAAAAAGAAACTTGGGGTAATCTACAGTAAAACATTGTAGTGAATTTTTTTTTTTTTGAAGAGATAGATGAGATCCAATTTATGGGAGGATTAGTAAAATGGCCAAAGGAAGGAAATAAAAACACTAAATTCTTTCACGTTATTGCTAATGCTAGAAAAAGAGGTAACTCCATTAGTAAAATTAAAATGGGAGATGTTGAACTTACTGAACCAAGTAGTATTAAAATGAGTTTAATCAACCATTCCAAGGAAGCTTTTACAAGGGAAAAAAGAAATCATTTTAGTCCTAAGAATGTCATCTTCGATAGATTGCCTTCAGAAAGGGCTTTATGGCTAGAAAGACCTTTCGAAACAGATGAGATAAAAGGCATTGTCTTCTCCTTGGGGAGGGATAAGGTACCGGGACCAGACGGTTTCCTTTAGCTTTTTTTCAAAAAATTTGAGAGCTTCTAAGGAGGATCCTTTTTTACTCATGGATGAATTTTATCATAGAGGTAAAATCTCGACAACAGTAAATTCTACCTTTATTGCTTTAATTCCCAAACAAATTGTTATAGAGAGTGTGAAGGACATAAGGCCTATTAGCCTACTGGGGAGCGTTTATAAAATTATTGCAAAGATTTTGGCAAATAGATTGAGAGAAGTATTGCATCTGGTTGTGAAAGGTCATCAGTTTGCTTTTCTCAAAGACAGACATATTATGGACAGTATCTTAATGGTACAAGAATGAATACACTCAAGGCTGAAAGAGCAAAAACCAAGTCTTCTATATAAAATAGATTTTGAAAAGGCAAATGACAAAGTGGATTGGTATGTTCTACATGAAATCTTAGGGAAGATTCATTTTAGATCACGTTGAAAGTGTGGATTCAGGCATGTCTGAAGTTAACTCATTTCTCCATCCTTTTCAATGGAAATCTTGTGGTTATTTTAAAGCATCAAAAGGCATTCGGTAAGGAGATCCTTTGTCCCCATACTTATATACTATTGTGGCTGAAAGTTTTAGTACTATGCTGAATTATGTGGTGAGTAGAGGCCTTATTTCTAGATTTAATGTTGGTAGACTAACAATCTCTCATTTACAGTACATAGATGATACTATTATCTTTTGTAGCCCAAAGGAACAAGAAGTAAGGAATTTGTGGGTGTTCTTAAAGTGTATGGAAATAGCAACGGGTCTCAAAGTTAATTTAGAAAAGACAAATTTGATTGGGATTGGAGTTTCAGAGAACGTGGTTGCATCTTTGGCAGGAATTCTTGGATGTGGGGTTGACAAGTTTCCTTGCAAATATTTGGGTATTCCTTTATTTGGCGGAAACCAATCAGCAGCTATTTGGGATCCTATTATTGAAAGATTTAATAAGAAACTGGATCTATGGAAGTCTAAAGTGTTGTCGTTTGGAGGAAGATCTACTCTTATCAACACTACTTTGCCCAACTCACCCATCTATTTTATGTCCATTTTCAGAATGCCAAAGTAGGTGAAGACTTTGGAAAACATTATGAGATCTTTTTTATGGGGCAATGTAGGAATGGGAAAAAAATTGAAACTCGTGAATTGGGAAAAGGTATGCACTTCCAAGAGAGATGAGGGTCTAGGAGTTAAAAAGCTCAAATTTATGAACACTAGCCAAGTGACTAAGTGGTGGTGGCGCTTCCAAAATCAGCATGATAGTTTATGGGGATAGGTGTTAAAAGAAAAATATGGAGTAGATGTATTGACTGGCCTCATTAAAATTCCAAGATCTAAGGTTGGTTTTTCAAGTATTTGGAAAGGAATTGATGTGTGCTGATTATTATATCTTAGTCATTGTCACAAAGTGGTTGGAAAGGGAGATCAAACTTTGTTCTAGTTTGATAAGTGACTGGGAAACCTTGCTCTTCGAGATTCTTTCCCTGAGGTCTTCTCCAAAGTCGACAATCCATTGACCTCAGTGAAAGATCTCGGTGGAGATGATTTTACTAACTCTTCTTGAAATATTGTTTGCAGGTACAGGAGAGTCTGGAATTCTTTCTTTCACGAGTTCCAATTGCTTATGAATTTGTTGCATAATTTTTTCTATGTTCTCAATAAAGATGATTGATTAGTGTGGGAACTCACAACTTCAAGAGATTTTCAGTTAAGTTTGTCTATCGACTGCTGCATAAGGAGAATCATAGAGCGACTGATCATAGTTTAGCAAGAATATGGAATTTGCAGGTACCACTGAAGGTTCAGTTATTTTTGTGGGTAGCTCATCAAAAAAAGTTGCCTACTGTGGATAACCTTCATAAGAGAGGTTTCATAATTGTCAGTGTTTGTAGGCTATGTTTGAGGGATAACGAAAATGTGGATCATATTCATTTACATTGGCCTTTCACTCTAAGCATGTGGGATTGGTATAGAAAGTTGTTGAACCTAAATATCCTGATCCCACAAAACCTGGAGTTGATTCTCTCTCAATGGATGAATCCTCGTTTGTCGAAAATTGGCACCATGTTATGGAGAGCTTTATGGGTGAACACTATTTGGAATATTTGAAGAGAGAGAAATAGAATAACATTTGAAGGGATACAAAATGAGATTGAAGTTTTGAAGTCCAAAACCTTAGCAACAGCAGCTGAATCGTTTTCAACAAACAAGGATTGTAAGTTTATCCCAAAATCACAGATTTTTGAAAACCCATCTGAAGTTGCTAAGCTTAATAATGACAGACAGACTCGAAATACTATTTGGATGCATCCTCGTGAAAATTGCTTAAAACTCAACTTTGATGAAAGCTCGATTGGAAACCCAAGCCCAGCAGGTTATGGGGGTACAAGTAGAGATCATATGGGTAATTACAAATTTACCTATTTAGGACCATGTGGACATACAACAGTGACTAAAGCTGAGGTAAGAGCTCTTCTGGAGGGATTAAAGATAATAAAGAACCTCTAGGGCCAAAAGACGATTGAAGGTGATTCAAGCAATATCATTGCTTGGGCAAAAGGAGAAATGAAGCCACCTTGGAAATTATGCAGCATTTTCGATCAAATATTTTTCATTTTAAGTAGTGGTTCTTTTGATTAATCTCATTGTTTTAGAGAGGCTAATATGGAAGTTGACGCTTTAGCAAAGAGTGGTGTGCACCGACATTCATTGGTGGTTACATCCTTTTCTTCTTGAAACTCTTTGCAATCGTTCATGGGTGAATGAAATTCATAGTAACTGATTTCAAAATAAAAAGTAAGTAAACAATTAGTGAGTATGACAACTCATAAAACAGAAAATGAAAGCCTTTCAATAGAAAGCCCAATGATGTCACAGTCTAGAATGCATGGTTACAGCCTAAGGCATGGCAAAATCATCAACTTTTAATATTATACACATGATATGAAGTATCCTACATGGATATGGCACCCATTTTGAAGCAACCATGCATCATAGGTAACAAAACTGAAATCACAACTTATTGTTTCCTGCTATGAGATCATTGAGGACCACCATCAATGATCTGGGTCGCCATTTACCTCTCTTCCTCCTACTCCCACTCCCATCTCCAGGGGGGCAACTTTTTTCTTCTTTCCCTCTCTTTGCCCATGCCCTTTTGAGCACCCACCATGTGGGCTGCCAGCATGGGCAAGGGGGCTTTTTGTAAGTCTGTTAAATATTATCTACACTACAGTAAGCTATTCTAAAAAAAAAGTAACTTATTGGTATAAAAAAAAATGTCATTAAAATTGTTGCGAACCTTTACTATGATGATTGCTATCACGCCACAAACAATTAGAAAGAGCAATGCCAAGATACACCGATCCGTAGCAACCTGAGAACACCGATAACAATTATGAATGATTATAGGCATTATCATTATAATACTTGTAGCTAATAGTCTCTATCATGATGTAAATAGCCATATTCATCATAAAAAGACCACAACAGCAAAGGTAGCAACAATAAAGTGTTGCAGCCTATAAATAAATAAATTAATTGTAATGAGAAAATGAAGATGATAATGATGTTGTTGTGCTTGATGATGACAAGATAAAATTGAAATTCAACCAATTTATTATTGGGAAGGTAGTTTAGAGAAAACTGTTAAAGTTCACCTGTCGACCGATTTCCTTAACCAGTTGAGAAGCCTTTTTGATTGAGAAATGGATTGAATCCAGTTCATTAACAATTCTGCTCATTTGTTCGGTCTGCAAGTTTCCACAATGATTTCATTCAACAATGAAAATTGATTCCATAAAATAATTAACAGGAATCTTCTGAAAATGAAAAATTTAAATTGCTATGCCTAGTAGAAGAACAAGACACCCAAGGATCCCAGAGAGAAAAATAATAGAGAGAGAGAGAGGGGCAATGAATACCCATGGTCATGTCATCTCACATACCTGTGCCTTGAGGGCAGCTGCAGTATCTGCCCCAACATTAATGGTGTCCTCCACAACCTGGAATGGGATAAATATAGATATCAATACACGAGCCAAAATAAAGTAAACTATTCGTTATATTGAAAACATCAGATCAACAAGAAGAAAATAAGACACCACAAATATGGAATATTAAACAGTTGTATAATTCTGATACATATTAATCAAAAGAAAATTGCTTCATTGTGAAAATTCGAGCTCAAAGGAGCAAAGGGAGGACCGAGATTTCCCAGAAAGCATAGATTTTTTTATTCAAATTCAGGTAAAGAAACTCAAATGTTCACTGAACCAGTTCAGCAAGGAGTCGCAGTCTTACTAAAGAAGCAAATGCCCACCTTTTTGGATCGCTCAATAACTTGATCGGTGTCGTCCATCATTCGGTTTCCACTATCAACCAATTGTTGGTTTGTCATAGCTGTATCATTCATAAAGTGTGTATCAGAATAGAACAATAAGCCACATATCTAGGTTAGCATATGAAATGGAAAAGTTAAGAGAATCACTGAATGCTACTGCAGTCCAATTCCATAAATGTCCAGCAACTTCTATACTTACTAAACAAAGAAATATCATCTGCTACAATCCTACCATCGATCAGAAACTATTAGGAAGATAAAATCAAGTAGCTCCTGATGTGTGGGAAGAAGAGTTTAGGCTTTCTTCATTAAATGGAGATTGATCACACGAAATGTGTGCATCAGGGTTCAGGCGCTCTTCATTAAAAGTTTTAGTATGACAACATCTTCTGCTTTAACTTCATAAAGAATGGTACAATCAAGGATTGTTGGTTATAGAGTCCACATTTTTATCCATCACAAATAAACAAGGTCTTAGTGTTTCAAAAAGCGCTAGGCGGCACCTAGGTGGTCGGGGGGTCCAAGCCGCCCAGCACCTAGGCGGGCGCTAGAACCTGGGCGGCCCAGTATGTTTTTTTTTTTTTCTCTCTCTAAAATAGGCTCTAATGGGTTTTAGGTTTCAAATGAACCTAAAACCCACAATTTTGTACCTTTAGTATTAAAAAAATGACCCAAAATACCCTCAACGAGGGGCATTTCCTCCCCCAGGCCCTAGGCAGCCGCCTAGGCGGGGTCAGGCAGCCACCTAGGCTGATTCCCGGGCACCTTGGTGGGCGCCCAGAGATATCCGCTTTTTTTGGGCGCCTAGCGCTCAGGCCCCCAGAACCGCCTAGACGGCCGCCCAGGCGTTGGGCGGTCCGCTTTTTGAAACACTGCAAGGTCTCATGGCTTGCTACCTGTTTCTAAGGTGATTCCTTCTCTTCATGCTTTAAAAGTTTGTTATGATAATGTCCTGCAATTTGACTTGGATCCGATGCAATATTTATCATATTGAGAGCTAGAATGGGCAGTGTTGCTATATTCTTTTCTGACATATATTATGAACTTGAAATGGCTGTAAAAGATACAAACCAGGAGTTATTATCTGTTTATGACTTAGTCTTCTGTCTGATTTCTCCAAAGTTCAAATTACATACAAGTAACATGAACAAAATGTCAGCAGATTTCACATGAGACAACTTTAAACTAAAGTTAACAGATATAAAGATTAATATTAGCATCTTTTCCCATTGTTACAGCAGCAGCAGGGAAGCATATAAAAATAAATAAATAAAATGGCTCAAGAGCATCATTGATATACATGGAAGGGATATGCTGAAAAAAATGAGGCTTTTTGAGTGATAAGTCATGACTCCTTCCCCTAAAGGAGATAAAAAAAGGGCAGGAAAATGTTTGGGATTCCTGAAAACTACACCAGCTTTTTTGTATGATATACTGAATCCATCCAAACAAAGGAATGATCCATTGATGGATAAAAAAAATATCATTGCTTTAAGAACTATAAATTGCTGCAGCCCAAAAGAATAAAGCCACTTACATGAAGCCAATTGCACATTTTCCTTGGCAAAAACATCACCACCACCACCACCTGCATCAAAGAGGTCAACTCGCTTGTTTTCAAGGGAGTTAGCATATCTGCCATGCCAAACAAAAGCATAAATGTACGAATAAAACAAATTGGTTCACACTTAACATAGAAGCTAGTAATTGGTCAATTTGACTCCCAGATTATTTATCAATAAAAGCAAGCATATTTGCATGAGCTTTGAAGAGGCCCAAATAATTGGCATATTATGACTCATAAAGCAATTTTTATAGAAGCATAATCAAGCATTAGAGTAAGTACTACATGTAGCATTACAAATAGTTAATGAAAATAATAGCAAATGAAACACAAACTAGTGTTGCCAAGGACGCATACAAATAAAGCAAAAATAGACCAAGAAAAGATTCAGCTACAACCTAAGTGGCATGGCAGAAGATGATCACAAGAATGACAAGGTTATCAGATTATAATCTTCTAGCACATCACTAGCAAATGATAGATAATGCTTTCTGGTATAATTGTACACACCCTACAAGAAAAATTCATTATTTGGAAAAGAGTAAATAGTTTTTCATTATGACTAATTATAAATATACCTTTTTGTACATAATGTTCTTAAATCACATCACAAATTTAAAAAGGTCATATTACATGGACTCAGATTCTTGACGAATATTCTTCGAAGGCTGGGCACTAAAGGCAGGTGATGGAAGGGACCACTAGACTAATCACTTGTAGATTATTAGCCGCTGAGTTCACTCTCCTCTTAACAGGATAATATGCTTAGGATAGTAAAGTTCCGGGTAAGTCCGAAATCTTAAACATAAAAGGAAGAGCTTGTATCTTAATAGTATTTTAACTTGCCAACCACTTCTGGAACCTTAATCCACTACAGTTTGTGGATGTCTGGTACATTAATTATGAATCGAGTTTATCCTCTCAACACAAACTTGCCACTAATTAATCCTGTACAAATTAAGATCAGTTACAACATTATATTATATACGCATCAATCATCCAGAAATCAATAAATGAACTCAGGACACTACTTAGTCATTGTTTTTAAAATTCATTTACAGGGGACACAACTAGACTTCACTTAAGACCAACAGAATATCATCTCCAACCAACATCTTTATATTCACATAGATAAAAGGAAAAAAGATTTTCCCTTCAACTCAATAATAAAATCTAAGAGCAAACAGCCAAGACATTAATTACACATCTTTATTTTAAATTTTTTTTCTACTATCATTCCATACTGGGGACCTAACTAGAACTCACCTAAGACTAGAACAAAATCTATACCCCTCTTTTTGTAAGTTATTTAATTCATATATTATTGATAAAGAAACACAAAGCTAGGAAGCATTCAGTTACTATCACTTGTGAAATTTATAAATCCCATAGGGAAGGAAAGGTAAAGTATTAAAAAAAAAAAGTATATGTTTGGTTTGTGACGATAATCTCCACAAAAATCTAATTTGGATCCTTGAACTTGAGTTATAATACAACACTAATTATCCCCCAAATGTGTGCCTCAAATCTCAGGCCATAAAGCCACAATCCCAAAAATTACTGCTACCCCCCCCCCCACCACCACCACACAGTGTTCTAACTTCTATGCCTGTCCTGCTATGATCAGTTCTCCCCAAAACCAATAAGCCTCACATCCAAGTTCAAATTGATAGTCATATATGGCACTACTTTGGCACAAAATACATTTTGTGCACCTTTCATATGCAGAAATAGAATGGAATTTGGAGGAATATAGATGAAAGGGAAAATTTCCCAACTATTATCTCAATTGTCGTATTAAATCAGTATTATGATAATGATAATCACTGGTATTTAATGATATGGAAAAATCGTTCTATGCAAGAAATTTTAATATGCATGACAAGAACTTTTGAGACATGATTAATAATCTAGAAGTAGAAATTAGTAACTTACGTCTTTCGCAGAGCTACATAAGAATTCAATTCTTTAATCTGCAAGACATGACAAGACCATCAAAAACATAAAATACAAGCATTCATAAGATATCTAAAGGCCTCAACGGTAGAACAAATAGGGATAAACCACTATAAGCTTTTGAAAGAGTAGAACATCACCATTGATTGTTTTTTCTCATTGAGAAGTCTGTTTGTGTCTGGAGGGTTCCTACTCTCCTCTTCCTTTATTTCTCGATCAAAATCCTTAATAAGCCTGGAAGAAAATGGAAACTATCACAAAATTTTTAAAAAGGACCCTATATGGAACAAAATCTCATAAACTATTTCTGGATAAACTTAAATACCAATGAGCAATTAGAGAAAATAAAGACCATGTGAAGGCTATCAAACCTAGAATATCTAAAAACAAGAGGGAATATATGAGATCCCAAAAAACTATCACTATCACATCAAGGACACCCTTATTCAAAATAACTTACAATACACATACAAACCAACATTTTCAGTGCATGTCAATAGGGTCACCAAGGACACCCTTTTTCAAAATAACTTACAACAGACATATACAAACCAACATTTTCAGCGCATGTCAATAGGGTCACCTACACACTCATTTGTGGTGTTCCAATTCATACATGCTTGCAAGCAGCATCAAGGAAAGGATGCCCAAGTATGCTGATCTCAAACTCATCTTTTCAAGGATCACAAATAATTTATGTTCAGGTGTACGTCTCATTATATGAATTCCATAAACATTACATACAAAACAACGAAAGGAAAACTAGAACAATCAAAACTGAACATATTAAAGCAAAAGGAAACTGTGCCCTACCTTTTGCATTCCTTCATTTTTCCAGTAAGCTCCTCCAGCAGCCTACTTTGTCTATTGGAATCTTTCATTTTCTCTAGTTTCTGATATCCATTGCTGCAACAGAAATGATATGAAAATCCACATACAGAAAAGGGAAAGCTTTCGTTTTACTAAGCACCAAAAGAATGTCTGAGATCCACACATTTTATCACCAGCTTCACACATTTCGTCATTGTTTATTTCACCATTAAACACTGAAATGGTGAAACAAAGTAAACAAAGACTAATTTCATTGAGATATAATCTCAAACTCGACATAATGACTTTGAAGCCCCATATAAATGAATGTACTAAACAGATCTAGTTTCAACACAGTAAGCTTGAAAAGAAGACCACAAGCTATACAGCTCAAAATGACTTCCTTTTGTAGCATTCTGTTACTAAAGATTCCAGCATTTTTAATCCAATGTGACTATCTAATTAATTATCAATAACATTTTAGTTAAATTCTAAGATAGTCATTATACCCATATAAGGAGAAGGTTCATGATAGAACATCAGGCATTATCCATTAGATACCAATCTCTATTACTTCTCTTATACAGGATTCTGCAGCTGAAAATCTAAATCAAATTCTAAATTACGAAACTCACTAGAAGTACAAACCGCATACGAGCTCAAATACTTGTAGAGACCTCAAAGGAACCCTTATCCACAACCAACCTCATTATCAAAAATGACAAAGTCTTATGATACAAATCAAAATAGAGCAACAACTTATCAAAGGACATTTGTAGATTCAATAATAAATACAGTATCTTAGTCATTACAGCATTGCTAGATGACAAGGATTAGGAGCAATGGGGCAAATCAACATGAATCATGTTTTGGATGTGTGTTTGTGTGTTGCAAATCATTCTAAGTGAACAATGGATTCCCTTCATGCCGGATTTGGGCCTTTTTTTTTATTTCTTTTCCCTTCAATTCGGGCCTTCATTGTCGGAGTTTTGCCACCAAGGTAAACTTACCACTTCCAATACCAAATTTCACAGCGATAAGAATTATCAGAAAGCAGATTGTCTCCCTATCTATGACAGCATATATCTCGGTATAAATGATAGATCCAAGAAGTGTTACTCTTCTAGGAATATAATGGATTGATTGTTCCCCCTCTTTCATGTTCACTCATTGTGTCTTTTAAATCTCATCTTTTTGTAAGCATATTCTGACCTTTCCACTTTTCAGTGTACTCCTCTGTTTGTCTGCATTGTGTACTACGAGATGTATGCTTTCCATATCAATGTCAATAATTGAAAAATATGACAAGGATAAGAAGAATATGAAGTCCCAAACAGTTAAGGAGCCATAACATATGGACACTTTTGACTTCATATCTTCATGCACAGAATTTGACATCAATGGCTGTTTCTATCTTATGCTTTGTGACCTCCAGATAAATGTTTAACACAAACACGAACAAGGAATTGCGATTATGCCCATTTAATTTTGTAGGTGTAAATATAATCTGTTAAAGTTCAGCTGTAAGAATTCACAAACATCTCTGCAAGATCCACTCACAAGGCAATTATAATCATGATTATTACCATTAAATTCACTTTCTATTCTAAAAGACATATATAGTTCTATAAATCAATAAGATTATGAAAATCCTCACGATAATGCTCGAAATATGTCTTTGATCTGCCCTTCGATATCAGAGAGAGCAACACTGACTGAAGATAATGAGTCCATCCTTCTGCAACCCCTTCACAAAGCTATCACGCAAAACAGTTTTTAAAATGTTTGAAGTCTAATCAATTACCTCAAGATTGAGAGCTAAGCGATATAGAGTTGGATGCACCAGGAATCTTCCAATACAATAGCCAGAACTTGATTGGAAGAAACCAACCAGAAATAAATATGGCTAAAAAATCATCAAATAACCAGGAAACATGTTACTGGTTTGGTCACCGATCGGATTGGTCTAAGATAAATAAAAAACTAACCTGATTGTTAAAGCTGGCCGGATTCTCCTCAGAACTGGCCGGAATCTTGCCGGAGAACCAGCGCTTGAGGTTTGAGAGTTGAGCGAGAGAGAGAAAAAAAAAAGTATCGAAAAAACTTCCTCTTTCTCTCTCTTATATTCTCTTTTATAAGAAAGCCATTAAGATTTAATTTTTTCTGTTTCACCCTTACAACATTGCCAGGAAATGGCTCAGATTCAGCAAAGAAGATCCATTTATACCGAGAACAAATGACAGACCACAAGAATGTAGCTTGATCCAGATGAATTTAGATCGATCAGGAAAAAAAATGAACCGCAAATCCTATAAACAAGCTAAAAAAAAATCTCATGCTCGAAAGGAAATAGCTGAAAAAGCCTAATAATCAAAAAGGGAAATTCTTCAAGTTCAAATGATCAAAGAATTTAGCTCAAGCTCAAACGAAAAGGTCCTAAAACCATCAAACGCTAGAAATTAACAAATTCCGGACCAGATCGAGAAAATGGCCGGAAAATCACTATAAAGCACAGTAAACATTTAAAGGTTTCCGTATGTGAGAGAGAGATCGCTCTAGAGAGGGTTTCGGTAAGAATGTGAGAGAGATATTGTTGCAGAGGGCTTCTCGGGGTAGACAGGGGAGGCGCGAATGGCGGAGTTAAAGATGGAAGAGAGACGGTTTTGTTCGTGCGTGCCTTCTTTTAAAATAAGACTTTGGGAAATTACCCTAGAGCGTATAGACAATGCTACCGCGGGATCAAAATGTGCATATACTGCCTCCCTTAAAAAAACCTATTTGGAAATACTACTACTAAAATTTTTGTAACAACACAATACTTAGTAGATCATCATTTTCAAAGGAAAGAAGTTGAATTTTGAACTTCGTGTTCAAAGATTTGACAATCTCTATTCAATATTGAGGCATTAGTTTTTTTTAGTTTATAAAAAGAGATTGTATACAATAAAACAATTTACCTTTGATGATACAAGTATGATAGTTTGGATGTATCACAAAGAAAAAATTTCTTTTGAAGTTTGAGCTTGCTCTAGCAATCCAATTTCAATCCAATAACAAAGATTAATTGTGACCATCTTGTACCAAACAAAATGGTCTCATTGTATACTTTTCTATATAAAAAATATGGAAAAAACTTGCATAAGGTGTCAACCTTATACTATAGAGATAAGGTGCACCTAAAAAACATAAAAAAAAGGTTATTTTATCACTAAAAAATTCTCCAATTGATAATCTTAACTTCAATATATATGAACATGAAAAAACAGATAAATTTTAAGTCCTAAAAATAATGCATCTTGTAACACATTATTTATACCGTCCACTTCCAAGAATTTCGAGTGCTCCTAGATCTTGTTAGATTTGCATTATTTTCGGAGCTTTCAATTTCATAATAGGGGTGAAAAAATAGACTTATAGGCCATGATAAGAGTTTTGGCATCGAAAATACATCTTTTATTGAGATTTTGAGGTGCACCTTACAGTGATTGTTTAAGGTTGACACCTTGTACAAACCTCACCTAAAAAACAATTGTTTTTTTTATTTATTGAGATTACTGGGGTTATGGAGATTTGAGATCTAAAAAATATTTTTTCTTGTATATAGAGAATTTATTTGGGATTTTTTTATTGAGAATAGTCTATATGTTATGAAGATTACATCATCCAAATTTGAGATCTAAAAAATATCCCTGGTGGCATGTATTTTGCTTGAGGAAGTAACTAAATAATATACTCCAACGAGAATAAGAAATCTTTTAGAAACGTCATATGTAACCTCCTTGAAAGGGACATTTTATGTGAAACCTTCGTAGATCCCATTCCCTGCATTTTATGCCCTTTCATCGCTTCTTTTTGCCATTTCGTAGTTGTTCCATCAAACCTCGTAACCCAAAACCCACGAGCCGATGAAATTTCGGCCTGAAATTTCTTTAGCTTAATGCTCATTTGTTACCAAAATGTCCAAGGAAAATGGAAAGATACAAGTAAAAATAATGCTTCGATATATGAGCTAATATATAAATGAGAGATCTTAGAGACGGGAAAACAAAAGATAAATGAAACAAATAAGCTTCAATTTCTTTGATACCCAGCACGAGAAGATAACATTTGTCTTTTACTAGTATGAATCAGTGTGTGTCTAAGTTTCTACCAAACAAATTTGTCTTTTGGAATCATAAGAGCAGATGATTGAGGAAACTAACTTGCCCATACAAATATACAAGTATTGCAAATTCTGGAGGACCAGATTTACATCTTTTATAGAGAGTGAAAATGAAAGTTGGAAAATTTTGTATAAGCTTGTTGTGAAAACAAGAGGAAATATGTCCATATTTATAGAGACAAAGTGTCTTTTCACCTACTGTGCATGACTGTTCAATTACCCATAAGTCAAGATTTGGGTGTCATGAAATCTCCACCGTCAAATTGGTGCATTTGCCGTGCTACATGATAGCTAACAGTCACATGGTAACCTTTAGGGTTCTGAAAACTTACCGGCCAACTTATCACATATGCGCCCACAATCATATGATGTCTTTTTCAGTTCCGGTAGAGTTGACTTTTTGGACACCTGAATTTGAGATAAAAGTATAAGAAATCGAAAGATGGGATTAATTCATGTGCAAATTGAACATCCTCAAGTACATGCGAGCTTAATGGACAAAAAGCCTTTATGGATGATCAATCGGTATGTTATCAATGGGAAATACCTCAAACATTAATATAAGTGGGACTTGCCCTACAAGGTCTCATGTGCTTCAAAAGTTCCACAATTGGTCATCATATATATTAACCGCCAGACATACTCAACAACTTTCACAAATCTCATTTTGAGACCAGACTATGAGATATATATACTCTCAGGGCTGTTATATTCCTCTCCGCCCAATTTAGGGTAAGTTTGGATATAAGTTAGCATGCTCTGAGGAATTCCATCAGTTAAAGATATTGAAATAGTAAAAAATACTCAGAGTGTGACAAATCTCACTTTGAGACCAGAGGATAGGATCAAATATCCCAAAGACAATATATGCCTCCCTGCCTTATTTAGAGGCAGTTTGGATATAAGTATTGGGTGTATTTTTAGTCATCATCCAAGCGTCAATAAACCTGAGGGTGTGACCATGAGATAAGTATCGAACATACGCCAGACTAATATATCTTGGTAGACGGTGGATAATTAAGCAAACCCAATGGATACAATTCTTGAAAATATTTGCAAGATATGCTCCTGATATAATATACGGAGTATGATATAATGACTCGCCATATAAAGGCCCCATCATGCCTTAAGAGTCTTGGTCGTCAATCAACCCATATATGAACTTTAAACACTGATTGAAGATTCTTTTGAGTCTTCAAGTATTTATTTCATTTTTGTTTTCCTCCTCTTAGTTGTGTATCATGGAGAGTGGATTTGTGGGTCTATTGGGTTGGTATTTGTTAACTTTGATAGGAAAATTTTCAGTTTTAGTTATGTCTATGTGTGGAATGTGGATTGTGGAGTGTGGATTGTGGACTATCAATCAGACTATGGATCATTCATAATTCATAATTCATAATTGGATATAGACTTATAGTTATGCTTATAGAGTGTGTGCTCCTATATATTGTGTAGTATACTTTTGAATTTTGATGTACCCTAAATCCTTAATTATTATATTTTATACAATATACAGTTATACTTATACTGTTAGAGACTACATAGTCCTTTTTTTTTCTACTGAGATGCTCAGGTTTTGGACACCCGCCTAGGTACTGGGTGACCTAGACCTCCCAAGCTGCCTAAAACCGCCTAGCGCTTTTTGAAACACTGTTTCCTGGTGTTGTGGATTGAACTTGTTATTTTGATAGTTATATCCCTCCAAAATAATAAAATCTGATGGAGCGAGTGACTTCCTTGAAGGAAGGTGTTCTTTTTCTCTCTGCATGTTTTCTCTTTTCTTTGAGCCTATGATGCTCGAGGCCTTAATCAAAGGTGCCTGAGTCTGTGTTTTGCACAGTGTAAATTGTAATAAGGATTTAAATTCCATGGAGTACCTCACGATTCCATCACATCTATAAAAACCTATTTTGAATTTTCATGATAATGAAATTTGAGTGAATTTGTTCTTCATTCTGTGCATTGTTCTTGTTCGTTTTCTTGAGTCATATTATTGTCAAATCTTCCTTTTGTGCACATTTTAGGGAAACAAAAGTAACCGTCATGTGCTATGCATGAGTCTTCACCATTAGGACCTAAGTACCAGAGGTACCAATCCATCAGAGAGCACAATACTTCAGAACGCACCATCCACCGAAACCATTTGATGGGGGCACAGTTCATCGGAGTGCACCACTCCACCAACACTTATGCAAGTACTCTAGAGGGGCAAATTACTGGGACGCCACTATAATCAACCAGTGGTTTATCCATTGTCGCAAAAGATTACAAGCGACTTGATGCACCTCAGGTACCGATGTGAAGTGTAAAGTGGGTCATTATGAGTTCGTGGGCCTTTACACACACATATACATGTGCACGAGTGCGTGCCTCAATATGTTTGCACATTACTTGTACTCTGCATAGGCCTTTTTTACCTTTAATTATTAAAACACAAGTAAAGATGATGTCTACATATTTGAATAAGTTCCCTCTACCACATCTTCAATGCAAGAAAAATAAGCCTCTCTCCATATATAAGACAAAACATCATTTTCAAGGCTTTACATATTTTAAAACATTATGGACCAAAAGGGATTTGAAATAACATACACTATTTTTAAAAACAAAATTACAACACGAGAAAGTGTGAGGGAGCATTAACTTTAAGAGTAAAAAATGAGAAACCGTAGAAAGACAAATAATAGAGACAAAAAAAAATCAGAAATTTTAAAAAGAGGGGAGGGGGAGAAAGATTTTTAGGAGAGAGATAGAGAGGAGGGTGATTTAGGAGGCGAAATAAAAAGATTTAGGGAGAGAGAGAGGTACCTTAAAAAGCAATTTGAGGTGGGGATGGAGGAGGTGATTGAGTGGTGGCTAAGGGAGGAGCGATCGCACAAGTTTGGGCTAGGCAATGAGAAAAGAACCAGCTTTCTATGCTTCCTCTATAACATAGAAGTTCTATCTTTCTCTTTATCCAACCATCCATCCTGAATGGGGGACTAAGATTGCCCCAATCATAATGTCATGTCTTTACACTATTTTATTTGTAATTTTTTTTCTATAAACTATTTTGACACCAACTTTGACCGTCCATTCTTTTATTAAACTAGCACTAGTGAAAAATATAAAAAAATATGTATTTTCAATAAAAAAAAATGACCAAAATGCCCCTGAAAATTTTAAAGGGTATTTTGATCATTATATTTTATCAAAAAATTATTTTTAATATTTTTTATAGGTGCGCCGCAATGGGAAGATGGTATGTACCAAATTTCATATTCATACAATTTGCATAAAAGAAAAACTAAAAATAAAATACTTTGAGACATTGGATCTAAGATCAAACGGTGAGTAGCTCTCTTGATCAAAATTGGACGGCTGGATGGTAGGGGGAGGATAGAACTTCTATGCTGTAGAGGAAGCATAGAAACCTTTCCCATGACTAAATGGGAAGCTAGAGTTTTTTCTATTTTTCCTTTAACCCTCGAACAAAAGCCATGAGAAGATTTGAACCTTTTTAGCTGGAAAATGGAAGAAAGAATTTCTATCTGTGCATCAAACAGAGAAAAATGTTGGTGCACCCTTAGAGATACAAAGGGAGAGTTTTACGAAAGATAGAGAGCTTTTAGAAAGAGAGGCCAGAATCAGTGTCGTAAAATCAAACCGGAACGGTTAACCGGATAGGGGCTTGGAAGCGATTTAACCGGGCAAGTCCCGAGTGGTCAAAAAAGTGTTGAAAAAAATACAAAAATCTACTAAAATATAAAAAACATATAAAGAATGATCGAAACAAAACACATTCAAATGAAGTTGAAAATTAATGAAAAAAAATGAATTTAGCCCATTTTATATTTTCCACTGGTTCATTTTAAAATTTTCTAAAAAGTGAGTACTAATGACCAAAACAATTTTTAATCTTTACCATAATGTAAAGAATATTTAAATATGCATTATAAATCAAATTCCTTATTTTTAAGAATTTATATATACTTTTTTGAATTTTTTTTTAAAATACCAATTAATCACTCTAACCGCCCAAAACCAGTTCCGATCTAACCGGGCAGTTAGATGTTAGATCGGCCGATTTTACGAACAATGGTCACGATAGAGAACGAAAATGAGAGAGAGGATGAGGAGGGTTTTGGAGATTATGTGTGAGAGATGGAGATAAATAGTCGTGCATGGTGAAATCAATGTTTTAAAACTCGGATCGGTGGGGGTGGATCATTCACCCATAAATCCATGTTGGATTGTTGGATCGCGTTTCGATCGGTGATCCATAAAGTATTAAAATAAATGAAATTAGGGTTTATAGGGTGGGGATTTAAGAGAACCTAAGAAAAAATTGGACAAGCATAAACAAAGAAAAAAAAAATTTAATTGAGAGGGGTTTTTAAGGGAACGCAACTAGGACCAAAAACATCGTAAAAACAGTTCGGTCTCGACTGATTCTCATTCAGATCGAAAATCGCCATGTTTTAAAAATCTTGATTGGTCTATAGTAGAAAAATATTTTCAATGATTTAAGATGCATTTTACATCTTAAATCCATTAAAAATCTAGGTGGAAGAATTGTTAGAAACATTTCTTTAAAAAATAAGCTTTTTTAAGAACTAGCAGAGTGTTGTGCTTTCCACATGATTTGAATCCTTTTAAGAGAATTAGAAGTTTGATTAAGAATGCAGAAAGTATAAAGAGAGAGAGCTCATGATAGTCAAAGTATATACTAATATAATCCCTCATATGAAATTCATGATTTGATATTAGAAAAAAGTTTATATAAGGATGCTACCTTATAATATAGAACTATGGATGCCCCTCAAAAATCTATTGGAAAATGTAGTTTTAATGTTGAAAAACCCTTTGATTGAGCATCTAGACATCGAGATGTATGATCATGAAAAATAAAAAGATTTTACGTCTCAGAAATAGTGCATTTTATAACATATTATCTACACTGTCCATTTTCAAGATTTTCATATGTTTATAGATCTACTTGATTTTAACCATTTCTTAAATTTAAAAGTTTATCATTAGATATAAAAATAGATTTCGAGATAATCCTAAGAACATTTTACATCAAAATTATATACCATGGTAAAATTTGAATGTGCACATTACCTCTACACCTACAGATACATCCGTATGCAAATTGCACCCTTGATATTATGTGGACAACTAATCTGCATTAGGTACAAATATACTAAGAAGTTGATGCTTATGTCCATGAAGTAGTCACCCAAAATTTCGGGATCTAATAATAGTGTACAGTTAATCTACTTGCTATGATTTTTATTAAAATGTATTTTTTAAATTATTCTCTATTTTTCTCTTTCTTATTTCCTCCACAACTCTCTCGTACATTCTCTCTCTTTATTTTGTCATTTTTCCTTGTTTTGGAAAATCCCAATATGTTTTTAATAATGTTTGTTTTTTATTCTCCGTATAGTCATTTATTCATTTCCTTCATGCTTTCAATTTCCAATTTTCTCTCTACAAAACACCAACAAAAGACTTGAAAGAAAGACCTATGTGATCTTTTGCCGAGCAAATATAAATTTTTTTTTAATAATAATAACCCCTTATATTTTTGGCAACAAGATCACTCACATATGATCTTATTACAAGCAATAGAAATTCCAAAATAAATAACGCATCAATAAAATAAATTTCAACTACTTGATGCCATTCATACAACCTAATATTGTGCTTGATAATATAAAATAAAAGAACAAACAAATAAAAAAAAAGATGCTAGAGATTACCTCAACCGGGCTGTTTACACTCCACACCGAATCACCACATCCAATGGCGTGGGATCTATGGTCTAGCTTCAATCACGAATCGGGATAGCTGATTTCGGCCAAACTAGATGACCACCCCTTAAAATCTCTACTAAACCATAACCCCCAAAATTAGTTTAGGCCCCCCTCTAATTTTTCCAACCCTTAAAATTAACTTAGGTCTAGAGAGGAGAGAGAGAGAGTACTACCTAAGGTTTTGGAGAGTGAAAATTAGAAGAGAAATATGGAAGAGAGAGAGTGGGGCGTGCCCCACTAAGAGAGAAAGAGGTGAGAGAGAGGTTAGGGGAGAGAGAGTGGTTATGTAGAGATTGGGCAAGAGCGCCCCTATTTATAGTGAATATTTAAGTTTAGGGTTTCTTAAGGTTTTTTCATAGTTTGTCTCTTTCATGAGATTGAATCTAGACCGTTGATCAAGGTAACTTGTGGGGTGAAAGATCTAAGTCATCCATTCCATAGATGGACCATCGACATTATGGAATGTGCTTTAACCATTATCCCTCTTTCCTTAAATAAAATAAATTCATGTATTCCATAAAATTGTATGATCCATGTCACATATTCCATAAGGATATGTCAAATATTATCAAGTAAATAAATATTACCAAATATAAATAAGATAAGGTCAATATTTAATATCTATTCAAATTAACCATATCCCTTGAAAACAAACTTGCTATAAAACAAAATATGCTATGGTCAATTTTTCCCTTCCAAAATTTTGATCACATGCCACGAATCAAAGTTACCAAAACTCAAAGTCTTGAACACAAAACAATTAAAGAGTATCCAAAGGGTGGGGCGTGCCACCCCTTTGTGGCACATGTGGGCCCCCACCCACATGCCACATGGTGGGCTCATGTGCATTTTGGTCCCCATAGAATTTTATAAATAAAAAATAAAAAAAAATGAAATAAAACGAATTAATATATATTTCAATTTTTACAACTTTGTAAAATCAATAATTGTATTTTATAAGTCCAAAAATCATAATTAAAATATTGAGAGATTCATAAAAATTAAAATAATAAAACTAAAATCATTTCAATAATAAAATGAATACAATTAAATTAATAGGATGGGAAAGGATCCATATGGTTTTAGGAATTCAATCTGTAAATATGGGGTACTCCACCTCCAACTGTAGACTACAGACCACACTAGTTTTATCGAACCGACTCAGTGTTTCCCATGATCCACAGTCTAAGCAGAAGCTTATTAGCGGGTCACCAAAGTCAGAACGATAAATCAAGGGGTCGCAATCCCAGTCTGTGGATTACAAGTCGTCCCCTAGAGACTAGTCAAGGTCACCACGACCTGATGCGGCCACAGCTCTATGGTGCATAGGGGTATCTCTCGCACATACATACGCTTCACCCAAAGGTGGATATCTGGCTTTCCCAAACAATCTATCGATATGCATGCCGTGTGATGGAACATGGATGAGCTTTTGGCCCCCGTCTCAGTAGGCCTACCGTCACACACAAGGGTCACACAGTCCCTCGGCTCACTTATCTATGCGTAAGCTCCGACCTCATCAAAGGCTAACCCAAAACCCTCATCGGTTAATTCTTTATGCTTAGGTACCTTGGGTTTTTCAACTGACTGGCCTAAATTGATAAGCACAATTCGGTATAAGCAAACATCATTCGCTTAGTATGGTCATCGAGGGACTACACTCCTACTGAGTTTATGTTTCACTATAATAAATGTATTTCAATACACACTCATAAATGCTTTTAAAAGCCACATAAATCCAACAAGACTGAATTCCCCAAACTCTTTGTATTTTCAATTATTTAGTGTGATTTGAGAGCCCACATTTTTCAGCGTATACGCAGAGCGGTAAATATTGCAAGCTGACATGACTCAATTATCTCAGGACTGATATCAAACATGGCGGTTTCACTGAATTATACGTCTACAATTTGCAATTGATGGAGTTCATTTAAATAGTTGTTTCAATTTGAACTCATTTTGTTAAGGAATGGTTGGTGAGGTTCTTATGGTTTTTTACGTTTCATATTGGCTGCTTTGGAGTTTATTTGCTTTAACACTTTTTTTTTTGGGTTAGTAAGTAGGGGAGAAGGCTCCTACCCGTTTTTCATTAATTTAAATTAAAAGCTTAGCACTTTTTAATATTATTTTTGCTTATTTGTTGCTTTTTTAAAAAAAATTTCTATTCAATGGGTTTGCAAAGATCGTACATGTTTTTGACCCAATTCGAGATATGCATACTAATTTCGGTTACTGTTTTATGACTTTGAGAGCTTTTTTTTTTTTTTTGCATGGTTGAATCGAGCAGGATACATAGGAAGTATTTTGAACATATTAATTTGCTCACTAAATGTCAAGTAAATAAATAAAAGCATAAAGAATCATATGAGCATCTTTTATGAAAATTAATTTTATTTGTAAATAAAAATTATTTCATTTTAATTCATTTTTGTTAAGTAATAATAATATTGCTCAATTATAAAACTTTCACTTAAATTTAATTCTGTTTATGAATAATAGTATTTCTTAATTATACATTTTAATTTAAAGTTAGAATTTTAAACTCATTTATTAATTAATTTTTTAAAGTTTGGCATTTTGAAATCATTGCTAAAATAAATTTATAGTTTCAAAATAAATATTTGGAAATAACATTCATCTAAAATTTACTTAAATTTAATATTATTTTACTACACAACTTAAATTTGTATTAATTGATAATATTGCTCAATTATAAATTTGTAGTTGTAAATATAAATTTACATTTATTAATAAAAATTTTAAAGATATAAGTTCTTAATTAAAAATATGAGTTCTTAAAGTGATGCTCATGAAACAAAATTATTGTAACTGTCATTAAATTTTTTTAAAATTGAACCTTTTCTTTGAATTTATAATATTTAAAACAAATATTAGAAAATAAGATGACTACGAAATTTAATTAAATTTGATATGTTGCTTTATTTCCCAATTCAAACTATTATTTCATAAGGTGTTACTTTTTAGAAACTTTGAAATTGGTGAGATACGTTAAATTGATAGGGCCCTCTTATCATTTGCTTTTAGATATTCATTATTTTTGAAGAAGTCAATTGTAGAACACGTCATACAACATTCAATGCTTCCACCAACTGCTCACATTAGGCCACTTGTTTGGAAAATACACGCTCCCATGGAGCAAGTTGTATGGTCCATCTAAATATGGATCTACCAATTGATGTTTCCTTGATAAAATATTAGGGATCTACCAAATTAGTATATTTAAAAATAAAATTTAAATGTTAATTAATTTATCTGTCCTAAACAAAATATTATTTGAGGGAGTTTGCACTCCTTTCATGATATAAAAATACATGTAAATCAAAAGAAATTTTATGAAATCACATATCAAGGTCCTTTTTAAGAATGTTAAAAATCAAAGTAAGATGCACCTCTAAATTTTATTATAAGATGTAATTTCAGTGTAAAAAGTTTTTAGGATAGCCTTGGAATCTATTTTTATCTTTAATCATAAAATTTAAAACTCAAAAAATTGTTCAAATCAAGTAGATCTACAAACATAACAAAATCTTGAAAATGGACTATCCAAATAATGTGGTGCAAGATGCACTATTTTTGGGACTCGGAATCTCTCCTCTTCTTCTTTTAATTTCCATACATTTCGATGTCAAGATGATGAATTAGAGGATTTTCCAACATCAAAATAGCCTTTTTCGATGGATTATTTAGATGCACCTAAAGTCTACAGTTTAAAGTTGCAACCTTTTATAAACTTTTTTCTATATTAAATAAATGAGTCTCATAACTAAAAGATATTTTTCACTCATGGTGGAATTACAATTTTTATTAATAACTAAGAATTATTTTTCAATCAAGGTGGAATTACAAAATTTGTTAATAAGGAATTATAAATGTCATGAAAATTTGACTTTTCAAGACTAAAGTCACTTAAAAACTAATTTAAGAAATTAATTATACGAATTTTAAATAAAAATACTAATAAACTTTGTTAACTTTTAAGTTTTTAATTTAATTTTAATGTGAATCACAAATAATTATTAATTATAAAAGAGAGTTTTGTGAATCTATTTTGAACGTTATAATATAATTAAAATGGTTAATTAATATTAAAAGTGATTAAATTTGGTACTTACAAAAGTCCCCTATGCTAGCCAAAACCTTTCGAAACCCTAACCTAAACCCCGGAGGTAGAAAATCCTAAACCTTATTCTCAAGCCTAAGCCTTCAATCCTAGAAACCTAAGAGCTTAAATCCGAACCCTAGATCTAGATCATTGAACCCGAAAAAACCTAATATCCCCCTAAAAAACCCAATATCATAATTGAATATTTCTCCATTAAAATTTCAGTCAACTTCCAAGGTGAATGAGAAGCCAATGGCATAAACAACCCGCTGTCCTGATACGAGCCCCTATTCCAGGTTTCGGGTATCCCGAGTCAACCAGCCCGAGTAGGTAAGTTCTTTTTGTTTATTTCTTTATATTTTCACTTCATCTTTAGATCCATTTTATAGTAGTTTTGGAAGTATTTTTCTCGTAGAAAAGCAGCTGGCTGTGCCAGCAATGAAGAAGGAACTAATTTGCCAAGATCAAGCTTCTCTTATCCTGATTGTAAAATCCCCACATTCTCTGCTATATTCATATTTATCAGTTTGGTAAACAAATATAAATCTATTTTCATGATGCTTTATTTTAGGAAATAATAAGATTAGTAAAATATTGTATTAATCTTGGCAAAAAGTAGAAAATAAAATAATTATTAAAATTTTTCGCATTAATTATGCCCTCACGTGTTCGCAAAGTTGCTCTTAAGAAGAGAGATGCAAATGCTTCAATCTATGGTAAACGACCATAGTGTATGATTGTTCTCTCAAGTAAAATATTTTATTATTATTATTTCTTTATTGGGAATAAGTTTCTGAATAGTAGTCGACACTCCCTAAAATTTATGATCCTAAAAATACCCATGGTTTTGTGCATGGGGTTAGATGAGAAGTCTGCTCCCCCAGGAGCACAAAATCATAAACAATGCTAACACGTTGTTGTCACCGGATACGTGACAAATATTTAAATGAGGCCACACAGGCAAACATTTTCCATATATAATAGAGTTTTCCTAAAATACTTTTCCTCAAAAGGATGTTTCTATGAGGCCTAGGCTTTAAGAAAACAAAGTGAAGCCTCACCTTCAGTCTTTGTCCGAAAAGCACTCGGGTATCGAAAATCTCCATGGCGCCTCTAAAATCGATTTCCAACGCCGTATTTTTATGGCAAAATAGACTGTTTACCTAATATGTTATAATATATGCTATTTTTAGAGGGTGAACTCATTTTTTTTCCACAACCATCATATCAAGGTCGAGATGATCAATTTGAGGATCTTCCAACACCAAAACTACAATTTTCGGTGAATTTTAAGGTGAGGCTTTACTTATTTTGATTTTGATAGCGCCCAATCCTATCAAAATATTTTCCTTCCTTAAAACATACGCCTTTATAAGAATTTTCTGAAAAATTGTACTTTTGCAAGGAATCTTGCTGACGACCACCTCGTGTTAAAGAAATCCTCATAGTCCTTCACTGGTTTTCCCTTTTTGGAAAAGGACTTCGAGTTCGCGTGAAATAAAATTGTTCATTTGGTCCCTCGGTCAACGAAAAATTACAAAAGTTTACAATAACCAGTATACATATGGAGGTATATATATGAGTTATATTGTACTCCCACATGAGCAAATTGTACGCTGGCTTCATCGGGCGAGATGCATGCCTAGCACCATTTTTTTGTGAAAATAGTTTGTCAGATTGAGGCTCTAAACAATTAAATTAAGATGTACCGCAAAAATTCACTAGAAGAGGATATTTCAATGTTGAAAAACCCTCAAATCGATCATCTCGACCCCCAAGAAGTATAGACTCGAGAAAAAGAAACGCCTGGTTTTTTTCAAGTCTGGGAAATAGTGATCTTTTGACATTATTTAGAGGTATGTCTTACTTTGATTGTCTGGGGCTGTTTTTTTTAGGGTAAAGTTGGTGGGGAGAGGACCTCTACCCTTGATAAGAATTGAGCTTACGACATTGCAATACAAATTGTTAAGTGCTAACCAATTAAGCGCAGGTTCTTTTCCTATTGTTTTGGGCCTCAACCTTGTATAAACCCACCCTTTTTTTCATATGAAAAGTTGGGATCTACTTTAAAATCACTATGTAAATAATTATAAAAAGTGACTGAGTTCTTAAACACCTAGATCTGGCCAATCCCAAAAACTAAAATCCTATTGTGTATCAAGCACATTCAGTGTGCACATTCAATTTTATTTTCTTGATATAATCCCGTCTGTATAGACACTGGGCATCATAAGAGTATGGGGAAGTTGGTGACCACCAAAATCACTAATGGACGCAGGCATGTTGATCACCGTTGGATGCAGGCAGGTTGATCTCCATCTGATGGGCAAAATTACAGTGGAGATCCTGCCGACGGATCCACCATTGGGCAGAGTTGGATGCAAGATTTGGAATGCTTGCCTTCAAATATTTTCCTAAATGTTAAGGTTTGTTGTCAAACTATAATATTCTTTCTACAACTTTACATTTCAAACAAAAATATAGTTATACATCTTGGGATAATTCAGTGGAAAAATTTGCCCCCAACCCATCCTTGGCCCGGCTTTGTCCCCATATGTCCAGCTCAAGCGTGGCTTAGCCCATATTGGGCAAGGCCAAATTCAATTAAAGAAAATATGAAAGGAAAACTACAAAAATAAGGACCGGGCTAGCCTGGACTGGGCCGGCCCTTGCTGTGGCCTAAACCTAGGCTTGGCCCGGCCCTAAAGCTACATTTTGTTGCCTAGGACGTAGTTTTTTTATGGTGGGCGGGTCGAGGGGGCAGCCAAGTCAAGCAGATGGGTCGGGTCGAACCTCAGCCCATTGCCAGCCCTATGCATAACCCTTGGATCCTATCCAATCTGAAGATGCAAAGGTAATTTAGTAATTATCCCTTGAATCACTATAATCATTTCAAGGTTAGCAAGGAATCAGAACCTTTTTCTTACAATTATGGTGGCCGATTTTACTTGAGGAACATGTTCCTAAGATTCCAAAAGAAAATAAACAAAATCATATGGACTATCAAAATGTAATGAGTTTGTAGAATTCATGAACAGAAAATGTTTATAAAAAGTGTAAAGCCACACCTTAAAGCCCTAAGGTAGGTCGGTGTTGGAAAATATTCAAATTAATTATATCAACCTTAAAAATTAGGGATTGTGTACCATGAGATCATTTTTCTTGGATACAAGGCGGTCACAATTACTTATAACCATATGATGTGAAATCTGATAATTTGGGTGTCTCACAAAGTTCGAAATTTTTTTTTTTTTAAGTTTGAACTTAATCAACGGACGTGAGAATAAAAAAAAGATTTTTATCCCTTGTGTATCTTATAACACATTGTGGACTTTCCTTTTTAAGTTTTGAATGATTCCCTTAACTTGCACTATTTCGAGGGCTTTAAATTTCATAATTAGGGGCAAAAATATGTTTTCAGTATATCATAGGGGTTTTTCAACGCCGAACAATATTTTCCCATGGGGGTTTGAGGTGTGGCTTTACTTTTCAACATAAAGCCTAATCGCACCCTTTAATAATATATAGGAAAAATTAATAATTAATGTTCAATTTATAAATAATATTCCTATTGTGCAATATTGTCATATGTTTTGCTACTTTTATTGAAACATGGTTAATTTTTCCATGGCTCAAAGAAAGAAAAAACATCTCATGTGGTAGCTACTTTTAACCATTCAGAACTTGCTTGCTTTGACACAGGTCCGACATGTGGGATTGCATCCAATAAAGTGAAATGTGCCAATATGGTCAAATATTAGTAATTGTTTTTGGATAACTGCTCAATGCATCACATCTAAATATGTTATTTTGCAGGCTTTGACATCTGCACGATCTAATATAATTGACATCATAAATCGCACCAAAAATTCATTTTCTCAATTTCCAAATTCCATGAGTACCATCTAATTACATTGGACACTGCATATTATACGAAAACACACATCGAACGCTTGCAGTAAATACGCAGCACCACCATCTCACACAACCTCACAATTCTGTTGACACCAAAATTATATTTATAATAAAATTTGGTGGTGCATTGTTTAAAGTTGCAACCTTATACAAACCTTACCTTTTACATAAATCTTCAACTTACCGTCCAAAAGGTAAACCTAAATCTATTAATTACCTAGAAATAATGCAATAAAATAGTTTCATATACAATGACAAAGGTATTGTTGCATGCCAACTATTATTCCTGATAATAGAGCATAATAACGGTTATATTGGAGATTGATTTTTTATCCAATAAATTCAGAAATTATGCTAGTCTATCATCTCGGTTACCATCGTAAATCTGAAATAAAATGACTTTGGAGTTCAAAGAATGAGACACTGTGGACTCTATTCTAGAGCTTACCTGGCTTACAGACTGATGAAGAGCGCTTCCGATTGGCTAACTGTCGAGGTGAGCCTCTTTCACTTAGTTTTTGGGAAGTGCTATTCACGATCATTGTATTCAACAGAGGACTCGGTTCTATGGAATAATCCGGTTTTTCCCTATTTTGAATCAGATTCCCACCCGTTGACTCTCCTTATGTATCTTATTCCTTCTTTTGTATGTATTTTTTTCTTTTCAAAATTTTGGACCGTTTATTTCAATTTTTCCGAAAATCATCGGATGTGGAGTTTTTTGAAGCTCTAACTTCACGAATTTGAGATGGATGTGGATTTGCAGTGATTAGGTTGTGCTTTGAGCCCTGGGACTCTTAAAAACAGACTTGAGCACATATATTATGCTGTTATGGGAGCATATTGTGCACTTGCTCCCTTGCTCAAAGCACCTATTCAGAAATTTTTTTAGTGTAAAATTTTAGAAATCACATAAGAATTACTAGAATATTATTTTTAAAAGAAAAAAAAAATTGAATTTTAAGTTTTGTGGCACTTAGATCTTGCCCTTCAAAAATTGTACGGTTTCTTCTTAACCTTGAGGAAATAGTTCTTTTCTAGTGTATAGAGAGTTTATTTTGAAATTTTTGAGATTATTTTGCATTTTAGAAATTATATCCCCAAATTTGAGATCTAAAAAGTATCCCTAGCACGTATTTTACCCGAGGGAGTAAATGGATAGTATACTCCCAAAGGAGTAGGAAATCCTTTGGCAAAGGACTTTTATCTTAAAAACAAGCGCATGGTAATTACATTCACCGAAGATTTTATCTCTACCCAAAAGATTTCATGCTTTAGAGGGACCAAACTGTCTATTTACTCCCTTGGTGAAAACCCTTTAGGTGTAATTTTAGGTTTTTTGAACTTTTAAGGTATTCAGCCTAAACAAAAGGAGTAATGTATTAATGGGAAGGTATATAATAAGATAATTTACTTTTGGTATAAGGTGGTCACGATTAATCTTGACTATTAGATGTGAAATTGGGTGGCTGCATTCATTTTATTGACCATGCTCAAAGTTCAAAAGAAATTTCTCGAATTTTATGACACACCCAACCTATCAGATTTCACATCGGATGACTATAAGTAATTGTGACCTTCCTATACAAAAGGTAAATAGTCTCAATGTAAATACTCTCTCTATTGATTTAGGCAATGGAAGAGTATATATATGGCTATATGTACTAAAATATGTGTCCTAGTCCCTAAATTACTTGTCATTCGTTCCTCCATAAGTGTCTCTAGTAATGATGAAGTTCAATATGTAGTTTTCATAGACCTCTTTTTTAGTTAGTTTGTGTTTTATAAACCTCTTTTTTGTAGGAATCGGAGTTAAAAAGATCTTTTTTTACATAGTTCAATAACATGAATTGAATTTATGATGTGGTATTGCTAATGTCAACGGCTAAATGTTACCCTAAGACTTCTCTCCTCCTATTGTTGGTGGTCCTTTGATAGTAGTTTCACATGCTCCAATGAGATCTCGCTTTCCATTGTTTTCTTTCCCTCAACTCCCTTAGATTTAAAAATTCAGAAATGAATTTCTCTATGGTATGGGCATATTATTCCTTTATTGAGAAAGTATGCAACAAGGTTACTTGTTACTGGTACTAGAAGGTCACAATTATTATAGTTTAAATAATGTGAAAGAGGGTGATTGTTAGTGTGCCATTGACCAGATTTGAAGTTGAAAAATAAATTTTTGAAACATTGTGATATACTCTTAACCACCAAATTTTATATATGATGACAATAAATGATTGTGACATTCTTGCCGTTGAAGTATACAATACCCATATGATTAGAATATTTTGCAATAGAACTAGCTTCTTCAATACAAGTTGTTGGCCGTTTATAGTACAAAGTACAACTATACTTTATCCATGGAAATCCTAATCTTAGGATTAGACGCCACTGATTTCGGCATGACATGCTTCTGTTGCTAATCAGATAAGTTTGTCTCAATTAAAAAGAGCTTGTGATTCAATGAATGAGTGTGACTTAGTTAGGCAGCCTTAAAAACCTAATTCCGGTTGGACCTAATAGATGTTATAGTTTCATTAAAAATTTGAAGGAAAATGTTTTGATAGGGCTGCAGTCCTATCATCAAAATAAGTTGACTCCCACTACAAAACTCACCAAAAATCGCTGTTTTGGTGTCGAAAATCTCTCAAATCAACCATCTTGGCTTTGAGCATTATGATTGTAAAACAAGAAAAGATTTCAAACCCTAAAGATAGTGCATATAGTAACACATTAAATAAACCATCCACTTCGATTTAAAAATATGTGTTCACGAATCCGCAAGATATGTACTATTTTTTAGCTTCAAATTTCGTAATTGGTGTAGGAAATTGATTTTAGAACCATCATGGAGATTTCTGATGCTCAAAGCACTTTCTAGGCGAAGATTCGAGATGAGGCTTTATTTTGTTTCATAAAACCTAGGCCTTATAGAAACTGCATCTAAATTTAAATGCATTTTTCTTTATTGATTAAAATTAGATAAATAAACACCAATCTTGGGCAAAATTGGGTCTATAACTCTTCACTATATTTAGGAAAAAATAATTTACAAGACATTGCTAAGTTCTCTCTCTCTCT
>NW_006498404.1:1474099-1501585 GCF_000471905.2 Amborella trichopoda
TAAGTAAAATAGATAACTAACTAACGTACGTACGTACGTAAGTAGTACGTATACTACTTACTACTATATTAAGTTAAAAGTAAATTAACTAACTGACTACTACTCTCTCTCTCTCTCTCTCTCTCTCTCTCTCTCTCTCTCTCTCTCTCTCTCTCAATTGGATAAATATAAACACAAAGGAACCAGCAACATAAAAAATAAAGTGAAATATTCTTTGGAGCTAACAGTGCCAAAGCAAGAATACTGCTATTTGATATTTCACTTGGCCCATGTCAAATCCCTTAAAGGTAAGCCCATATCCGCAGGCCCATATAAATGTATGAGATTCTCCAACCCTCTCATTCAAATACATCTCAACTCGATGAACCAAATCCAAAATCAATTAAAGTTTAATGAGCACAAGATATCTTGACCTATGCAAAGATTCCCCTATTAGTAGGTGAATTCCAATACTATTTTTTTTTTTTTGGGGGTAGGTTAAGTAAATAATTAGACTAAATTTTCAAAATGGAACTAACAGCTATGGTTTAAGTACTCTTACCTTGAATGAATCTCTCCTTTTACATAAAGGTTGTGGTTTGCATAAGGTTGCAACCTTAGACAAGGAGTATCTATGACATAAGATGTAATTTTGTTGCCAAATTTTTTCTGTTATGAATTGAAAGTCTATTTGAATTTCTAATTATAAAATTTTAAACTCTAAAAATGGTTCAAATCAAGTAGATCTATGAACACATGATAATCTTAACAATGAACAGTTTAGATAACGTAATGAAAGATGTACTATTTTTGAGACTTGAAATCATTTTTCATTGTCCATAGCTATATATCAATTAGAAGGTTTTCATTTTTCAATGGTTTTTGAGGTGCACCTTAATTCTACTTTTTAAGGTTGTAACCTTATATAAACTTTTTTCATACATAAAATACATGTTAAACTTGCCCCCCAAGGAGAGCCAGACCTAGGCTCACGATTTTTAATCTTGTTTATTTTTGTTTTCAACTTTCGCCATATGTTTCATGCTATGGATATAAACTAAGCTAAAAAGATTATATGCTCCGCAGGAGCATATTGTATGTTCACTCCGCCAAGTAAAATATGATCTAGGATTATTTTTAGGACTCCCATTTGGGACGTAACCTCCTCGATTTAACAACCAACTTCAAAAGAAAAAGAAATTGAAATGCACTACACATTTTTATGTGCCTAAGAAAATAATGTCATAAAATTGAATAGACAACTTCGCTTTTAGATAGTAGATCAAAGCCATTAAGAACTCAAAGGTCAATTTCTTTTTTTAAAAATACTCGTATGGTAATTCTAAAGTTTTATAAAACAGTCTCATATTGAAAAGATCTTTTGAAATAGCTCTTTTGTTCGAGGGACTAAATGTACAACATGCTCCCCAATGGAGCATGCTGTACCCACCGACTATAATTGACCTCTATTTATCCACGAAGTCCAACAGGTACCACTAAAACAAAGCCTACATGGAAAGCTTCACTTAAAAATTGTTATAAATGGGATGCATAAATTTATAAGTCTTATTTTTAAATAATATCGGCTAGCATTTGTTGGCTACTTAACTTGCAAGACACTCACACTTCAATAGTTATGGTTTTGGCTTATCTCTCTTTCTTTCTTATATATTTATTTATTTATTTACAAAAACTACTTGGGATATTAATGATCAATTTTGGACAGAGTTTTTTTGGGTAGATGAAGGAGTCCTCTACCACTCTGACCAGGCTTTGAGGCCATTCCTAATTTTGGAAAAGGAATCACTTAGGTCCAAGAGAAAGACTAAATTACCATCATGAAAAGAAGTAAGATAAAGAAGTTTTCAATCAGGAGAGAAATAGCCATTGTTCCTAATATTGCATGTGATTTGCACCTCTAAAGCCATTGTTCTACACAATATTTGAAAACGGCCTTTGGCCGAGGTGAGTAATTCCACGGAGTGCAACAGGACTTGGTTGAGTTATGTACACCCCAACAATATGTTAAAAAGTAAAAAATGTAAAAAATATAAAAATTAGATAAAAAATTAGCAAAAATTAAAAGATATGACAGAAATCCTTAGAAGACTAAGGTAGATGAAAAAAAATTCTATAAAGGAATGTAGAAGAATTTGATTCATATCTTGAGTATTTCAAGGAAACAAAAAAAAATAGACAAATAATAAAGTTCTAAAATCTTCTTAAAAACCATCCAAATCATCTACAATCATATCTTTTAAGTAAAATTATTTCATGCGGGCTAGACCACATTTCTACAATATGCGATCCCAAAGCATAAAGCATCCATCTTAAAGGTGGATGCAAACTTAAAAACAATTGAAACTAATGATCCAAATATTTTTTAATAAAATTATTATTTCTATTTTTCAGAATTTATTTATTTATTCATATTCATGATCTCCATGTTAGAGATCACATGACCTTAAAAATGAAGTCCAAATATCCATCTCAAAAAAAGATTTTTAAAAGGTGACTCATTTCTACATGGACTCGTAAAAACCATGTGCATCTCTTAATAAATAAGTTACTTTCCATTTTTGTTTTTGTGATTTTTTATTTTTTATTTCTTTGGAGTTTTTTTTTTTTTATGTGGGGCACCCTAACTCACCTTACCAACAGTGCATGGTCGAGTTACTCAATTGGACTGTACTCAGCTAGGTGTAAAAGCACCGGTTCCACCAAACCAATAACACAGATAAATGACAATGGCATCAGTGTTTAGGGGGGTGGATGCCTCAATATAACATCCCACTGTCCATTACTACCATTAACATCTCAAAAACAACACACACAGAGGTACGCACATGCAGGAATCGACGCTGTTGCACGTTAAAAGATGGTAAGAAAAAAAGAGAGAGATCATTTTGCATAGCAATGAGAATACTTAGATTAAATCATTTGTAAATGCTGACTTTGATGCCCCTTAATTCCAAAATCTTTGAATTTTCTCGTGAAATATATTAGGAGGAGGGATGGAAATGGTGTGCATGTCTGAGAAGAAAAAAAAAGGAAGGAGATTAATATGGTAATGGAATAGGTTTATATAAGGCGTCAACCTGTACGGGTAAGGTGGAGTAAAGAACCCACCAGAGGAGATTGTTCCTACGCTGATTCAAATCGATCAATCTTGACCTTGAGATTTATAGACATGAAAAAAAAAAAAAGTCTCTAATCCTTTAAAATAGTTCAGCTTCTGGCACATTATCAAGACCGTCGATTTTCAAGTGTGAATAGATGTGCTTGATCCTCACCATTTATGAAACCTTAAATGTCATAATTGGGGGCAACAATATATTTTTCAAATTATCTCAAGGCTTTGCGGCACCAAATCTGTAGCATAGTTGCGAGGTGCACCTTACTTCAATAGTATAAGGTTTTCACCATATACAAACCTCACCCATATGTAACAGTTTGAGAGAGAGAGAGAGAGAGAGAGATGAAATGTTGGATATGGGAAGGAAATGGGGTGAGGTGCATGCCCTAGAGAGATGGATGGGATGCATGCCATTGAGAAATGGGTGGAAAACTGGAAATCTATTTATGTATGAGAGAGAGGGTCAAGAAGTTATAATATTTGACTAGATAAAGCATATATGCTTCTTCAATACTAAGAACCAGAAGAAGGGAATGGAAGAGAGAGAATAACAGAGATCGTAACAGTGGAAAGAGAGAGAGAGAGAGAGAGTCAAGGGCTATTACCGCCTCAATAGCTCGGTTAATATGGCCACGACGAGGGTGTGGGTGCGCTCGGCCGTCTCCTCCTCGGCAGCCCGCCTCCTCTCTTCCCTCTCCCACCACCTCCTCTCGGCCTCCCCCCTCTCTCTCTCTAACCTCACCACACTCTCTCTCCACCCCTTCTCTCTCTCCCAAGCCTTCCTCTCTCTCTCCTCCACCTCCGCCCTCCACTCGGCCTCCGCAGCCGTCAACTTCCTCAACCACTCCTCCACCTCCCCTTCACTCTCCCTCTTCTTCTTCTCCGCCCTTTGTTTCCCTGCCATCTCACTTCCTCTTTCCTCCTTCGCCTCCACTATTGCCTTCAACTCCTCCCAAAAGGGCCCGGCTCCATCGCCACCCTGATCGTGAAAACACCACCATTAGAAAAATCATCACTCTATTGCACCACCACAAGATTTAGAGAGAGAAAGACCTTGTAGAGAGAGAGCAAGCCTTCCCATCTGGACTTGCACTGGTGGGGTGCTCTGTTGTGGCCTCTCTCTCTCATCTGAGCGGAAGCCATGGCCCACAGGGCCTTGTTCGGCTTGGTCGTGGGGACGAGGAGAGAGAGAATCGAGAGCAGGTTCTTGGTTTCTTGGAGAGACCATGGTGGTTCAGATGAGCTAGAGGGCGCGCGTGGATGACGACGGTCGTCCATGGCTAGTTCCTGAGTCGAGGATTAGGGTTTTTGTCGGTCTTCTTGGATTTCTCTCTCTAAAGGTTTAGAGAGAGAAAGAGATCTGAATGTGGGGCACAGTGTGTGAACACAGAGGAGAGGAGGGAGAGATTGTCAATGGAAAAAGGGTGATTGTCGAGCGCCTCCCTCTGTCTACGCGGAGAGAGAGAGAGACTTTCGTCTCTATGTCTATATTTAGAGAGAGAAAGACTTTCTCTCTCTATGTTTAGAGAGAGAAAGAGAGATTCTTTCCGATAAAGAGGAGTGAGATTTTCGCGTTTTCAACTTGTTTGGATACTCCTTCGAGAGAGAAGAGAAGGAAAAAAAGGAGTTTATTTGTTTGTCTGTGGGCGTGTGTGTTGGAGAGGATGGAGGGAGAGAGATTCCATTTAAACTTTTGTGTTTATTTATTTTAAATATGGTTTTTGAGAGCAGGAGAATGTTTACTTTAGTAAATTGATATTGTTTTTATTGGGTTAATGCTTTCATACGGCTGCAGCCCTATCATAAGTAAAGCCTCAAACTAAAAATCCTCTAAAAAATGTCATTGAGGCACCTTATCGGCGTTGACTGTTTTGGTTATGAAAAAACTAGGATATTTGGTCGAAAAAATATTGTATATTGTAGCATATCATCTGGACCATTCATTTCACTTTTAAATTAAGTATTCACATATCCGTAAGATCTGTATCATTTTTTGAACTTCAATTTTATAGTCTGTATTAAAATTGATTTTAAAACCATCATAGATATTTCTAATCGGGTTAGTTTGTATAAAGCTGAGGCCCTAAACAATCAAAGTAAGGCGCACTTTCAAAATAATGTCAACAGATGTCATTTCAATATAAAAAATTATATGATGTATTTGAATGCTTATTTTCATCTCTAGTTATAAAATTTCAAGCTTAAAAAATAGTGCATATCAAGCATATCTATGAATACTTGAAAATTGACCGCCTATATAATGCATTCCAAGATACACTATTTTTAAGACTTGAAGACAATTTTTTTTATGTCCATGTATCTAAAGGTCAAGATGATCAGATATGAGGATTCCTCAGCATTAAAACAACTTCTTCTGCTAATTTTTTGAGGTGCGACTCAATTTGATTATTTAGGGCCTTATCATTATATAGACTTTTTCCTTCCAATATCCAAAGTAAGTGAGGCTTTAATTTATTTTCATAAGACCTAGGCTCTCTAGAAATTGCATCTTTAAAATATGGACCCGGTCTCTATGTGGCTAGCCCGTATATTGTAGAAATCGATCTTGGCAATAAATGTATTTTTAAAATATAATTGGATCCTACTTTTTTAGAGGATATATAATCTTTAACATGGAGATCATGAATATGAAAAAAAAAAAAAAATTAAAAAAAAAATAATCATTTGGACCGTTCGATGCACTTGTTTTTAGATGGACCAACTATTTAGCTTTATACCACTGGACCGCATATTGTACAAATGCGGTCCAGCACAATTTTCCAAATATATATTGTACCCTTTATTGCTTCTTTTGCATAAGAGGCAGAAGTGCTTTTATTAGTTGGATTGTTGTGGCGTCATGCTTACGCCTCTTTCTCTCTCCTAAATATTTCTTGTTTCTCAAGTTTTGGATCTTCTGACTGGTCATGAGCTAATCACCGTCACATCAATCCGTTGGACGGTGGTAAAGTGAAGTGGGTCCCAGAAGCAAAATATGTTAAATCGAACTGTACATCTTAGCTTCTTCCATCACCGTTGAACCCATGAAGGCGACATGCTAATGAACCATGATCAATGGAGTTATTGTGAATCATACTACGTTCTTGAGGGAGAGAGAAATACCGTGTGCCACATAAAAAAAAAAAGGGAAAAAAGAAAGAATGGATTAGAGCCCAAAAAAGGCCGCATTTTGAATTTATTTTATAACTTTAGAGCTGTCCAATAATCGAATGAAGCCTTTTTCTCTAAAGCTTATCTAGAAGATCATGGAACCTAGCTTTTCATATTATTTCTCTCTATTAAATAAAGGAAAATAATTTAATAGGGCTGCAGTCCTATTGAAATTAGTAAATCCTCACCTCAACTCATCGAAATTGTAAGTTAGGACTCTTCTCGACTTGAACATTATGGCGGTAAAAAAGAAGATTCAAGCTTTAAAAATAAAGTATATTGTAACAAATTGTCTAGACCATCCATTTTACTTTAAAAATTATTGTTTTCAGATTCGTAAGATCTACAATATTTTTTTTATTTTAAATTTTATTGTTGGTGTTGGAAATTGATTTTAGAGCCATGATTTACATGACAAAAGTACTTTTCGGATAAGGATTTGAAGTGTGGCTTTAATTTGTTTTCATAAAGCCTAGGACTTATAGAAACCTCATCCTAAAATAAAAATACTTATCCGAAAGTCTAAATTATGAATGCTACTCCATGCCCTTACGAGGGAGAGCGAATTGTAATCCTCATTTGTGGTCATGAGGATTACCGGGGTCCAATTAATGGGTTGGTGTGTATAAAGGGTGGGACCTGTTATTGTAAGTGACCATGAAGAAATGATTTTGGTGGTCCTTCCCCTCTTCATTATCTCCAATGAATTGACTCAACATTGGTCATCAGATTCACTGAGATCAGGTAATATCCGTCGTACAATTGATGGTTGATTAGCCGGCTACTTGACATAGCACTAGGGCTGTTGGTGGGCCCAGTCCGGCCCCTAGGCTTTTCGGCTCGGCCACTCTTGGGTCGGGTTCGGACTGTCTGCCACTGTGGATTGGGCCAGACTAAACCATTTGTTAACGTTTCTCTATTTAAAATATGATTTTTTTTAAAAAAAATCATTAAAAATTTTAAGTTCTTCAAAAGATCTTCAAAATATTGTGTTATTTTAATGGAACCAATATAAATCCATATTTTATTTTTTCAATAAAACATTTCAAAAAATCTATTTACCTATAAATTTATGGGAAAGGTTTCTATGCTTCCCCTATAGCATAGAAGTTCTATCATCCCTTAACCATCCGTCCAAATTTGATCAAGAGAGCTACTCATCGTTTGATCTTAGATCCGACGTCTCAAAGTATTTTATTTCTAGTTTTTTTTTATACAAATTGTATGAATATGAAATTTGGTACGCGCTATCTTCTCATTGGGGTGCATCTATAAAAAATATTAAAAATATATTTTTGATAAAATATAATGACCAAAATACCCCTTGAATCTTTTAGGGGTATTTTGGTCATTTTATTTTATTGAAAATATTTTTTTTATATTTTTTGCTAGTGCGAGTTTAGTAGAAGAACGGACATCCAAAATTTTAGATATGTCTACTAAAAAATAGGATGCATAAATAAAAAATATTCCTAAAATATAAAATGACTGAAATACCCCTAAAAATTATAGGGGTAATTTGGCCATTTTAAATTTTTGAAAATAAGTTGTTTATCTTTTTATATGGAGCAAAATAGTGTTACGTATATATACCCAAAATTTCATCTTAATCAGATTTATAGAAAAAAAATTTAAAATTAAAAGAGTGATATGGATCTTGAACCACTCGATGAAAATCTGATGGCTGGGATTCCACCTATATTACTATTTATTATATAATATAGTTTTTGCTTTTAGTATTGCCATTATTGTTATTTTATTTTATGTCCTCAATAAATTATTATATGTTTTGTGTTGTGACAATAGTTAGGTAGTGCCATTATTGTTGTTTCATTTTATGCCTTCAAATCTTAAATATTCACGATTCTATAACTTACCTTATTTTTGAGAGATCCATATTTTTTACCTAATTTTTTTCCAACTTTTTAAAATAAAATTGATTTATTCTCAATGTTTCGATTAACTGATACATTGTTATTATCTATCTTACTAACTGTGGGCTGGACCTAGTGGGCATGAAATATCTTTTGAGGGTTCCAAGCTCCCACTGGCCGGAGGGCCTGGTTGGCATGAAACTTTTCAAAGTACAAATCACATATAGCAAATTTATCTTTTTTACATATTTATATAGGGTTCAGTCTTTATTTCAAAAAAAATATAGGGCTCAATCTAGGCTTGGGCCTCTTTAGCCTAGGGCCGAGTGACACTACATTTTTGAGCTGGGGATGGGTCCGGACCTATCATACTATTTCAGCCACCCTGAACCCAGCCCTCATTGACCCACGTAGGCTCTCTCGTGCATTTACGGGAAAGCCTAGAGAGTAAGACCATGCGTGGTCGCATGCACCACAAACACAAAGAGGTAAGAGCGCGTGCAGAGTGCTCCGGCAGGACCTCACTGTATGTGATTTCTCTTTCAGGTCCATCCACCATCCCTTAATCCAAAGGTCGATAGGGTTCTGGTGGAAAATAGGGAATCGGGGAAGTCCCCCTGCTTGAAACTAAAGTATTAAAATGAATTCTCTCTCTCTCTCTCTCACTTAGTGAATAGCGATATCTTTGTCCACTTTAGGCACAGAAAATTCCTATAATGATTTTAAAATCTATTTCCGCCATCCAATAATATAAAATTTGTTGCTCAAAAAAAGGTATGGATTGAAAATGGATGGTTTAGCTGATGTGTTACAATATATACTAACCATAATGGTCAAAGTCAATATGATCGATTTGAAGATTTTTTCGACATTGAAAATGTAATTTTTAGTGAGTTTTGAGGTGAAGCTTGATTTTTTTTTCATAAGGCCAAGGCCTTATTTTAATTTAAACATTTCCTTTTTAATAGGTTCAAGGCCTTATTTTAATTTAACCTTTTCCTTTTTAATAAGGTTTGAGTAATGTGAACCATTCAAAGTTGTTTATTTCCCACATTTTATGCAAGGCATTATCTTTTTTAATCAAGCAATTCCTGAAAACTTTGAGCAATAGCAAAGATTTATGCTCGAACCATTCTACTTATTTGGTTTTGAGACCATGAGTTTAAGGTTCACATCGAGTGAAAGAGATTGAAGCATTTCACAACTTGCTTTAAAGACTTGAGACATTCGAGCATTAAAAAACTTGCTATAAAACCTTGACTTCAACACCAAGTAAGGGATATCTCTCTCTTTCCCATTCCTCTTCTTCAATTATTTCCTTCGTTTAAGTGTCGAAAATGTTGAGATTTTCTTGTCTTTTTTACGTTATGCAAAGTATATATATATATATATATATATATAGCAATGATTTCATACAACGTTGTATAGTAATATAATATAACAACTTTAAAAAACCATCTTATGACCATTTTTTTTTATCTAAACTTTGAAATATACGCTCTTTTCATTCTAATGAACAATCACAAAAAAAGAAAAAATTGAAAACAAAACCTAGAAAGTATTTTTTTAGCCTAATTAACATAGGTCATTCCTTTAGGTGAGATGCTTAGATCAAGGTCTTAGAAAGATCTTTTCATTTCTAATTTTTTGGGTGAATTTATTATCATTAAATAAACAATATTTAAAAAGAAAAAAATGATTTTGAGTTTATAAGGCTAATATCTTGAAATTCACAAAATGAATGATCTAGATTCATTTTTAGAGGGGACTCATTTTGACAATATCTAGGGTTCAAATTGAACTTTTTTTTGGGGGGGATTGATTATTGAGATAAAGAGAGTGTGTGTGCAAAATTTGGGATCATACAAATACCACAAACATGGTTTTTTAGAAGTGTCGTTTATTATATTATGATAAAACCGTTTGTATTGGGTCATTGCTCATATATATATGGGTGCAGTTGGCATACATATGCATCTGTAGCTGTAGAGGTAAAGTGCACCTTCAAATTTTATCATGGTATAAAATTTTGATGTAAAATGTTTTTAGGATTATCTCAAAATCTATTTTTATATCTAATAGTAAAATTTTAAATTTAAAAAATAGTTAAAATCAAGTTGATCGATAAACATATGAAAATCTTGAAAATGGACAGTGTAGATAATATGCTGTAAAATGCACTATTTTTTAGACATAATTTTTTTTTATTTTCCATGGTCATACATCTCGATGTCGAGATGATCAATCAAAGGGTTTTTCAACATTAAAACGACCTTTTTCGATAGATTTTTGAGGTGCATTCATAGCTCTCCATTATAAGGTTGCATCCTTATATAAATTTTTTCCTATATATATATATAAATCGGCCAGCCAATTCAAAATTGGCCAAGAGCTTGGACCCAGAGAACTATTGGGTTAATTCTTCCCCGGACTCAGGCAAGTCCATTGATAACCAATCCTTTTCAATTGAAAATTTCTTTTTTTTAAAAAAAAAAGAGGCTGTAAAGCCCTTTTCCAAAAAAATTTGAATGAATAATTGATCCTCCATTATTTTAACCCCTTGCTCGATTTTAACGACAATCGATACCCTTTAGCTGCATTTGAGATTCAAAAGTAGTTTTTTGGTTTATTTTTGCGTTGGGCGAGATTTTTTTAAAGAAAATATCTGTTTGTTTTTAGCTTGAGAACCTTGATATGTCATTCTTGCAATTTTTTTTTTTTTTTTTTGCTTTTGATTCTTATACATCGATTCGAACTTTGTTTTATATAGTTAGCAATAGAGCCCTCTAACAAAGCCCTACCAGAATTTGTTAGGTTAAAGAGGCAAAATAGAAAAAATCAGGAAGTTCAAATTTCGAGAGTTTTCGAAACCCAAAATAAAAAATCTTACATTTCTCTCAACGTTCACTAAATTCATTGCAATTTGTACCCAAATGTTTCTGTCATATCAAAACCCTAACAAATTCTTTTAAATCAAAACAAAAAATCTCTAAGATTGATTTAACTTCTTTCTTCTTACCATTTTCCGGCTGCCTCGGTTTTGTTTATGCCATGTTAAGTGGTTTTTTTGGCCCGGCGCAGTCGTTAATCCAACATGTCTTCAACAAAGGCCTGACCAGGGCCCAATGGGCCCATGAAGGAACCGGAACTTAGCCCATCTTGGGCTATAGCTTGTGTGACTTTTTTTTTTTTTAAGTTATGTGCAGTTGGCATCCGGATGCATCCGTAGCTGTAGAGGTAAGGTGCACCTTCAAATTATGTCATGGTATATAATTTTGATGTAAAATGTTCTTAGGATTATCTCAAAATCTATTTTTATATCTAATTATAAAATTTTAAATTTAAAAAATAGTTAAAATCAAGTAGATCTATGAACATATGAAAATCTTGAAAATGGACGGTATAGATAATATATTGTAAAATGTACTATTTCTGATATTTAAAATATTTTTATTTTTCATGGTCATACATCTCGATGTCTGAGATGATCAATGAAAGGGTTTTTCAACATCAAAACTACCTTTTCTGATAGATTTTTGAGGTGCATCCGTTGTTCTACATTATAAGATTGCATCCTTATATATGGTAATGGATCTCCCTATGATGGTCTCTTGATATATAAGGATTTTCCTATTTAGTTGTTTGAAAACTATGTTTTTTTTAACAAGTTATACAGATGGTAGCGATTTGCTAAGCTCTGTTAGTAGTGAAGTATTGTCTTCTAGGGTTCGTTTGGATAATAGGACATTAGAAATTTTAGGTATTTATAATCCAAAAAAATCTATAGTCAATATTAAGGATTCTTGAGATGGATTTTTCAAATCTCTTATTTGGATATACAATATAAAATTTATTTATTCCTTACAATCATTTACATGTCCATTGTTTGGTAACAAAATTGGATATAGTTTCTCTCTCTAAAATTTTAATGTACTTTCTCGTTCTAAAACTCAAAATTTGGGATAGTATCTCTCCAAAAAATTTGAGATAGTTTCTCTATCTAAAATTTGAATAGTTTCTCTCTAAAGATTTTGAAATTATTTCAAAAGATTTGAGATATTTCTCTCTCTAAAAATTTGAGATATTTTCCCTCTCTAAAAAGACTTGAGATAGTTTTCCTCTCTAAAAAAGTTTGAGATATTTTTCTCACTTTAAACATTCTAGGTAGTTTATGTTCCTAAACTTTAATACAATTTCTCTCTCTAAAATTTTAAGATACTTTCTCTCTCTAAAAATTTGAAATAGTTATCACTCTAAAAATTTTTAGGTACTTTCTCTCTTAAATTTGATAATGTTTCTTTCTCTAAAATTTTTATATGTTTTCTCTTCTGAAAACTTAAAATTTGATAGAGTTTCTCTCTCTAAAAATTTTCAGATAGTTTGTCTCTAAAACTTTTAAGTAATCTCTCGAAAATTTGATATAGCTTCTCTTTCTAAAATTTTGATATAATTTCCTCTCTCTAAAACTTAGAATCAAAAATAGTTTCTCTCTTTAAAATTTTTGAGATAGTTTTCCGCATTAAAAAAATTTAAGTAATTTTTCTCAATAAAATTTGATGTAGTTTTTCGTATTTATCATGTACCAAACGTGTGTAATATAATTTTCGCATGAAAGTAGTTTCATACCTACTAAACGTGCCTTTTCGGGTTGAGAGGCCAATTAGTGGAATCCACGGATCCAAAAAAACGGGTTTTGGTTTGGAATGAAATGAAATCGTGGAAAAATTAGATGATTTTCTAGGATTTTAATTTCCAAAGAATTTTAATATCGTGTAGAGATATTAAAAATCCATCCCCCAAAATCCATTTGCTCAATTGGGTCCCTTAAAGTAAAGTCATGTAGCTCAGTAAGCCTTAAAAAAAAAAAAGAAAGAAAAAAAAACAAAAACAGGAGTTGGAGGTTCTTAAAAATCTTCCAGTTTGTTCTTTAAGTACAATGAAAGGAAAATACCAACCACCCATGATACAGAGTAAATCACTACCTAATATAGTCTTTAAAAAATAAACATAATTAGCAAGCATATCAACTAAAATAATAGGTAGCATATCCCATAAATCTAATGTAAAATGTTTAGAACAAAAAATTCAAGCATGAATCTTTGCTAATTTCCAGGGTTACAAGGAATATTAGTCATCCTTAACCATGCTCCAAATGAATACAAAATTAATATCCTCAACAACAATTCCTTTGTAAATTGGAATTACTAAGAAGAAAGTGCATATGAAAACAAAATGGAAGCAAATTTGGATTTTGAAAAAATACAATCATTGTGCATTCATAACAATTAAATTTCCATGGGCAAAGCAATTAGCCTTCATTCAGAAAAGAGAGAGAAGGAAGCAAACTGGAGAAGACAGACATTTGCTTCTCCTTTTGTTATATATACAGTAAAAAATAATGAGAAACTTCTCTCTCATATTCTTCTATAATGTAGTTACCCGAGAAGGAAGCGGCCCAAGTATTCGGATTTTCTGCCTCGCAAAGCGAAGTTCTGGTTCATCTACTTCGGGCCACTCTGGCCATCTTGGTCGGATTCAGCCTCTTCCTCCGAAGCACAACATTGTGCTTTGGCCCGCTTCGATCTCAGTTGCTGCTCAAGTTTCGACCTCTTCACCCAAGCACAAAATTATCTTTTTTTCAGATAGATATTGTTTTTTTTAAATAAAATTTATTTAAAATATCTGTAAGAATCTAAAGTAAGCTCGTTAGCCGACAGCTACAATAAACCCATATTGAATCTTGGACGATCTAATGGTCACAATTATATTTTGTATTTAAATTTTAATTTTTTCTACCAATCCAAATAACTTGAAATTTGATGTGTTTATCCTTACAAAATAGGTGATCTAATAAAAATATCAAATAAATAATTCACAAAAGTTAAATAGACCAAAATACCTCTAAATCTTTTAAAGATATTTTGACTCTTTTTTCTAAATAATTACTTTAATATTTTATTAGGTACACCTTGATGAGAAGAGATGACGTCCTAAATGTTATGTGATTTGGATTTATAAAAAACTTAAAAATTCAAATACAAAATGCAGTTGTGATCATCTGATTGACCCAACTTCAATCTCGATCATTGGATTTATACTATTCTATCAACCCATGCGCTAGCAAGATCTTTTTTCTATCTTAATGTATTTTTATATATACATGTATACTTTATTTATATTTTTCTATCTTAATGTATTTTTATATATACATGTATACTTTATTTATATTTAAAGACTTCGAATCTACCAAAACACCGAATTGCTTAACCGAACCAAGTTTTCGAAGCAATGTTGGGAAGAACGGTGGCTCATGGAGATAATGAAGAGGAAGAGGAAAGGGGAGAAAATGGGTTGAGGGAGACGAGCAGGAGGGAGAGAACAGGAAATGGGTGCCAGGTTCATGTTAAGTGGAGCCTTATCCACCGTTTGATTTAATGAGCAATGGATAATGCCGAAGGTGTAGATGTACAATCTACTCCCAAGGGAACACAATTTAAAAACCACGTCCCTTTGTAAACCCTCAAAGTTTGATTAATTATTAATTATTTGCTTAGTTCTTGTGGGAGGACAGCCTAAACTTTAGAACATTTTTATGGGAGCAATGAAGAGAGTGCATATTTTAGAGATGAGGTATAAAACTTTGTTGCTAGCATTAGAAATGCCCCTCTTTCATGGATTTGCTTGGTTTATGAAGATTGTGAAATTATAGGTGATCAAATTAAATCAAATATTTTTTGCTTGTTATTTATTATGGGTAATGACTGAGGTTTCCATATACTAAAATATGTTTATTTTTGAAAAAAATATTTACAAGAAGCTCTAGTATTTGCAATACCCTAAATTGATAAATGTAAATACATGGCAAATGGGTCAGACAAATACCAGTGTTTCTTAGGCTTCTCAAATTTTTTCAGGTTTTTGTTTTTTTTTGGTTAAACAAAAATACAGGCCACAAAAAATTACTGAAATTTTCCAAATGGTCCATAAGTTAGGTAATATTGCCATGAGGTTGTACTCCCATGATTTTTTTTATTTTTGTCTAATTTTGTCCATGAAGTTTCAAATATCGGGCCACTTAATTTTCAATTTATTTTATTTATTTTTTGGATATTCGTAGGGTGGTCCTATAACTAAAACATTATGCAATCCCATTTTTTGGTGTTTCGATAATTAACAATGGTTTATGATGCAAACAATGATAGAGTTGACATACAACCATTGCTAGTCATCTGCTTCCTCAATATAAAGCAGCTGGGCTATAGCATAAACCATGAAAGCCAAAGCTATTCAATCAACTTATTCCCAACTACAGAGTATTACCATAAAGTTTTCAGAAATGAAATACCACAGTTTTTTCTTCTATTATGACAATCATGTAAATTAGAAGAGATTATAAGTTTATACTTTATACCCAGCAAAAGCCAAATTCAAAATGCAAACCAAAACAATTATATATTCCAATATGTAATTGTAATATTTTTCATAACAACAAACAAGACATTCCTGAAATTGACATTGCCACAATTCCAGAAAGTTATAGTAGCCTAGTCCAATCAAAAGGTTGCCACTTAAGAGCAAACCTTGAAGCTGCTTGTTTTTGGGCCTCAACTGATTCATGCTGCCTGCGCCTGTACATATCTTCAACTGGGAATTCATGCATGCCTCTAATTAGAATCAGGCCTATGTTGGTCTCCAATTGCTTTTCACCATCAATGACTTGTAGAAAACCCTTTTCCAAACCGAATTCCACACAGAAATCTTTTGGGATGGAATGGCACAACCCTTTCATGCTTGTGTCTATCAGTTTCTTCGTGTGCTGGCTCTTACTCTTCCTCGGCTTTGTCAATTGTCTGCCAAATAACAGTTTTCACCTGATTTCAATCACAAAAATAGCTCATCAAGTGATTTTAAAGTCCAGGAATAAAACAACATGAAAGAACAAATTCCAAATGTTACAATGTCGAAAAAAAAAACAAAGAATGGAACCTAGAAAGTGTGATCACTGATTGTACATTTGGAGAAAGCCACTTAACTTAAGTTGAAACGAATTTAAGTACTCTGAAGAGCTAGAAAAATGGAAGGGTTTGGTTATAAAGTTAGGCTATCAATTTAGTGGCCTGAATTTTTCCTTATAAGTTCTGTTGTCAAGCAATACATAAAAAATGCAAAATGTACATACAATACTGTTCAAGAAACCAACCTGTTTAAAATACATGGCGGCTTTAGAGAATATCACATGGTATAGGTATGCATTCAACCATGCAGTGACGATGCTGTTGTGATAATCCCATAGCAGTCCCGATAAAAATCACATTATTTTCTTGTTCAGCAAACATTCTAACAAGACATTTTCTGAATTTACAGATTTCATTCCATGCATCATCATCAAAGTTTCGATTCAATCCTTTATACTGCAAATGAAGGGATAACATTAAATGATTGATGCTTTCACATCTACGTCAAATCAAACTTCAAGATAGCAAACATGAGTCCTATGGAATGAAATGAATAGGAGAAAGATAAAGTATGCTACAATGCCTTTGACTATGGAAACCGTTGTTTATAGGGTCATCATCATCCAAGGACATGATGGATAGTGATGGAGACAGTGGGACACACCAAACAAGACATAACCAAGTGGTGGCTCACAATCTCTCTCCAACACCACTCATCATTCCATGGACAAAGATAAATAGCCATTGGTCGACGGCTTTATCATAGTCTGATGGATTATGGTGCACATCCCCTGAGAGATAAACATGACCAATTTTCCTGCATTGGCAAAATGCAACAATGTCCTTGAAATTAGCAATGGATAAGACAAGATGTTTTGGTGTAATGAGATTCTCAAAGCAAACATGGCATCACTCTTGTTGGGTCACTAATTGCGGCTGGAAACTGGTATTCTCTGTTAATTTTTGCTCTAATGCAGATTTTCCTTTTTCGTTTTGCTTTTTTCTTGGTGCTTTATCAAAATCATACTCATCATCTGCCTCTTCATATGTTGTGTATTGTTTGTTCTGAACTATTCTCTTGGCCAGATGCATGTCAGCATCTTCCTTCCTTTTCTTTTGAGCATAAAATTCCCCAGAACTATGTCTGTAAGAATGTGCAAGGAAAATTCAGCAAAGAGACATAGAGTGTACAATTTATTATAAAAAAGAAAAACAAAAAAGAAAACGTACAGTATTTTTCTTATAACAATTTTTGTGCTAACAGAAAATGATGACCAACGGAAATTCATCATAAGAAGCGTTCAACATTTCTAATCAAAGATGATTTAAAATGTCGCATTTACCTTGTGGAATTACCCTGCATGATAGCTTTGTGCTCTGGATTCAATGTGGCACGCATTGTCGTTGATTTTTTCTGAAAACAAAATACAAGTAAGGAGTTCTCAGGTTATATATAGTTTCTTAAAAAAGGATAGTGTAGATGTATATGTCAAGCTATGGATGATCAAGCTACATACAAGCATAGCAATGTACAATATATAAAACCATGGCTGTGCACAAACATAACTTTAAAACCATCGAATAAACAGTATACATGATCAAAAAAGTAGCTGATAAAGTGACAAGTATATCATAACAAAAGCCTTGCTGTCTCTTCATGCTTCCCTTTCATGCGTAGCTGCAATACCACAGCAGCCCACTGGTTTGCGCTCAATCCTTGATTACTAACCAAAGATTCACCACTAGCACCATCATGCTTGCTAGAAACTATTCTAGGTTCACTAGTTTCATTTGCCTTGTCAACTCTATGAGATGGGCGGGCACAACCATCAATATCCTTGCTTATGCATTGATTAAACTGAGCCAAGAAACTACCATCATTGGCAAACCTATTAACACTAGAAGCAGCTGCTGAGCCAAGCTTTGTATCTTCAGTGGACATGTTTGGCCCCTCTCTCTATCTCCATGATAAAGAATCATCAAATTTGGGTGCTCTCATTTTGGGATTGCAAGAAGATACCTCCCTCAAATATTCCCTCCTCTCTTCTTTATCATCACTGTGAACCATTTCACTAGCATCTATTATTCCCTCTTTCTATCCTTGATTGCATGTAGATGAGCATGAGCAGGAGCAGCCTTAGTAGAAGGCAGTAATAAATCCATTTGACCTGTATGGCCAGGGTAACATTCCACTTGCTAATGTGCTTACACATCCAAACTTTCAAACATATAGTTTTGAGAAAGAGAGAGAATAACATTATTCGATGACAATGCGGACACGGGATACTACTAGATACCATCTTAGCTCCCCATTTCCAAAATGGTTGACCACAATTATTTTTATTAATTTTTTAAAGAAATAGAACCATTGAAAGCCATCCATAACCAACAAAAAAATGAACATCCATTCACAATAATTAAATATTTTCAATTTTATTAAATTATCATTTTAGCGTACAAAGTAGTTTCCTGAAAATTCAGGATTACATATTCTTCAATTAGTTCCTTTTCCATCACTTGGAATCCAATATTCTCCCAGAACTTCTTCACTTGATGTGCCGCCGGCAGCAACAACTTCTCAACGCCCAAGCTAGCCAAAAGCTAACAAAAGAGACATGGAAAATATGTTAGCAAAAATGATCCAAAAGAAGATCCAACAAGATATCAGTGTATTATGTTCTAAGCACAGTTAGTGAAGCAAAAGCTCAAATAAAATCATGAATACCTTCTCAAGATCATCAATGAGAAGATGGCACATCCCCTGTCTCTGGAACTTAATAGAAGTTCCAACTAATGGAAGCTCTGCTATCTGCTCCCGATGGACCCTGCAATGAAGATTTGTCAATAAACAAATAGCCTTAATAAAAAAATAGGCATGACTACAAACTCAAATATTACTGAGACAAGATGTGGATACAATTACAACTGTGTATTTTCTCTAAAAAAATATAAAAAGGAAAAGAGATGAAACTTACCTTATTGTAGCTACCGATATCATCTCATCATCCTCATTTTCAAGTATGAGGGTGTAGAAACCCCCAAGGTCCAATCTTTTCAATTAACATATGGATACACAAAATTCATTGAAATCCGTGATAAGCTTTTAGAAATAACTTTGAGAAGGATATTAAGTCATAAAATATTGCTCAAATACAAGAAATTTTACATTTAATCATTGAAAATAACTTGCTCAGATCAAGTTAAAATACACAGGTACAACTTGCTCAGATCAAGTGAATAAAATTGAGGTTTACATTTTAATCAAAATGTGCACCATTTTGGCAAGAAATGAATCACAATAAAATGAATATGGTCAAATCTCACTATAGATGTTGTGAGTCATGCTGGAGTCTCTAAATATGATTATCTCAAAGTAGTTTCTAGGACTCCCTGAGATCAGGGCATCCATTTTATATTTTAAATTTGTTAGATATTTCATTTCACCATGAAGTATGAACACACCTAACAACCAAATGTAGACATGTGTTTGTAATTCTTTATCTATTGGGATGAGAATTCCAAACTTGAAACAAACTAATGTAACTCGAGTAGATTCATTAAGGGCATTCTTCTTTCTGATGTCAAAATCACCCAATGGACTAGCTCTACTTTATCTACATTAGGCACCAATGCACATCATGGATATCACTGCATTAAAACCGAAAATTGTACATTAGGTTTTGGTTTTCCACTCTTAAATAATATGTAGAGATTCTGACAAGAAACTCATTAGGGTAAGAGCTACCTTACTCAACTAGGACACCATCAAAAGCCCTTAGCCAATCAGTACACTTTTCGACTAATACATTACTCTTCTAGGCTTACCCCTTCTACCATATTTAGTGCCCCTCAATCGTGATTCCTCGTTGAATAATAGCCCCTTAGAGGTCTTGCCATCTCCCTATGCACGCAAAGCTAGTTATAACTAACTACTCCCACTAAGACTTAGAGAACCAATCGAATCACATTCAGGTCCTATTATGAGAAAATGATGAGAGCCATAATCTAAATCTATGGCTACTAAAATGTTTAATATTCCTTTTGGATAACCCCAAAACCGAAAAAACATCAGATATTATACTTTTAAGAAAATCAAAATCTAACTCAATAACCGAAAAAATCATCAGATATTATACTCCTAAGAAAATGAAAATCTAACGCAATACTAATGCCAGAGTATAAGCCATAAGTTGTTTCTATCTCTATGAAGATGAACATAACCATAATTTTGGACCCAGCAATCCAGCTGGTAAAGCTAAAAACCCTTGTGATCTCATCACAAGAGACATGACTTTACTTGACGTGTACAGAACATTGAACTCCTAGGGAGTGTAAACTCCACTCATATCAGTGAGATGTACCAAGCAAATCAAGCCTTGCACCTGTTTCCTCCACATGATCTCATGGAAATAATTCCTTATGCTGATTATGTAACCTAGGAACAAAATTATACCCTATCCTATTACTGCTTTATTTTCTTGTTAATCCAAGTGTATGCAAAGAGCAACATGTCTGGTCACAAACTCAACATATGCAAGGGATATCACAATAGATGTCTAGCATATAGAGATAATGGTTTCAAGGTTTAGGGTTTCAAGCACTGATTCCAAGGGAAGCACAAAGTTGCCCAAGGTTGACACTCCAAGTTAAGTCAAAGCACTTTGGAAGTAAAATTTACCTCTCATTAAGACAGAAAGAAATATCTCCCTTAAAGAAAAATATAAACAAGTACAAAAGATAAAAATGGTCATACACTAGTCTTAAACATCAGAAATACCTCTAACCATAAGCATGTACAGAAATCTAGAAATATTCTCTAATAGGCAAATCATATAGCTGTTTATTTCACGCATTGGGTTTCATGATGTTATCATCAAGGATCTCATGCTATTACATAATATAGATTTCATCAAGTAATTTGTCTATGCAAATCTCAATCATACGAACAAAGATAATCTACATAAAAAGAAAAGTACAAAGAGACTATTCACTTCCAATACAAGGAGGTTACGATCACTCTCGTCTATCAGATTTCAAATTGGGTGGTTGTGAGAGTGTCATTGACTGGACTCAAAGTTCAAAAAAATTCTCGAACTTTGTGTCCCAACCCAAGCCATCCAATTTGATATCCAATAGCAAGTAGCATTTGTGACCTCCTTATATCAAAGATAAATGGTCTCATATTATACAATCCCTATATAAAACAGTATTCTACATAATAGCTCCTAACCAACGCAAGTTAGACAAGGTTTCACCTCTATGTAATTTGATCCTTTTTCAACCCTCTTGGTTGTCACTTTTTGGACTCTAAAACTACCTTATTTTATCATAAACTATGTTAGACAAGAAAAGTTTATATGTGAAAACCTTTTCTAGAAGCAAAACTTACAAGTATCCCAAGCAACAATCAATCATATCAGAAAAATTATGCAAGATTGCACTCACAGTGAATGAAATGATTTACTTATAAACTAAAAACTTCATAGTATCATTCAATAGAAAAAAGGCTACCTGTTATTAGAGAGGAGGTCCACAACAATATCTCTGTTTGTCCAGGGTTCAATCACTGGAACGAAACACTCATGTAAGATATCAAATGCAACACAAAGTTTGCAATGATACCCTGTCATCTCCTCAATCTCTGGGTTATTGCACTCATTGCAAATTTCTCCTAGCTCTGAGAAGTGTCCAAGTTATGCCTGAAATCTTTGTTGTAATTCGTTTGCCTAGAAGGTCATTTAGGCATGTATGAATCTACAAACAATAAGAGCAAGAAGCATTAGAAAATATCATAATTACCTCCAATTGATTACATTTCAGTGAACAATTTCAAACAATGTAACTTAACTAAAAATAAATCATAAACACACAAAAACTTGTGGATAAAGGCAGAAATAAATTCCAACTTATACTTAAAAAAGGTAATGCCTACTGTTCTGACAGTAAGAAGATTCTATCTAGTAAGATTCTACGAATCCCTTTCACCCTACGAATTCTATCTAGTAAGATATTGTCTCAGTAGCTATCTTAGCAAGCCCTACACATCTCTAAGGTTCCATGTATTGACATTTCAGACAGCTTCTGAATGCAAAGAATAAAAGCCTAAAGATACTTGTGCTTTTAATAGCATGGACTAGATCATATGTAATTCACATTACACGAGTGGCGATGAAAATGTTGCAATATACCAGCCTACTAGTGCAATGAAAAAGTCAATACCCAAAATAGTCAGCTACATTATGAAACAAGCCATCGGATCAACTAGCATAAGACCTAATGAGCTAGGCAATTGAATTTGTGAAGGTGCATCCACCCTAAAGGCCACTTAACATTGATTGAGACCTGTCACTTAGCAATATCACCCTTAATACATGCAGCATGGGAAAGGAGGATAGACATTGCGAAATGGTCAAATCAATAAAGAACAAGAAAGCAAGAAAAAGATAAAGAGGAACAGTCAGAAATGACGATTCGCTTAGAAAAGTTCTTATATTTGTATTTTTTTATATTAAAAAAGATAATTTTTCCCCTCCTTGAAAGAAAAAAAGAGAGGCAGTTCTACCCTTAATGAATGACAAAAACTGGCATCAGTTGGTGCACTAAATAAACACTGGGCTAGAATAAGTGAGGTAGGTAAAGATCTTTTGCTGCCAGATGATATATGTCTGTTGAGGGTAGATATTGGAGGATATGGTCTATGTTTTCAAAAGGTTGGCAAGGCAAAAAGAGAGGATACAATATCTTAAAAGGTGAAGGTTGTTGGAATGGATACTAAGGCCTCCACTTGAATAAAAGAAAACATGCTAAGTTGGAAAGAATAAAATGGTTCAGTACCTTCAGCAAAGGTCCAAAGGGCTAAACTGCGAGTCAGGAAGATTTACCTTGGTGGAAAGGGAAAAATTTATAGATACCCGTAGTTTCTCATCATAGAAGGTGACTGCCTAAATGTGATCCGATGGGCAAAGAAAGGCGTTATTGGTACTTGATATTTGTAGAATGGACTAAATTTGTCGGAGAGTCTCTTAAGCAATGCAGTAACCAGTCAATTTCCTTCTAATCATGCTCCTTTTATCTTGTAGTGGCAAGGGAAGGTGTGGGGTATTCAATCATCTGCATTGTTTGGAGTTCTTTACATTTTCTCTGAATTTATGTGTTTTGCTAGCTCCATGGCATCATCAACTTGCACAAAAAATAAAATAGGAAATGGAAAACACAGCTGAGGTGAAAGGAAGAGAGATTTTTTTTTTTTAAACACTGTTTAATTAGTACTACTCCCAAATTGGATAAGTGGTCAGTTCCTGATGCCAGTTAGAAGTTTAATAGAAGAATTGAGGATATTGATTGGGCTTTTAGTATTAGATGTGGACATCAAGACCACAATGGTGGTGTCAAACATGCATATGCTCTCCTTTTTTCTTGGGTATTAAGGTCAACGTTACACTTTCATTTTTGATATTTGATTCTTCAAAGTGTTGGATGAGGATAAAAAGGGGTCAAAGTGTTGGATGAGGATAAAAAGGGGCAGAACATAGAATTATTTTTATGAAAGACAATTATTGTTGTGCTAGATTTAGTAATCAGGAATGCCAATTTTAATATTCTTAAGCATTCAATCAGGCAGTCCACCAAAATTCTTTGAAGCATATCCATGTCTATGACTTTATGTATCAAGGCCATCAAAAGATAGTGTTAGATAACCAAGAGCCAAAATATTTTCTAAATATTATAATGTCACAGCAAGATAACAATAGATAAATCTATCCCCATGCAACTAAAATGTATTCAACCAATAAAATAAATTAAGAGACGCAAAAGATTAACATACATTTGAGCACGTCTTGCTACAAAATCAATTCCCTTTTGGATAGCTTTTCAGCGCCATGGGCCCTCTTTCATTGCAGCAACCCACATGATCTGAAAATAAACAGATAAATTGCCACTTTAAGCATTTAACTGAAAAGAAAAAGATGAAAGGAAAGGTCTTTTGATATAGAGAGAAAACTCACAATTACGCTCGCATTGCTCGCAATAAACAAATGTCTTTGCAGTGAACTGATCACTATCAGCGTTGCTTTCACCTCGCCCGCATATGGCACAAGAACACGATGGATAGAACCAATCTCCTTCAGGAAAATCCTACAGCAAAAACACATTTCAGATTAGTTACAAATGATTGACAAGCAACTAATGCAACTTAGAAACTTGTTTGACTTGTATAGGAAATTCCTTCTACGATTATTCTGTTCAATTGCTAATTCCGTTGTCCTGAATTTAGGGATTTGTCAAGACAGTTTTGTCTGAAACAAGGTAACCCGCTACATGAAAGTTAATAAAAATGTTCAAGAAAAGTGGGATCATCTCATCAAGTTTTGTGTACAATCCATCAAACATGTCCAAATACTGTGATCTAAACAACAATTGGTATTTTCAAAGTTAAAGAGAAAAATTTCGCAAGATAGTTATTCAACCAAAAGACACTGAGAGAGTTCATTATTATACATCATTGCTAATTGGAAGCAAACCAATATATTTCACTGCTAATTGGAGTGGGTGCCCATAAATTAAGTATTCGCCATTGTTATCCACTCCATTGATTGAAGTATGCATGAAAAAATCTGATGGGGGAGGAAATGAAGATAACACACAACTATTTAACCAAGCATTGTTCTTATATGAAAAATAGGAAACCATTTTCCTAATACAACATCAAGACAGTTTACCAATAGCTATCAAAAGAGTATATGAAACAAGACTAATGATAAAATTTCTAAGAAACTAATTAATACAGCCATTGTACAAGGTAAATTCAGCAATATAAGTAGCAAAAAGAAAGGGGAGACGTACCTTTAGGTGGAGGCAGGACAAATGATATGCAGAGGGGCAGCAGTCACATAGCACAAGTTCTCCTCCATAGTGGCAGATTGAGCATATTTCATCACTTTTATACTGGTTGTAATCTGCTTTCTTGCAATCACATGATTTCAGCCTTAAGTCTTTCAACGCACTCTGATCCAACATTTGCCTTTGGCAATCATAAAGTGATCTCCCATCCTCTACAAAAATTTGGGTGGATGGGGTCTTGACATGGGCCTCAAAATCCGCAATACGATAGACTTCACTGCAACAATTACACTTGATCCCTACTCTAGTTACTCTTGCTTCTCCTTTAACACAACTGTCCTCTCCATCTACATAATAAGACAAATTTTCCCTTGCTAATATCACATTATGATCTATCATCCATGACAAAATAGTTCTAATAGAGGGCTTATCAAATCTCAATGACACATCCTTGGCTTCTTTTGGGTGCCAAGAAGGTTACGAAGCTCACGGCAAAGGCCTGATTGGTTCATATTTTTCTGAGAGACACTGGAAGCCTTAAAAGTTTTATCTCCTTGTCTATCAGTGGCTCCGGTCAAATGACGTTGTCGTTGTTTCTTTCTAATAGAGGATCCCGTAGTGCACAATGGAGATAATGAAAATGGTGGAGAGACTGAATTTGATAAATCAAGCTCTTTATTGACATTGCTGCACAATGGAGGTGGGGGGACTGAATTTGCTGAATCGAACTCTCTATTGGAATTACTACACAATAGAGCGAAGGAAGATGGTGGGGGGACTGAATTTGCTAAATCGAGCTCTCTATTGGTACTAGTGCTCAGTGGAGGCCAGGAAGATGGTGGGGGGGCTGAATTTGTTAAATTGAACTTTCTATTGACAGGAGCTTTTCGGGTTTTTCTGTTTATTTTCTCTTTGCTAATTCTTGTATCCCTTCTCACTATAGACTTCTTAGTGATAGAGGAGTCCCTCATTTTGCTGCCATTTATGCCCTGCACCAAGCCCACGAATTCTCTGTCTAGTGATAGGCAAGCAGTGTGAAGCGAAGCATAGTGCTCCCTTTCGGCGAATTATACCTCTTGTCATACCTTAACTTCTTCACGGTATAAGAAAGTGACCACCCTACAGCCAAGAGATGCTCCATTACTTTTGGGGCCATCCATTTACCAATCTTTATCTTCTGGCCTTCACTGATATCACTCTTAAATAGAAGAAGATAATATCTTAGAGCTACAGGAGAATACACTGGCTTCAAATCTTTGACCTTCTTGATTAACCCAGGTTTCTCCGATACGGAAGGCCTTATGTTTTCATCAGTGACCTAGTCTTCTTCTTCCACAGGATTTTCAGGCAATGAGAAATCTCCCATTTCAACATCAGAAACTACGTCCAGAGTGGAAGAACCAGAAGTTAATTCTTCATTAGGTGGACTGCTAGTAGAGATGGGGAGCTTTGGAGTACCTCTTTCTATAGTTTCAGAGTTAAAAGGAAAAATTGGGTGGAGAGTTCAAGCTAGGAGGACAGGTTTCATCTATGGTGGAGCCTGTCTGGTCTATACAACTACGAGTAGAACATTGTTCTTCTTTTTCTTCTCTCTTATATCCAATACAAGCTCGATAGAGACAGTAATAAACCTTGCCACTTGGTGAAAAGTAGCGGTGTTGTGTTGCCAACCTGCGCTCCAACTTCCAGCCAGATGCCAAGAGATGCATCTTTGCTTTCTTCATCATCTCTTGAAGGAGTCCTCTTTTATTCCCCCTTTGGCTTTTGAGATTGAAATATTCAGTTATGGTCTCAGGGCAATATTCAGCTTCTAGTTCAACTTCATCACGCTCAACCTCCGAGGAAACCTCTGGGATCCATGGAGTTTCTGATTGTTCTCTTTCTAAGATACCCATCATTTCATTGCCTTCATCTCTCTCACTGTACCTTCCTGTGATTTGTGATGGCAGCCGGTAGGGGGCTTCTTTTTGTCGTTCTTCATTGGCCAAATTGTCCTCAAAATCCAAGTCATATCGATGCAGAGATGAACATCCACAAGTTCTCAAGCCATTGATCTTAGCAATGCGCTCTGTGCTTTCGAACCCTTCTCCAACCTTAGAGACTTGCTTCCGTTTCTTAGTCATCTGCACCACACTATGAGTTAATTGATGGAGAGAGAAAGAGAGAGAAAACAGGGCAGAACCACATCATTTTTCAGGAGAGGGAGAGAGAGTGCACCCCAGAACTGGTTTTTCAGGAATTTGAAATAGAAGAAAAGATGTGCATAGGGAGGGATAGAAGGAGAAATGCAACCTGGTTTTTTAACAAAGAGATAAGTAATTCCTTTAGAGAATTGTAAACTCAGGCGGTGCCCGGAGTTTCGCCAGAGAGCCAAGTTGAAGGCAGAGCCCAGAGGCGAGTCTCCAATTTTTAATCCCTGTTATGGCGCGGAGAGAGAGAGAGAGAGAGAGAGAGAGAGAGAGAGAGAGAGAGAGAGAGAGAGAGAGAGAGAGAGAGAGAGAGAGAGAGAGAGAGAGAGAGAGAGAGAGAG
>NW_006498404.1:1502071-1514876 GCF_000471905.2 Amborella trichopoda
AGAGAGAGAGAGAGCAACCAACAGTAAATGAAAGAAGGCTTCAACAGGGATATAAACAATTCAGGGATATAGAGAAAGAGAGGATCAACCCAAGTTACCTGGTTTTCAAAAAATTTACAGATCAATGACTCTTCTGCAGGGGGAGAGAAACCAACCGTACAAGAAAGAATGCTTCAACAGAGCTGTAAAAAATTCAATAGGGAAATAAAGAACTTACATGGTTCTAAAAAATTTACAGATAACTAATTCTTCCTCAGTGAGAGAGCAATTCAACATGGTTAATGTTATTCAAAATCTTAGAGAGACAGAGAAAGATTTTACTGAAACATAAAAAGAAAGCAGAAAAAACCAGTGAACCAAGATTGTACTGAGACGTAAAATGATTATACAGGGGACCAAGAAAGATGAAGAACAACGTACAAAGAATAGCAGTGAACCAAGAAACCAGAGAGAAAAATATTTTAGAGAGAGAAAGAGTTTACTGAAATAGGGGAACCAGAGAGAGAAAGATCTTAGAGAAAGACTTTAGAGAGAGAAAGAGTTTACTGAAACAGGGGACCAAGAAAGCAGAGGATCAACGTAAAATGACGGGCAGGGAACCAAGAAACCAGAGAGAGAGAGAGAAAGATTTAGAGAGAGAAAGAGAGAGATTTTAGAGACAGAAAGATTATACTGAAACATAAAAAGAAAGCAGAAAAAACCAGTGAACCAAGATTATACAGGGGACCAAGAAAGATGAAGACCAACGTAAGAAGATTACCACTGAACCAAGAAACCAGAGAGAGAAAGAAAGATTTTAGAGAGAGAAAGAGTTTACTGAAATAGGGGACCAAGAAAGCAGAGGAACAACTTAAAAAGAATCGCAGTGAACCAAGAAACCAGAGAGAGAGAGTTTAGAGAGAGAAAGAAGGTAGAGATAGCTCTCAAAGATACAGAGAGAGTCCTGTTGAATTGGGGAGAGAGAAAGTGAAGAGGGTTTTATACGTTCGGATGGGTGAACCCAATAAAGTGATGCCACATCAGCACCAAGAATATTCAGAATTTGAATTTCTCTCTCTTCTTCTTACTGGTTGCCGCGTATCATTCTTTCTTTTTTTTTTGGAAGGTGGTAGGTTTTAGAAGGTTGAGATCGGACGATGGGAGTTTAAAACGTGCCTCCTAACATCCGTCCTAATCGCCATCCATTAATTTTGCCAAAAAGAAAACCATTATGCATTAAGGGTTCGGTTTGTATAGAGCCTAGGCTCTAAACATTCAAATTAGAGCCTACCTTCAAATAGTATCGAGAAATGCAGTTTCAATACTGGAAATCTTTTTGAGAGCCTTAAAATATATTTTCATCTTTATTTATAAGTTTTAAAGCTTCAAAAATAGCGTAGATTCACATATCTATGAAACTTTGAAAATCTTGAAAATTGACGGTCCAAAAAAGTATTACAAAATACACTACTTTCCAAACTTGAAATCCATTTTCTCTCATGCCCATGTATCTTGATGTTGAGATGATCAGTTTGAAGATATTTGAGCATCAAAACAACATTTTCTAGTGAAAGGTTTGAGGTAGGCTCAAATTTTGATTGCTTAGGGCCTCGGCTTTGTATAAGCTTTTCCCATGCATTAATTATGGAGTATTTTGTTCGTTAAAAATGTGATTTATTCGTTTATCTCGTTAAATGCGACCTAAGGGTTATAAGGGACCTGAGGGTTGTAACTCCTTGAAGGACATATTTCCCGTTTGAATTTAAATTCAGTAATCCTAATAAAAGATTATTCCGTATTTAAAAATGGGTGTGGTTTGTATAAGGTTGCTGGAAAAATCTAACTGTAATGGTTACCTGAACATTGGGCCGGAAGTGGTTCAACTGGTCTAACCGGTAAAACGATCAGTTTAATCGGTAAACCGACCAATTTAACCGGCTTAACTAGGCAAATTTCGTGCAGTCAAAAAATTGTTAAAAATAAAAAAATAAAAAAAGAATCTAATAAAAAAAGAAAAAGCATATTTAAAAAATGATGAAAAATAAAAAATTAATGAAAAATATAGATTTTAAACAAGGGTTTGGTTTCCATGAGGTTGCAACCTTAAATAATCCAATTAAGGGTCACGTTCAAATTTTATCATAACATATAAATTTGATGTAAAATATTCTTAGGATTATCACAAAATATATTTTCATAGCTAATTATAAAATTTTAAACTCCAATAATAGTTAAAATCAAGTAGATCTATAAACATATGAAAATCGTGAAAATAGACGGTCTAAATAATATGTTGTAAGATGCACTATTTGTGTTTCTCAAATTCATTCTTTTTCCACCGTCATACATCTAGATGTCGAGATGATCAATTAGAGGGTTTTCAACATTAAAACAATATTGTTCAATGGATTTTTCAACATTAAAACAATATTGTTCAATGGATTTTTGAGATGCATCCATAGTAGCGTAGCGCTTGGGAAAGAAAGTTCGCTTTTAAAGAGATTTGATGGTGTAAAGAGATTTGAGATCTGTAAAGAGATTTGATGGTGATTGAGGAGGGTCCTATGCAACCCATATGTGTGAGGGGCTCCTAGGATCATATTGTAAATAGCAAATAGTGAATAATGAGTTCGCGTGTGAAAATAAAATCCAGGAAATGTTTCCTTTTAATAACCGGAAAAAAAAATGCTTTTTAATGGGTTGAGGTGTGCTTTTGTTTTCATGCAAAGTAGACTATTTTATGATAAAATATTTTAGCATGAGTTTTGTTTTCATATGCTTTATTCACTTACCAAATGTATGTAAGACAATTTTATCATGAAAATATTTTCACACCAACCAAAACCTGTCCTTAGCATTATCTAAAATCACTTCTAATTTGATGGAGGGGCCATTGACGTGAGCTTTGAGGGCTTTTGAAAGGGGATGGTTTCACAAAAGGAAAAAGTTTATATAAAGCATCAACCTTATATTATACGAGTAAGGTCCAACTAAAAACCTACTAAAGAAAGTTATTTGTATGCTAGAAAACCTTCAAATTGATCATCTGGACCTTGATATTCATAGACATTGAAAAAATGGGACTTTCTAGTCCTAAAAATAATTCATCTTCTAACACATTATCTTGACCTTCCATCTTTAAGATTATCAAGTATTCTTAGATATGTTTGATCGTCACCAGTTCTAAAACTTTAAATTTCATAATTGAGGACAACAATAATTATCGCAAGGCTTTGTGCTAACGAAATTGCATTTTTGGCATGGTTTTGAAGTGCACCTTACTTCAATAGTATAAGGTTGACAACTTATACGAACATCACCCTACATAAGGCCTTCTTTGATTACGCAATAGTGAAATATATCTAACATGCCCAAACAACGTACTCTTATCATTTTGATGCCAATATTTTTAAGACAAGCAAAACACACCCATAGTTCCCTATTTTAAAGAAGGAAAAGTTTACATAGAGCCGAGGCTCTAAACAATCAAATTAGAACCCACTTCAAAATTTTTACTAGAAGCGGTTGTTTTGATGCCAAAATATCGTCACATTGATCATCTTGACATCAAGATGCATGGACAAGAGAAAAAATTGATTTCAAGTATTGAAAATAGTGCATCTCTATAATACATTTTTGGACCATCAATTTTCAAGTTTTCATAGATCTTCTTGATCTACACTATTTTTTAAGAGTTAAATTTTATAATTAAAGATAAAAATATATTTTAAGGTTATCACAAAGATTTTTAGTATTGAAACAACATTTCTCAATACTATTTGAAGGTAAGCTTTAGTTTGATTGTTTAGAGCCGCAGCTCTATACACACTGCAACCTTTAAAGAATCAACGGCCTGAAAGACAACTTTGAATTATGCATATCTCAAATACCAGAACCCCACTATATTATGATTTGCTTTATTGAGAAACAAGACATTTTTGCAGAGCTATAGATTGAACAATTTGTAAATATTTCAGATATTTGTAAGATTCTAGGTATTATGCAATTCTCTTCAGTGTCAATTGCAAATTTTTGGTCATTAAAATTCATGTGTGATTCGAAATAATATCTGGGGACATTGATTACATCCATTTTATCCCTTTCAATGAAATTGATATGATTGAAATTTTTCCACTAAAACATGATTGAAGAGTAGGCTAATAAACTAGGCACATTGTCAGCCCCATCCGCTAGGTAATTTTTAAAGTACCTTTAAATCCATATAGTGGGCATTTCATTCTCTCCCCAGTTATCAAAGACGAATCGGTGTCCAACCAATTGGCGCTTTGCTATTTTAGTATAAGGTAAAAATCGAGTTTGGTCAAAGACCGGTCAAAACTAATGTTTGACTGGTTTTCGCTGGTCCGACCAGCTGGTTAACCTATTTGATCAGTTAAATGAAGATGGACAAATTTTATTTATATTTTTTATATTTTTCAGCTATTGTATCTATTTTTCTTTCCATTTTTTTTAAATTTGGTCCATCCAGTTTAACCGTTCATTTTGGTGAGATGCTTAGATATAGGCGTTAGAAGGATTTTTTTCATTTCCAATTTTTTTGGATGGCTTTATCATTATTAGATGAACAATGTTAAAAAAGAAAAAAATGGTTTTGAGTTTATAAAGGTTAAGATCTTGAAATTCACAAAATGAATGGTCTAGATTCATTTTCAAATGGGACTCATTTTGAACATATCTAGGGTTCAAATTGAACTTTTGTTTTTTGCGGGATTGATTATTGAGATGAAGAGAGTGTGTGTGCAAAATAATTTGAGGTCATACAAATACCACAAATATGGTTTTCTAGAAGTGTCATTGCATTATACTATGATACAACTGTTGCATTCGATCATTGCTATATATATATATATATATGAATTATATCAAGGAATTTGTCAATAAATTGAATAGATTTTTCTATGGGATGAATGGTTCCTTGGTAAATATTATGACCTAAAAATCTTATGTTTGTTTTAAACAAACATATTTTTTTTGCAGATACTACAAGTCTTGCTATTTTTATTGCTTTGATAAAAATTGTGATATGTTTAAAATGTTATTCTATATCTGTAGAAAAGATTAATACATCATCAATATATACAATCATAAATTTTGAATAGGGATTGAAAACATCATTCATTATTTTTTGAAATTCTGAAGGGGCATTTGTTAAACCAATAGGCATTACGTTCCATTCGTATTGCCCAAAGGGTACATTAAAAGCAGTTTTGTAGCGATCCTCTTCTTTTATTTGGATTTGCCAATATCCAGATTTTAAATCGAATTTTGATAATAAAGTAGCATTTACTAATCTATCTAACAAATCCTTTTTGTTAGGTATTGGGTATCTAATCCATTTTAATGCCTTATAATTGATTACTAATCTTAGTACACCTCTTTCTTTTTCAGCATTTTTGTTGACATAAAATGCTGCACAACTCCATGGGGAAGAACTTGATCTAATTAATTTTTTATTTAATAAGTCCTGTATTTCTCCTTTGCATGTAGCTAACAGGTGAACATTCATTTGTATGGGCCGAGCTTTAGTTTGAATCTTATCTTCACTAAAGTCTGGTTCATATGGTAAGCTCACCATATGTTTGTTTCTTTCCCAAAAAGCATTGGGTAAATCACTGCAAATTTCTGTTTCTATTTGTTTTTGTATTTCTAAAATTCTAGCAGCCATAGTTGTGGATTTTAATTTTTCTTCTATTTGTTTATATTTAATTTCTGATTTTAAGGAACAAAGAAATTTCTCTTTATTTACTAAAGAGGTTTTAACATTATTTATTCTTTAGTTTTAGGTGTATCCATAAATTTAAAAGTAATTTTGTGATTATCAATTATAGTTGAAAGACCATTTAAATTTTTTACCATTATGAATGGTGTACTAAAGCATTTTCCATTATTACATGCTTCTGCTTGAGATAATTTATACTTTATTATTAGTCTACTTCCGTCAGCAGTATTAAGTATTTGTTTAGTTTTATCAAAATATTTGGTTGGTACCAATCCTTCATTTATACAATTAAGATTTGCCCCTGAATCTATAAGGCTATACTTTGAAAATTATATTCTTTATTAACTATAATGGTTACTAGAGTGAACCATTTTTGTGTAATGATTTTATTAATTAGATTTACATATTTAGGTTGAGTTCCTGATGATTCAGGAATTTCTTCAGTCATTAATTGGTCAAATTCTAATTCTTCATAATTCTTTTCTTCTTTGTATATTTCTTGATGTAATTCTAGTATTTGAATTCTATTAGTTAAATCTCATATTTCAGTTTTTACTTCATTTAGTTCTTTCTTTAAATCCGAAATAGTCGGTTCTCTATTCCGGAAAAAAAGAATTAGGAGACTTTTGCGAACAATTTGGTTATCATGTTAATCTAAATGAAAAGTCACATAAAAAGAAAAAATAGCACAAACATGAAAAATCAAAATCCTTTTCGGGAAAGAAGTCTAAAAAGACAGATAAGTTTATCAAAAAATTTTCGCCAAAAAATAAAGGTAAATCGAGGAAAAGAAAATTACCCATATGCTATAAATGTGGAAAGGTAGGACATTATAAAAATAATTGCAAAGTCAAACAAAAATTAAATAACATAATCTTAGATGAAAAAATGAGAAACCAAATATATGAAATAATTTTATTAGACATTTCTGATAGTAGTAGTGATTTTGATAGTGATACATCTAATTCAAGTTTTGATTTCATAGGGTATATAAGTGATGATCACATAATCATAACAACAAGTTCAAAAGAAGATAACAGTTGTTATTGTAATGTTTTAACCAATGAAGATAATCTAATATTAGATTTAATAGAAAAAATAACAAACCCAGACGAAGAAAGGGAAATCATCACTCAGTTCATTAATATAACTAAATCAAAGAATAAGCCCACTAGTCTTCTTAGCAGCCCTAATGAACATAATTTCTCTGACATAATAAAAAGACTAAGTATGAGAGACATGAATAATAGAGAACCGACTACTCCGGAATTAAAGAAAGAACTAAATGAAGTAAAAACTGAAATATGAGATTTAACTAATAGAATTCAAATACTACTATTACATCAAGAAATATACAAAGAAGAAAAGAATTAAGAAGAATTAGAATTTGACCAATTAATGACTGAAGAAATTCCTGAATCATCAGGAACTCAACCCGAATATGTAAATCTAATTAATAAAATCATTACACAAAAATGGTTCACTCTAGTAACCATTATAGTTAATAAAGAATATAATTTTCAAAGTATAGCCCTTATAGATTCAGGGGCAAATCTTAATTGTATAAATGAAGGATTGGTACCAATCAAATATTTTGATAAAACCAAACACATACTTAATACTGCTGACGGAAGTAGACTAATAATAAAGTATAAATTATCTCAAGCAGAAGTATGTAATATTGGAAAATGCTTTAGTACACCATTCATAATGGTAAAAAATTTAAATCAAACGATAATTTTGGGAGTACCATTTCTCATTATGTTATATCCTTTAAGCATAGATACTAAGGGTCTTTCAACTACAATTGATAATCACAAAATTACTTTTAAATTTATGGATACACCTAAAACTAAAGAAGTAAATAATGTTAAAACCTCTTTAGTAAATAAAGAGAAATTTCTTTGTTCCTTAAAATCAGAAATTAAATATAAACAAATAGAAGAAAAATTAAATTCTACAACTATGACTGCAAGAATTTTAGAAATACAAAAACAAATAGAAACAGAAAATTGCAGTGATTTACCCAATGCTTTTTGAGAAAGAAAAAAACATATGGTGAGCTTACCATATGAACCAAACTTTAGTAAAGATAAGATTCCAACTAAAGCTCGGCCCATACAAATGAATGATCACCTGTTAGCTACATGCGAAGGAGAAATACATAACTTATTAAATAAAAAATTAATTAGATCAAGCTCCTCCCCATGGAGTTGTGCAACATTTTATGTCAACAAAATTGCTAAAAAAGAAAGAAGTGTACCAAGATTAGTAATAAATTATAAACCATTAAATAAAACATTAAAATGGATTAGATACCCAATACCTAAAAAAAGGATTTGTTAGATAGATTAGAAAATGCTACTTTATTCTCAAAATTTGATTTAAAATCCGGATATTGGCAGATCCAAATAAAAGAAGAGGATCGCTACAAAACTGCTTTTAATGTACCCTTTGGGCAATACGAATGGAACGTAATGCCTTTTGGTTTAAAAAATGCCCCTTCAGAATTTCAAAAAATAATGAATGATGTTTTCAATTCCTATTCAAAATTTATGATTGTATATATTGATGATGTATTAATCTTTTCTACAGATATAGAACAACATTTTAAACAGATCAAAATTTTTATCAAAGCAATAAAAATAGCAGGACTTGTAGTATCTGCAAAGAAAATATGTTTGTTTAAAACAGACATAAGATTTTTAGGTCATAATATTTACCAAGGAACCATTCATCCCATAGAAAGATCTATTCAATTTGTTGACAAATTCCCTGATATAATTCTTGATAAAGCAGAATTACAAAGGTTTGTAAATTTTTATGAAAATTTAGCTATAATTGCTAAACCCCTTTATGCTAGATCAAAGAAAAATCCTTCTAAATGGACAGACATGCATACTAATGCTGTCAAACAAATAAAAAATCATGTTAAAGAATTACCATGTTTAAAATAATTGAATGTGATGCCTCCGAATTCGGACTTGGAGGAATCCTTAAACAAAGAGGTGACGATAATATTGAACAATTAATCCAGTTTACCTCTAAAGTATGGAATTCCACCCAACAGAATTATTCTACGGTTAAAAAAAAAATTCTTGCAATAGTCCAATGCGTCACCAAATTCCAAAGTGATATCTTAAACACTCATTTCCTTATTCGAACAGATTGTAATGCTGCGATGGATATCTTATTAAAAGATGTCCAAAACCTTGTTGCAAAACAAATCTTTGCCATATGGCAAACTATTCTCTCCTTTTTTTATTTTACTATTGAGAGAAATTATATTCATTAGGGCTTCTAAGAAGACTAGTAGGCTTATTCTTTGATTTAGTTATATTAATGAACTGGGTGATGATTTCTCTTTTTTGTCTGGGTTTGTTATTTTTTCTATTAAATCTAATATTAGATTTTCTTCATTGGTTAAAACATTACAAGAACAACTTTTATCTTCTTCTGAACTTGTTGTTAGGATTATGTGATCATCACTTATATACCCTATGAAATCAGAACTTGAATTAGATGTATCACCATTAGAATCACTACTACTATCAGAAATGTCTAATGAAATTATTTCATATATTTGGTTTCTCATTTTTTTATCTAAGATTATGTTATTTAATTTTTGTTTGACTTTGCAATTATTTTTCTAATGTCCTACCTTTCCATATTTATAGCATATGGGTAATTTTCTTTTCCCTGATTTACCTTTATTTTTTGGCGAAATTTTTTTCATAAACTTATCTTTCTTTTTAGACTTCTTTCCAAGAAAGGATTTTGATTTTTCATGTTTGTGATATTTTTTCTTTTTATGTGACTTTTCATTTAGATTAACATGATAACCAAATTATTCGCAAAAGTCTCCTAATTCTTTTTTGCCGGTCATATTTTGTTTGTGTAATTGTTTCTTTAATTTCATATCTGTACACAGGGCTAGGCCTTCTGCACATATTTCAGCAGATAATTCTCCTAAGGTGTATATAGAGTATGGAATAGTTCCTCCATGTTTATTTTTTAATCTAGTTTTTACTTTCTTCGCAAATAAATGTGGTAATCCTGCTATAAATTTTTCTTTCCAAAAGTCTGATGCACTATCTTTCTTGGTTAATAATCTTGAAAAGAATACGTCTTTATACCATTTATAAAGTGATAGGGTCAAACATCTATGATTCGATAATAGGTCTTCTGTCCTTGCTTCTAAGACAGCAGTATTACCTACAAAGTGTAGGGTAATGGTATATATTAAAGTATTAACAGTATCACTTTCAATATATAACACATCTTGATTTTGTTCATTTTTTACTACCGATTGTTTTGTTGTACTCAGGATTTGGTTTTTTGTTATATCATTTAGGTGAAAATCCCACCATCCTTTTAACCATCCCGAGAATCCACTAATAATGGCTTTTGCTATTTCTTGGTCAGGGCTTCCAGCCATTTTGCATGCTGAAGCATACATAGTCATATGTCTCATAGTATCTATTACTTGGTATTCTGACATTCCATCAATATTCCAATTCACAATTGTTCGTCCTGAATAGGAAGCAGTAGGTGATATAAGATCTTCTTCAAATTGTATATCTACAGGAGTTGGCCTAAAATGGTACATCCTTAATTGGGCAACTGGTCTCCATTTTGACCCATAAGATATTTTATTTATTTTATCTTTATGATCTATTGGTAGGGCTTCTGAAAAGGCTAATTCCCTATTTTCTAAACTATCTGTTATTTCTGGTAATTCCTGGAGGGTTTGGATGTTTGCTTCCTGTATTACAATTTTCGAGGGTACTTTTAGGATTTCAGATGTTTGGAGTTCAGCTACCTTCTTTTTCCCTTTGTCTACCGATCCTATTTGAACTCCTTGTGTGTTGATGTCTAAAACAGCTAACTTTGAGATCAATTGGTCCATTAAGCTTTTATTATCTTCTCCTATATGAAATTTGTCTTTATTCATTTCAGGAGGTGATTTAAATAATATAGATTTTTTCTCTATTATTTTCTCAGTGGTGGGCTTAAGATAATTTTCTATTCTAATGGTCTGTCTACCTATTGATTTGATATACATATTAGTATAATTATTCTGTTCGATTATATGTGGTAACAAATCTAACCTATTGGTTAGTTCTTTGTTAGACATCATATAAGGTGTGGCTAGAGTCCCTTGTCCTTGTCCTTTAATAATTATACTTTGTTCAGGAGGATGAATACTAGTTATATTATTATCATCGGGTAAATCATATTTTTTATATAAATCATTTTTAACCATATTGATTTCTAGATGAGGTATTGTCATTTTTTTATGATTTAATAATTCTTTTAACCAAAGAAAGAAACTGATAGTTTGGTTTTCTTGTTTGATACAAATTTAATATATTTTTTATGAATTAATTGTATTAATCTTTTGCTAAATCTTTGTAAATACCAAATCTATAGTTGTTCATTGTCTTTGGCTAAATAGTCTCTTCTTATTGCATTCATATCAATTTTTGAATTGTCACTTATAGTTAAGACCTGGAATTCAACTTCACTGTCTGAAAATTCTTGGTTACTAGATGCTGATTTATATTGAGGTATTTGGATATTATTTTCAGTTCTTGTTACTCCACTTATTTCAGAAGGTTCTCTGGAATATTTTTTTAGAGGTTTTATATATGTATCGTCTCTTATTGCCTTTTTAAATTTTATTTCTACTTCTCCATCTATGTATTCACTAATATGAGTTGGAGTTTGATTAGTAACTGGGGTTTTATCACTATTTGCAGTATTTTGTATAGTCCATGTTGTGGGTAATTTGATATGAGACCATTGTATCATCCTGGGTATTATAATATTTGTTTTTTCCATATTTGTTTGAAATAAGGTTGTATATCTTTTTGTATCTGTTTGGATAGCATTTGGGCATAGTGTGGTCATAACTTTATAATATAGCCTATATACTATTGCTATGTTTTGTGAACCTAGATTCATATTGAATCTTTGTGTTTTGAGATTTAAGGTTAAAACTTTAAGTATATGCGGGGTCTGTTAAAGATATCGAATAATTTAGGAAACAATTGAAATAAATAGGTCCATTATATAAATTAGATTCTATAATTCCTAATAGTGAATCATTAAATCGGTTATGTCTAGCATCTTTGAGACATACCATGAGTGAATTATTTAATCCAAGCCTGGTTAATGGTTTAATAGCTACCTAAATTAATCCAATGTGCATATATTTATATCCTTTAGTCTTATGATTCTGAATAGTTTTATTAGAGAATAATTGGAAATCTTCTTGAGTACTTGTTACTAATAAATTTTCCTCAGCAGTTTTTATTGCATATCCTATTTTTAAATCAAAATTTCCTTTTTTAAACACATCTGTAATTGGAACTTTAGGTATGTTCCAATTTTGTATTTGTTTCTCGATATCGTCTATTACTATCTCTTCTTTATTTTTAATCCTTAGAATATTCTTGCTAGATGAAGCTAATATTTTATTAGACAAGTTCCTAACTAAATTTTTCATTATTAGGTTGCGGATGAATGCCTTTAGATCAACCTCTTATGTCTTTTGGACCTGGACGGCTCTCCTGGCCTAGATGGTCAATATGACTGGGTATCAACAGCTTCAACGCTCGGTCCAACTTTCTTTAATGGAGAATTTAGATAGATTCTTAACCTAATAAAATATTATCTAGATCTTACTAGAGATCTAACGATTAAACAATTACGAAGACTAGTTCTAGACTTTGTCTGGCTCTGATACCAATTTCACCAAGATCTAATTTTTCCAACTAATTTTTCATACTACTCTTAAACTAATCTTATATAACTGAGATAGATAAATAATAATACTAACAGTACTAATGATACAGGAGAAACATCAATTAATAACCATGTCGAATATGTAGCCTGATACACTTTTGTACTTAACACAATACGAATTTGCATTTCATAAAGCAAAACCACATATATTTCAAACTAAATTCAAACCAAATACATAAAAGCCAAGAGGTACTTATAGGCGACACTGGCAATAACTACCAAAGAATTTCCACTCAGCTGGATAATAATCAGGGAGGCTTCCCCAATTACAGTCAT
>NW_006498404.1:1542996-1554372 GCF_000471905.2 Amborella trichopoda
TCGGATCAATTCAGACGTGACCCGTTGCCACCCATGAGATCCTCAAATGACGACTTAAATGCCTTTTCAACTATTTATGTTCCCATTTAGAAATAGGCGCGTTGACCAAAAAAAAGAGCAAGAAGAAAAAGATGAGGAGTTGTAGGCATGATAAAAGTAAGGATAAAGTTTATACAAGATTGTAACATTGACACGTAGAAGTACGGATTATATATTATTATAAAATTTGAAGGTGCACTTTAATTGGATTGAACCGCACCTAGTAAGGAAAATGTCTATGCAAGGTTGCAACTTTAACATGTAGAATTATAGATGGTTCCTCAAAAATCCATCGAAAAAGGTTATTTTAATGTTGAAAAACCCTATGATTGATCATCTCGACATCGAAATGTATGATTTTGAAAATAAAAAGATTTTGATTCTAAAAAATAGTGCATCTTACAACATATTATCTATACCGTCCATTTTCAAGATTTTCATAAGTTTATAGATTTACTTGAATTTAACCATTTTTTGAATTTAAAATTTTATAATTAGATATAAACATAGATTTTGAGATAATCCTAAAAACATTTTATATCAAAATTATATATTATGATAAAATTTGAAGGTGCTCCTTAATTGGATTGTTTAAGGTTGCAACCTTATGGAAAACCGCACCCTAAAAGTAAACCTCAATTTGAGGAGAATACCATAAGTATGAGTCTAAAATACCAAGTCTAATACTTCAAACGAAAAGGAACATAAGCTGGTTGATATCTCTTATGACTAGTGGTATTTGGAAAATGTTTCATGTATTTTAATTCACATCTTCTTCTTCTTGTGTTTTTTTTTTTTCAAATTTACCCTTAATTGAGAACAATTAGTTTCAAACTATTTTGATCGATACTTTTGTGAGGAATCAAAACGGTCTGAAGCTATCACTCTCAATCCACTTTGATCTATACTTGTGAGGAATAAAAACTGTTAGTTTTGGACTGCAAATGCCTTGACCTATATTTTTTTAAAGGAATCTTAGTTCCAAACCACTTTTATTCATTATAAGCAATTTGGAACTAATAATTTTGAACTATTTTGATAGATACTCTTTATAAGAAATCATGACAGTCTAGAACTATTTACTCCAAGACTATTTCGATTCTTGATAAGTAATTATTTAGAAAATATATATAAGACCTGAAAAAGAGTGGAATCTTTTTTTACTTATAAAGGTATAAGGGAAATAATCTAAATTTTTACCTCATTGAGAGTATGGCTTCGAATAGAGCAGAATAGCGGACCAAAATTCGTGTAGCCATTCCTAATTATTTGAAAAAAAAAGAAAAGAAAAAGACATTATGATGATGATGACGATGACAAAGGAACATTGTCCTGAATTTGAAAAAAAGAAAGTAGCCATGCTTACTTGGTCAGCGCTTGACGATTTGCAATGCTAGGCTCAATTCCTACCAAAGGTAGGGGCCCTCTCCCCACCGACTCAGGCAAACAAAAATAAAAAAATTGAAAATAAGAAAGTAGCATGATCTCAACTAAAATTGACATAGTAAAGACCTTGGGTGCCATTTGTATAGAGCTGAGGCTCTAAACAATCAAAGTAGAGCGCATCTTCAAATAGTGTGGAGAAATGTGGTTTCAAGAAATCTTTGTGATAGCCTTAAAATATATTTTTATTTTTAATTATAAAATTTAAAGCTTAAAAAATAGTATAGGTCATGCAGATCTATGAAAACTTGAAATCCATTTTTTTTCCATGTCCATGCATGTTGATGTAGAGATGATCAATTCGAGGATATTTGGACATCAAAAAAAATATCTTTTAACGAAATTTTTGAAGGGTGTTCTAATTTGATTGTTTAGAACCTCGCCCGTATGAACCTTTTTCAAAGAACTTGAGGAGTTGGTTATTTTCTTTTCCTATTATAGGGTAATTATGTGAGAAGATAGGGCTATCAGCGGCAATTGGTCGGATGATTAGGGTAAATGATAATTCTCGACGCATGTGTTACATGAGGGTTTGGACAATACTACGTAAGAGGACGTGCCCAATCACAAACCGACTACTTCCCGAAACGGCAATTGATTCTGTTATTAACGTTGTTAGAATCTCCGTCTAGATTCCGACTCTGCTCAGCTTGGAGCTACCGCTCTTCCGCATCTTGTTCGCACAACCCATGTCAGGAAGAGAGCGCGTACGCTTATGTATATAGAGCCGAGGCTATAAACAATCAAAGTAAGGCTATGAACAATCGAGAAATATGGTTTCAATACTAAAAATATTTGTGGTAGCCTTAAAATATATTTTTTATATTTAATCATAAAATTTAAAGCTTCAAAAATATCATAGATTGAACATATTTATAAAAACTTAAAAATCTTAAAATTTGAAGGTCCAAAAATGCATTACAAGGTGCACTATTTTTAAAATTTGAAATCAAATTTCTCCTCATGTCTATGCATCTTGATATCGAGATGATCAATTTGATGATATTTAGGCATCAAAATAACCTCCTCTGGTGAAATTTTTGAGGCATCAAAATATTTGGGCTCTAATTTGATTATTTAGAAGCATGACCCTACATAGCATAAAACTTATATACTTTCCTCTATCCAATCGTCCATTCTATATAGACGGTTCACATGACCCCAATCACAATGTCATGTCTTTGCACTATTTTATTTTAATTTTTTTTTAATTCTACTCTTCTCTTAAACTCGTACTTGAAAAAAATACAAAAAAAAATATTTTTAATAAAATAAAATGATCAAAATACACCTAAAAGATTCATGAGGTATTTTGGTTATTATATTTTATCAAATAAATTATTTTTAGAAAAAAACTAAAAATAAAATACCTTAAGGTGTTAGATATAGATCAAGCGATAAGTGGTTCACTTGATCTAAATTCAATGGCTAGATAAAAAAAAAAGTATAAATTTTTTTTTAATATATTATATTTTAAAATTATTATTTATATTTTAGAATTCAATTTAATTAATTCAAGCAGCACGAATCTACATTGTCGCCACCTAGGTCAAGGGGTATCCGTGTAAGTTTGAGAGAGCCGTTGAAGGGAGGAGTAGATACTGAAGGGAATCATTACGTCATTCTCCAGATTCGGAGTACGGCAGAGAGAGAGAGTGGTCGGTAGCCACGAGTTGAGGAGCGGAGGGGTAGAGAGAGAAACCGGAAATCCAAAAAAGAAAAATAAATAAATAAAAAGAAAAAGTGGGGGGCTTGCTTTTTGGGATGCGATGGGTGGTCAGGATCCACTGTAGATGATATCCGGTAAAGTAATGCAATGGAGCGCTGCAACGTACACACCCATGCACCCTCTAATTTATTTATTTATTATTATTATTATTTTCTGTATCCCCTCTCACTTTTATTTCAATCTAAAATGTACATGGAGTATAGTTTGATAGGAATGTAGCCCTATCAACATCAGTAAAACCTTATCTTATAGCTCATTAAAAATTGTAATTCAAATATTAAAAAATATTTTACGAGATCATTTTAGCTTGAACATCATGTTTGTAAAAAGATTAAAAATAAATTAAAGTTCTAAAAATAATATATATTACAATAAATTATCTAAGCTATTCAATTTATCATAAAACTAAGTGCTCATGGATATGTAAGATTTGTATTACTTTTTTAGTTTCTAATTTTATTATTGATATTAAAAATTGATTTTAAAGTTATCATAGAGATTTGTACGGCCTTTCTAAACCAAAAATTTGAAAGAAGCTTTATTTTGTGGTTTCCATAAAGTTGTAATCTTAAACAATCCATTTAAGGCACACCTTCAAATTTTACCGTAGCATATAATTTTGATGTAAAATATTCTTAAGATTATCTCAAAATCTATTTTTAAATCTAATATAAAAATTTAAATTAAAAAAATAATTAAAATCAAATAGATCTATAAACATATAAAAATCTTAAAAATAAACTGTCTAGATAATGTGTTGTAAAATACACCATTTAGAACAAAAAATCATTTTTTTTTTTTCGTAATCCTATATCCCGATATCGAAATGATTAATTAAAGGGTTTTTCAACATTCAAACCGATGGATTTTTTAGGTGTATCCGCTTATATAAACTTTACCCTTTTGTTTAACTTCATCATGGACACTCTCTCTCTTCCCTTTTCCAAAGCCACTTGCAAATAGTGGATCCCACTTGAGTTTTTCTCTCTTTAAAACCCATCTCTTCCGTACCCCTCGCCACATGCATTTATTGCCCCCTTTTTTAAGTCTCTCTTCCAAGCCATCTACGACCATTCCATGGAATCCCTCTCATCCAACCATCCACGACCGTCTCTTTCTCTATCTACTAACTCCTCTCTCTTTTTTTGGGGTGGTTTCTAAAAGCAAATCAAGAGATTTTACACTATTTAAAATTAGTCCTTCCGATAAAACCAAGCCTCTTAAAAGTAAGATTTCAAATCGAGTGTGTGTTTGAAGAAAAAGGATGCAATATCTATAAGGCCTAGCCGTTATGAAAACAATGTTGGGTTTGTGGGGGTATTTAAAGATTTTATGAGTAGAATCATAAATTTAGTGGGAATGTAGTCTTTTTGTGGATCATACTAAGCAAATATAATTTACTGATGCACGGACTAAGATTGACGTGCTAAGCAAGTCGAGTTGGAAAACCTAAGGTACCTGGGCATAGAGATGAAACCGATGAGGGTTTAGTGGGTTAGCCCTTGATAAAGTCAGAGTATGCCCAGATGAGAGCCGAGAAACTGTGTGACGCTTGTGTGTGATGAATAGTCTATAGAGACATAACTAAAATCTCATCGATGTATCATCATATGGCATATACATAGATAGTCATACTGAGATAATAATCCACCAATGAGGGTGAAACGTATACGTGTGCGACATATTACCCCTATGCACCATAGAGTCATGATCTGGCGGATCATGGCTTGTCTCTAGGGGAGAACCTAAAATTCACAGATTAAGATTACGTCCTCTAACCTATTGATTGACTTTGGCAGTTCAATCATGAGCCCCGCAGTGGACTGTAGGTCATGGGAACTACTAGGTCGGTTTGAGAAAGCTAGTGTGGATAGTGATCCACAGTTGAAGGTTGAGTGCTCTTATACGCTGATTAAAATCCTATACCTATTCGGATCCGATTCCCATCAAAATCAATTTAATTTAATTTAATTTTATGTAATTGGACATTAGAATGCTTATTTGAAATTTTATGAATCTTATGATATTTTAATTTTGTCATTTGAATTTATAAATCAAGAGAAATTTATTTAGAAAGTTTTAAATAAACTAAGAAGTTTGAAAAATCTAAAAATCAAATTTTATTGTTTTTAAAATATGTGGGACCCTCCATAATTAATGGAGGCCCATTTAAATCACATGAGCCAATTGGGTGGGGCCCATGAGTGGCCACCAAAAGGTGGCACGCCCCACCCACAAGGGATTGTCTTTTCTTGCTAAATATTGTGAGAGGCATCTCATGTTAGTTGATTTTCTTTTTGTGGAGAGAAGCATACTTGTAATAAAAGAATGAAAATTTGATAAAGCTAATGTGGATCGTGGTCCACAGTTGAAGGTGGAGGGCTCCTATGCGCTTATAATCAAGAAAGTTTGATTGAGAAATAAAGAATGAATATTTACTATTAGAGAAAATAAATAAATAATTTTCTTATTTAATGAGAATATCTTTAAGAAGATGATGATAAGGTTCTAATACCTTTTTTAGCATCTTGATGGTAGATCTAAGGAATTGATGACTCACATCTATCACCCCACAAGTCTTTTTAGATCAACGGTCAAGATTTGCTACTACGGTTTTTTGGCAGACCTTAATGCATGAAAAATCTATAAAATTGATCATTCTCCTCCCTTGTCTACACACATCTTACTTACTCTTCACTCTCTCTCTAAAATAGAATCTCTCTGTCTAGCCTCTTTATGGGGCACACCCCGATACTTTAGCCTACCTCTCTATCTCTCACAAACTATCCTAAGGAGGGCACACCCAAGTTAAGTTAGGTTAAGCTTGAATCTCTTTCATTGGTTTTAAATCAAGCTAGGTTTTGGTTATATGATTTTGTGTGCAGCAAAATGATTATCCCTAGCTAGTAGTTTTTTCCCTCATTTCTTGATGTCCATCTCTCATAAGGATCAAGCTAAGGGGCTTGAATTAGGCATAAGCATTGAGACTTTAAATAGGTGGTTCTAGATTAGGATCCATGCGCATTGTTTGGGTTTTACCATAAAAATGAGAAATCAAGAGACCGATCAAAGATCTCGAGCACCATCGAAAGTAAGAGATTACCATGGGGTGTACTAAGCCCGATAAAGGTAATTTCTGGCACCTTCTTTTGTTTCTTCCATATTCATTTATTATATTTTTTATTCCCAAGCATAGGTTGTCTTTTCTTTGTTATTGAAAGAGGTTTTGAATGGCTTCAAGTTTTTGAGATCCTATTGCATTCTCTTCTTTTATTTTATTTGAAGTTATTATATTGTAAAATAACTATATGTAAGTGATTAAACCATGAAGAAAATAAAAAGAATTGAAAAAAAAAGGAAAAAAATTATTATATACTTCGGCTAGATCTCAAGAGTTTTTCTTTCAAACAAAGTAAAGGTGCACCTCGAATCCTCATCCAGAAGCATTATGGCAATCGAAAATGCAACAATGGCTCTAAAATCAAATTTTAACACCACCTTGAATCCTTTTCAGAAACCACTATGAGCATCAGAAAATCTCCACGATGGCTCTAAAATCAATTTTCAATACTTACTTTGACATATGAAATTTGAGGCTCCAAAAATGGTTCAAATCTTGTATATCTCCAAACACTTATTCTATGATGAAATAGACAGTCTAGATAATGTATTACAATATACACTAATTTTGGAGCTTGAAATCCTATTATTTTATTTTTCTATTTACAACCAAAACAGTCAAGGCCAAGATGATCGACTTGAAGGTTTCTTACTCCAAAAAAACGATTTTCAATGAGATTTGAGGTGAGGCTTTATTTATTTTGATATGGCTATAGGCCTATCGAAATATGTTCGTTGAAAAAATAACATCCCAAAATAAAAATGAGTCGATTCGATGTTCAATTTCTGGTGGGTGATATGTCAAAGAACTTAAAATTAGCTTATTTATACAAAATAGCATCAGGTGGTTGGTTCTTACTTAGGTGGATCGCAAAATTTCTATTGAAAAAATCCCCGAATGTAACTCTTTCGCCAGGGAGAGTAAGTGCACAATATGCTCATGTGGAGCCACTGCATATACTTTAGTAAAGCAAATTCTTATTACCAATATTCAAAAACCAATATCTAAAAACATAACCAGTGGAGTGAGCCAGACTGAGCCGGTTCAATCATTTCCAACCCTATTTTGCCAAATTTTTGGGGTTCTTTTGTATTGAAAATAAATGAATAGAAAATCTAGTGGGAACTGGGCAAACACAGAGTTACTCCACCGGTTCCATATCGGCTCAAGCGGTTCAAAGCCAAGAAACCGGTTTTCAAAATACCGCTCAAACCACGTTTAGATTTGTTCTTTCTAAGATGCAGGTGCCCTTTGGTGGATCTCATGACTCTGCAAGTTTGGTGAATGTCACATCACATGATGCATCATGGATATGTCCAACGTCTGTTGCGAAAAGATCCATGGTTGAAATTGATTTGTCATATGAATTTATTCCCTTGGGTATGATCCCTTTTTAACTTTAAATATCTTGACCTACGTGTGATAATAATAATTCCCTTAATTATCAGTTGTCAGATATGAAATTGAGTGGCCGGAAGGTGTATCATTGATGTGCACAAAGTTTAAAGTAATATTTATTGAACTATGTTACGCAGGTTAAGCTGCCTAATTTTGCAATTAATGATTTAGGTAATTATAATCTCTTTGTGTCAAAAATAAATAATGCTATAAAATACAAACAAATAAAATAAAAACATTTTTGTCTGAATTCGATGGGGGTCACATTGCATATCCGTCACACTTTTGAAGCCCTTAAAATTCAGGACAGAAATTGTGATTCTTGTGGCCAAACATGTATGGACCCTACATAAAGATGGAATTTTTTGCAAATTGAAGGCTGAAAAGAGTGGAGATCTTTACCTTTATGATTTTGCCCTTGGGCCTAATGATGTTAGGCCAAAGTTCGATGTGGACTCGACGTAATCGCATCGTTTGTCAATTGATATTCTTTTCTCTCCTTTTTATTTTATTAGTTTGGTTGGAAAGTTCTCTAATTGATCAACTCGAGATGTATGTATATTAAAAGAAAGGATTTTGGGTCTAAAAAATAGTACATTTTGTAACATATTTTCTGGATTGTCCATTTTTTAGATTTTCATGTATTTATAGATCTATTTGATTTAAACCATTTTTTGAGTTTACAATTTTAAAATTGGAGATGAAAATGGAGGTCTTCTAAAGAATTTTTATACCAAAATCACATTCTATGATAAAATTTAGTGGTGCACCTTACTTTAAAAATGTAGGGTTGCAAACCTATGCAGACCACACCCTAAGGTAAATTCTGTATGTTTCTTAGAATATGACCACGGCCTGTAAATTTTAACCAAACCACACCCTAAGTATGTTTCTAGAATTTGACCACATAAACCGCATTTCACAATGGCCACTCTATAATTATCTGCTGACAGTAGAGAGCATGTCCGTAGCATAGGTTGGGTCAGGGCTGGACCCAGACTCTAATAGTGTTCGGGTCCAAGATTTGGATGGGTCTTGGTCCATTGCCACCCTTTGTCCATAGTTTGATCGAAATAGATCGTAATCGGGTCGGTTTTGAGCGCATAAAGCTTTTAACCACAAATGGCTCAAGCGTGCATATTTAAACTGCCACAAGCTCTAATTGAGAGACAAACATCAAGCTTTTCAAGTTCGCCCTCATCTCTTTGGGTCTAAGTTGCACCCGGATGACTACATATTCATGAGCATTTTGACCCCAAAATTCAAGAACTGTATATTTAAGAAAGCCATTTTTTGAAGGAACAAAATAATGTCCTCCACCACTGATATGTACCTTATAAATAAGGCTAAGAGCAATGATTGATAACTCGGGTGAGCCGGCTCAAACTTGTCCCAGTAACTCAGGCTCGCCACCCTGGCGAGCTGTGGTTCACGAGTTTGGTGCCCAACTTAGGGATCTTACAAAAATTTAAATAAATTAAATAAACTAAAAAAATTAAGAAATTAATTGGTACATGTTTTTTATCATTTTGGCAAAAGATTAGAAAGTGTCTTGAGTCTCTTGATCATGAATTACTTATTTTTATATTTTTCCTTTTTTTTTCGATCATTTCCCTCCAAAAACTAAATTTTTTGTAATCAATTGTCCATTACTTTTTTTCTTCATTTCGATATCTTTTATTTATGTATTTTTATTTTTTTAAACACTTTTTGGCCTTGGCCTAACCCATTTTGAGAACTGCCTGAGTCAGACCAAATCGGGAGGTTGGCTGTGGAATGAAAAGCCCAGAAGAAATTGAGTCCCTCTATGTCTCTATGGGTGAGTTTTGCATTAGTTTGCAACCTATTAAACAATCAAAGTGAGCACGTTTAAACTTTGTCATAAGATGCAATTGTATTGTCGAAAATTTTAGGATGGCTCAAGAATCTCTTTTCATCTCTAGTTATAAAATTTTAAACTCCAAAAATAGTTCAAATCAAGCAGATATATAAACGCATGAAAATCGTGTAAATTTACGGTCTAAATAATATGTTGCAAGATGTAGAATATTTTTTTTTTCCCTATATTAATACATCTCGATATCTAGATGATCAATTAAATGATTTTTTGATGTCAAAATAGCATTTTTCGGTGGAGTTCTCATATGCACCTCCATTCTACAATTTAAGATATCAACTTTATATAAACTTTGGGAAAATATAGAATGAAACTATTTACCTTTGGCATTAAGTGGTCAGATTAATCTTTGACTATTGGATGTGAAATTGGATAGCTATAATTATTCCATTGACCAAATTCAACCTCCAAAAGAAATTTTTTAGAACTTTGTGATATTTCAAGCTATCAAATTTCACATCAAATGGTTGTAAGTACTTTTGACCACCTTGTATCAAAAGTAAATGGTCTCATTGTATACAATCCCATAAACGTTTTTCTTCAATATTATGTTATGGACAAGGTTTCTATGAGTCCATGTAGAATTGAGTCACATCGTAAAAATTTACTTTTGAGATGGATTTTTTGACTAAAATTTAAAGACATATAATCTCTAACATGGACAACATGAATATGAATGAATAAATAAATTTTGGAAATTAAAAATAGTAATTCTATTAAAAAAAGATTTGGACTGTTAGTTTCAATTGTTTTTAGATGGACCACCTATTTGCACCAATCTTTAAGATGGATGCTTTGTACATTAGGGACCACAAATGTAGTAATACAGTCCCCGCCGCCGCATGAAACAATTTTCATTATGTTATTACTATTTTTTTCCCCCCAAATATAGCCTCGTCCCTCTCAAGATTTACCCGAGTTAGAATGGGTGAATCATAATCTAATCACTAGCAAGATAGACCGATTATGATGTTTGATTATAACTTGAGAATCTCTCTCTCCTACCTCTCTATATACGTATAGCCTATATATACATAGAGATACGTATCGCTTAGACTCTTACTGTGATTCATATATATATATATATATATATATATATATGGGAAAAGTTTATATAGAGCTTAGGCTCTAAATAATCAAATTAGAGCCTACCTCAAAAATTTCACTAGAAGAGGTGGTTTTGATGATCAAATATTCTCAAATTGATCATCTCAACATCAAGATGCATGGACTTGAGAAAAAAATGGATTTCAAGTTTTGGAAATAGTGGATCTTGTAGTGCAGTTTTGGACCATCAATTTTTATAGATCTACTCGATCTACACCATTTTTCAATGTTTAAATTTTATAATTAAAGATAAAAATATATTTTAATGCTAATCAAAGATTTCCAATATTGAAACTATATTCCTTGCCACTATTTGAAGGCGGGCTCTAATTTGATGGTTTAGAACCTCGGCTGTATACAAACCACACCGTATGTATATATAATTGTTTCATGTGTGGGACCACATTTCGACATTTGCTGTCCCCGAGCTATAAAGCATCCATTGAAACAATTGAAACTAACTAAATTTTAATTTTCAAAATTTATTTATTTTTTCATATTTATGATCTGCATGTTAGAGATTATATATCTTAAAAAAATTACATCCAAAAATCCATCTAAAAAAACAGATTTTTAAGAAGACTCATAGAAACCGTGTCATATATATATATATATATATAGAGAGAGAGAGAGAGAGAGAAG
>NW_006498404.1:1554637-1572737 GCF_000471905.2 Amborella trichopoda
TCATATATATATATATATATATATAGAGAGAGAGAGAGAGAGAAAGATTTCATTGACTCGGCTTCCATTGTAAATTGGGAGTGGGATGTGTATCTTGTGCGCATGGATGGACTGTGCACTTTGCTAAATATAAAAACTTAATCACGGAACTGAAGTTGAATAAAATATGGAAGCCAAAAATGCTAAAAAATGCATCTTTTCCTCTTCTTGAGTTTGGAAAGTGGGGGTTTTGTCTTTCTGTCTTCTAAGATGAAAATTGTTTAACTCGTGCAAGGAAACATGTTGAAAAGGTGTAATGGTCCAACATGAGAAGATGCATGGTAAAATATTAATATTAATATCAAAATGAATAGAAAATATGGAATGGTGAGAAGGTATGGTAAAATATGAAAATCAAATGAATATGACATATGGAATGGGGACATTGACTAACATAGAGGGTTGAAATAACCAACTTCAAAAATCTGAACCACAAAGCAAGTAACGTTCAAATATTTGGCATGATTCCATTGGTGAAACTTGAAAAATCTCAAGGACAAGGTACTACAGTCGGCCAAAACCCATTACAGTTGAGGAAATGGGCCAATAAAGTAATGATGTTGACTTGTTTTTATGTACAAATAAATTTATTTGGAATATATTTTTTAGCATTTTGACAAAGATTGAAAAATGTTTTGACGGTAGATACTTATCTTTACATTTTTTTAGATTATTACCAAAACACCCTCGATCAGAAGTTGATTTTTTAAAATATATTTTTTTATTACTTTTTTAATATCATTTTGAAGGGATTTGCTTAAGCATGCATTTCCTATTCTTTATGGACTTTTTATAATTTGTTTAACCCGCTACAGTAGTGAGTATTAATTGGCCGAGTTGCCATTGGACTCGGTAATCAGCACGGGCTAGGACCGATTACTCGGTCTTAGTCACCCTTTAACGATTTTCATGGAGGCAGTAAAATTTGTCAAAGTATACTGCGATGCACGTGACTATAAAGAAGTGGGGCCTACAGCTGCGACTCATATGACTATAGACAAAGTGGGGCCCATCACTTTGCCTAGTGATGTTCCATAGTTCTCGTACTCTCTCCATCGTCATCCATATATTAATAAGACGGTGTTGAGACTCATGACCATTCTGTCTAGGTGTCCTATGGATCATAGCATACTTTCTCATTCTACAACTGCTAAAGTGTCTCAAATGCAACAGCATTTTGCAGAATAAAATTTACCACTGTATTGATACACCAAAATTTGCAGAACTACTAAGTCTTTCTTTTTCTTTGTAAGGTTGACTTTTAATGAAGAAGATTGGAGAATTTGAGAAAGAAATTTTTGCTGTTTGTAAATATTTCTTTTTCCATCCCTTTGTAAGAAGTGTTTGGACACTATAAAGAGCAGCATATTGTATGAGATTGTCTATAAAGAGACTATTTATCTTTTGTACATAGAGGTCACAACCATTCCAATTCATTAGACGTCAAATTGAATGGTTTGAAGTGAATCACAAAATCCAAATTTTTTTTTTTTTAATTTTGTGTCTATTCAATGACACTCTTACCATCACCTATTTTGAAATTTGAGGGACAAGAATAATTGTTACCTCTATATACAAAAGATAAATGATCTCTTTGTAGACAATCCCTAATCGAATTAAGCTCAAAAGGGCACAAAGAGCTCAATCGACTACTTCAGGACTTAAAAAGGGCTAATTCGAGTAAGTATGAGCTCTTGCATTGCCGTACTTTTGTTTCGTTGTTGACCCCAGAAAAGGACGGAATGCACCTCTATAGTAAGGGAACAAATAAAATCGCTTCAACCCGATGATGATATTCTCGACATGTTAGCCGGAAACAAAGTACTCAAGAGTTTGGACTTAAAAATTTACGATTAAAAATTTCAGAGGCAAAGGGTAAACCAGTCTTTCACAAATCACAAGTAATGTAAACTTTCCTTTTGATCTCACCACACCACACCCATAATTAATTGTCCATATCAAGGGCAAGGCACATGAGAATAATTCCTCAAGAACAGACAAGGTAATCCCACAAATTTTGTTTCTTTGGTCTCTCTCGTCTTGTTTTTAGTACGGATGCATTGTAAGAGCTTCCTAATTGATCACTCATCCCAGTACTGATAAAATACATGTGGTTCTTTTAAATTACACCAATCAGGTTGCTTGTATTGTGGTCCTCCCATAAAATACACGCAGGGATTAGGATTACTTTTGCACATGTTCGGGCTTTCGTAACAGATGCTTCTCTCACTACCAAAATGGTCGGCATCATAATCCGAAATCCCGAACCTTTAAACTTATTTAACACAAAATGCTCCATACTCAACTTTGAACTCTTTATACAAATTGGTCATGAACATTATTACAATCATACAACGTCAATAGAAAGCGAAACTTAATACCCCAAAAAGAAACAAGAAATGGAGAGGTGGCAAAAAGCAAACCCAACCTTAAACTCAGCTTATCCACCCAAGAACAAAGGGGAAAACAGAGGACCACCAACCTCATTTGATGGCCGGTTCATTCACTCCTATATAACAATGACAAAACGTGTTGAAAACACAAAAGAGTACATTAATTTAACACAATGAATTGGCCAGGAAAGACAAGCATCTAATAAGTTACTGCTAGCAGCGGGACTTGGATTTGATAATGAGTCGATACTAACACAATGAATTGGCCATGGAATGACATGCTGCTATCTGATTATCGGTAATCACGACGTCCTTGACTTTGATTCGAATTCCTCCCACCAACCCCTGACAACTGCTTGAGGTTTGTAAGAACTTCTTGTGCAAGCCTTTTTGTGGTAGCATTCCCATATTTCAATGCTTCAACCAAAGCCTTCACTAACCTCTGATCAACCGAGTAACTCTGTGCATAGTGGTCCACTCTTATGATCTTATCGACCATCCAAACCACCTTCTCTTGAAGCTCACCAGGCCTCACTTCCACAAAGAGGTCTATCACAGCTTCCAAAACGCCATACTTGTCAAGCACATCAACTGCTCCTTTGAGAGTATCTTGGTTAGAAAGCAAGGTGGACAAAGCCTCCACTGCTGCTATTTGAACACTTGTGTCCTCATCACCTAGAATCTCAACTAAAGGTTTAATGGCATTGGCTTTCAACAAGCAAAACTGGCTATCCTCCTCACAAGAAGCATAGTGCACTAGACAAGGTGGGGCCACTAGTGGTGGCTTGCCACATATAAACATCAAGGAAGAACACAGGCCACTGGGAGGCTGGGGTTCCGAGTCTTTGGCCATGCCTCGTGCTCGCAAAGATTGTGACAAGTGCATCAACCCAATTGTGGCTCGTTTCTTTACTCTTGGGTTAGGAGAAACGCTAACGTACCCCAAAAGAACACCCATTAATCGGTTTTCTTGAATTGCGTCCAGAATTGATGGGTCAGTGCTCTTCGTGAAGTGAAGCAAGAGGCCCATAAGGCCTTCTGCCATGTTTGAAGAGGGTCTCGAACCTCTTCCCGATGCACTTCTCTTTTGATCTTTAAGTCTTGAAATGATCCACCTGATGAGACTGGTTCCAAGAACTGTCTTGACTTCATCATCAGAAATGGTGAGGTTGGATAGAATGTAAGCAGCTTCTGAACTCTCCTCTGTTGTGTTATTTGAGTCCACTAGTGTGTTTTTGAGCAGTGCTAATTTGTTGGTGCCTCTGAGCTCATCTGACAGAGCTTGACCCAGTCTTCGTGATAGGATACTTATGAGCCTAAAAGCAGATATTCGATGCTCAATCTCTTGGTGTTCGAGAAAAGGAGTGATGATTGAGATCCCGTTTCCACTCTTTATAGAGGTGGCTGCAGATTCTGCAAGGAGAGGGAGAGAGAGAGAAGGGGGGTTTTGGGGGCGCAGAGAGAGAGAGAGAGAGAGAGAGAGAGAGAGAGAGAGCTTGTAAGCATCTGGTACTCATTCAGTATGATCTATCTCGGCAAGTTAGGTAAGCATATTTCATAAAGCACATATTTAAGGAGCCCCCAGGACACAGACTCATATCCATTGTTTATTGGAGCGGAAAAAAAAGGTAAAGGTAAACCATTTGCAAGTGAAAAACAGGATAAGCAAAACTGAGGAAAAAGAAAAGGAAATAATCACAAAAGATCAGCAGCCAGTTATAAGTGAGAAATTGAAAAATGAAGTCAGGAATCTACTGAAGTCAACTCTGCAATTGTGACAGGCAGCACTCGAGCAAGAACCTTTTTTTGAAACCATTTAGGACTTCCTCAAAAAGAGCTTATGTTCAATGGAACTTCATAAAGTTTTTGAACAGAGAAACAATAGTTGAAGGGATTCAAAAGTCAATGCTTTGTATTAGTCCAAAGTTAGATCGCACCAGGAACTTGAAACAGAAAAATTCAGCACCTTTACCATTATTGTCTCTCTTATGCATTGAAGCGGTGTAATGTCAGTGCCCTCATACATTCGAAAAGTTTATAATTTATACCTAAGGCCCCTAATTACATAGATTTAGTTAATACGTAGCATCTGTAGCACCCAGGAACCTTTCATTCACAGAATGCCCCAGCGTTTTATGTAAAGGTACTTTATTATTCACACTTTCACACTTGTATGTTCCCTTCATTGTACACCAGAAACTGTTCCCAGAGGAAGTAAAAAGATAAATATGAAAAGATCCTATAGAAAAGGGATTGTATACTATAAGACAGTATTGTATATACAACCATTCCTAGCCATTAAATGTGAAACCAGGCTGCTGAGGGTGTACTACATGTTAGGAGAAAAATTCTTTGGAACTTTGAGCATGGCAAAAAGCACACCTCCAACCGTCTGATTTTAAATCTAACAGCTAAGGGTGATCTAGACCTTCTTGTACGTCTTATTATATATTTTTCCTAAAAATAAGGAAACAGATGAACATTGAAAAGTTAGTTTAGTTATCCCACATAAATCTTGATGCAGCAGATTCAAAGCACAAAGTTGAATAATAAGGAATGGATATTATAGTTCAAAGGATTATAGGACAAAGTTGTTTATCATGGTCAACATCATCCAGTGAAATGATAAATGGTGATGGTGAGAGTTAGATGCAGGACACACCAGAATAAGATATGTTTCTAATGGTGGTCCCACGCACTTCACATAATTGTACATTATATCATTGGATAGTGATGAACATGATGGAAGAGCAACCAATATAAAATATGATTTTTCCATTTTATTTGGATTTGATGAAAACCATACCTGCAGCCTGTGGTGAGGACGCAATGCCATAAAGAATCTGGAGAAGATTCAATTGACAGTTAGGACTAACATCTGAAATAAGACGCAGAAGACCATGGATAATGAATTCTGATTGCATTGAATGTCTATCCCTATCCACAGATGCTAACTCCCAATGTCCCGCCTTCATGACAACGTGTGCTAAAGTAGCTGATGCCAAATCCTGCACATCAGTGAACGTGGAATTAACAGCCTTGTGCTCTTTAAACAGAATATCTATCAGCGGGGGAAGCACACCAGCATCAACAAGTATGGTTGCATTATCATCCAACCCTGAAAGATTGTATAGAGCTTGGAGGCTTGAAATTCTAGCATCAGGTTTCGAAGAAAGCATTCTAATTAGAACTTTAGAACCTTGTCTTGCAACATGCTCTTTTCCATTATTCGCCAGGGTCATTGTTCCAACCACTGATGCCATTGCTATTTTAACATCCTCGGTGCCTGTGACCCAGAAGTCGATAAAGTCATAACAACGTTCAATACTGATATTGTTTTCTTACCCAAAGAAAACAATAATATTTTAGAGACTCTTTCTGAATTTAGAGGCTATCATATAACATTGAAGACCTCATTGTAATGGTAAGTGTATTGTTGCATATTCAAGCCTCCTCATGAGTAAGCGTAATTATGTCAATATTTGTGATTCTCTCTTATGATGTCACACATTTGTCCATTGATTCTCTAGACATAAGTGAATAAGGTCTTAAAGGGAAGGCCAATGCTCCTGCAGAAAGTATTGTTTTGCATTTGCCAAAACATTCAGTTTTTCAAATTGAAAGATCCTTGAATCATTATCTTGCTTATACACATTCTCTACGTGCACCAACAACATGTTTAATTGCTTGACATTTCATGATATATTCATTCAAGTCTTCGGGTAGCACCACCAAATCTTCAACAAGGTGAAAATCCTCGGATTCCCCATGTACATGTTCATGCGGCTCGGATGAGTATACTTTAGGCCGCCCTTTTTTTTTTTGTCTCTTTTTTTTTTTCAATATATTAGGCTGCATGACATTTAGAATCAATGGAAAAACTTTGGTGATCATTGACTATGATTTCAGTCAATTGCAACCAATGGAGCCAATGAATGATGAAGGGATGCAACAGTGCCAGTGTATTTGCCCCAAGGGTCTAGGTGGCTTCCACTGAAATTTTTTGATGCATCATGCCACTTTCACTTTCTTTCTTTAAAAATTAATTTTATTATCTAACATGGATTTGAGCCCTTCCGAATGACCTATAGTATAGTATACTACACAAGCCACAAAAGAGTGTAGTAGACTCCACTCGCCCGTGGAGGTGAGTGGAGGAAGAATCAAAATATATGCTACAGGTACTGCATTAATAAAGTCGAGATATCTAACTTGCAATTGCACAATAGATTATACATACAACGTAAAAACATGGGTTAGTTCCTTTTGACAAATAATTAGATCATTATGGTTGCAACGATCCCATAACAGATCTCTACTTTTCATTTTCCAAGACAATAAGGATTTTATTTTCTACACATTACCCAAACAAGTGTGCTTTGAACTTTCAATTCAACTTACACGATAATGCAAGATCAAATGTGCTCTTATTTAACTAGTTTAAGAAAATTTCCCCCAGTGGAATCAGACACGGGCAAGTCACTAGGCCTTGGCCTGCTGAACCTGGAATGCGGTACATAAATATACATTGTACAGTACTTAGGCAAGTATGGCGGAGACTCCCCAAGTATTGTGAAACTCGGGCTGATCAGCCAAAGTGTTAGAGTACATCGGGAATCACCACAATATTTGCCCGAATATCGTGCACGAACTGCCTGAGTGTTGCGTAGGAAAGAGTTTAATTGGTTTTGTTTGTGTGGGGGTGGGAGGGGTTTTTTTTTTTTTGGTGAGTCAGCCGACTCACCTATTAGCATGCAGTCCCTTGTCTATCTAATGTCCATCTCGATGTAAAAAAATGTTACATCCACTAAAAGTTAAAATGGAAGGTGAAGAAAGGAATTAAAAAATAACATTTATATTTTTTGAAAAAGAAAAATTCCAAATTTAGATCATTGCCATGGTTGAGATTATCAAAACCTAAAATTTTGAATCGAAAATACATCTTTCAGATATATTTTGTAGGGAGGCCACACAAAAATAGTGTGAGTTGGCCGACTCACCGAACACTATTCCATAAAAAAATCCAGTTTGATGGATTTGGAAATAGAAGATTTGGGTCAAGGTTTTGCCTGATTTCTAAAATTTATAATTCCTATGCAATGTATAGTCAATCTTCTATGAATTAGTTCCCCAAGCCTATTTTCAGGTTCTTCATCCAACCATAGGGCTGTTCTCACAAAAAAAGACAAAAAAATATAGGATTTGAAAGAATTCAAATTCGGATTCACTATTTCATCCAAATTCTTCAAGAGTTTGAATCAACTAGATCCAAACTCAAAACCTAAATCTAGTTCTAAGGGTTTCGACATGGGTTGTATGAGGAAGCTTTTATGAGGATTTGAATAATCAATTCATGTCAAGAGCATAGATCGAGGGACTGGCCTTGAAATTTTTATTTTTTTGATAAAATTAACCTTAAATTGATAGAGTAAGATGGGCTATCCACAGCGCGGCCTTGAAATTTTTGTTAAGTTTCATTTTTTTTCAATTTAAATTCACAAAATTGATTTAGTCTTGACTAAATAAATTATAATTGATTTAGATTTTTAACTTTGTACAAATTTCTTATGCTTTTTACAATTTTTTATGTTTCTATGATTAATTTTTTCCCTTGGATTTTCCTATTTTTTTCAAGCCCATAAAATCAATTGTTTTTCCTATTCCATGTTTTATATATGGAAAACGTTTATATAAGGGCAAGGCCCTAAACAATCAAATTAAGGCGCACATCAAAAATTCACTAAAAGTAGTTGTTTCAATGTCCAAAAATCCTCAAATTGATCACCTTGACCTCAAGATGTATAGACATGAGAAAAAATTGATTTCAAGTCTTGGAAATAGTCCATCCAGTAATCCATTTTCAGACCGTCAATTTTCAAGTTTTTCAAGTGTTCATAGATCTGCTCAATCTACACTATTTTCGAAACTTTAAATGTTATAATTAGAGATGAAAATAAAATTTCAAGTAAACACAAGGATTTCCAGTATTGAAACGTCTTCCAACACTATTTGAAGGTGAGCCTTACTTTGATTGTTTAGGGCCCCGGCCTTATACAAACCACACCCCTTATATATTCTATTTTATTATTTTTTTTTGGATTTTCCCATTCCATGTCTTATATATTTTTTATTTTTTGCAATACTTTTTTCGTTTTCGGCACCTTTGTAAAGCTCAACGCGGACCAGGGCAAGTCAAATCCGACATGCCAAGTCACTTGGCAAGCCGATGGGACGAGTTCCTAGCCCAAGCTGTGTAATCTTTCACTCGATTCAACTGCATCTCCCAAAGGAGGAAGACAGATTCTTACAGTATTAGATTTCTACTCTACATGTCAACAAGTAAGCTCATAAAAAATTTTAAGAATACCTTCACAAAGGCGAACTAGTAATGGTTGAAATCTTCCAGCTGCTGCTAATTGTGGAACATTCTCCTCTACTTTCTCCAAATTCTGTAGTGTCATTTCTGCCAGATTAGCTAAAGCAGGATGCTCCAAATTTCCAGCCATAGTTGTCAAAAGAACAAGAGCACCTTTCTCAGATGCTATTTTTCTACGATAATCTTCATCACATGAGAATTCAGATAACAACTTCAGGGCATATTCTTTCTCCTTTTCCAAGTTTCCAGTAAGACTTCGTATGGCCAGTCTAGCCATTCCTTCCTGAAGCATTATTTTCTGTAAAGTTCAAGCATATCAACAAGACACAGTATCAATTAAACAACAGTGCTAAAACTTTTGAACATTCTGCAAAGGACATGATAAAACCTAACAATGAATCTCGCCACAAATACACTTTGGAATGGAAATAATAGGTAGAATTGGTAACTTCTCAAACAAAGATCTATAAGGAATTGACCATATAGTCGAAATAAAATAAACCAAATTTTCAGCTAGTAATTTTGGTTTTGCTTCAAAACCTTAAATAGAACAAACCAAGTTTGTAAATCCAACAATATTGTGTGATGTTTTGTCATAGCCAATCACCCAGTAATGACAGGATGAGAAGGTGAGGCCATGCATGTTAATGCAGTGGAAGAGTTCCATAAGAAGTGTATTAAAAAAATGAAACAGTAAACAAACACAGCAAGGACAAAGCTACTCTATAAATTGAATAACCATTAAAGCATGCATGCATGGGAGAGTCAAACCCTCTATAATCATGACTGTAACAACACTAAATTTGCAGCAACTACAGCTCTAAGAAAGAAGTCAAAATATAATTGATAACCATGCGTTCTTACTCTGCCTCTAAGAGGAAGTTCCCTAATCAGAACTATCTTAATTCCAGCCACTTTTGCAATCACAGGTAGTGGATCCAGGAGTAAGCAACAACAAAATGGATTTTCAACAGATGGGGCATGGAAGTGAAATCAAGGAACAAAGTTGAAAAAAAGTAAAAGGCTCAGCTGGCACCAAATCTTACATTTGCATATCCACCATCCTAGTCACTTATAAGCCTACTTTTTTCATGGGGGAAAGACCAGAGATGGGATTCAACAAAAAAAAAAAGGAGGGGGTTTGCGTGTGTGTGTGTGTGTTTGTTTTTGGTGTTTCCCTTTAATGCACCATTATGGGTCTCATGCCCATAACAGAGATTTTCATGCGGTATCAATGCACATTGACCAAAGATCCAAGCACTTAAGGAGACTTAATATGTGCCAAATTTGTATGATATTTTAGTTCTACTATATTTGGAAAATCTTCCTGCTGTAACTCCTATGCATGTTGACCAAAGTCGTAACTCCCATAACAGGTCCATATATATTTTGTGCTAGAATATTACTTTCCCTCTCTTCTCTTCTCTCTCAATCTTAACATGATATCAGAGCAGGCCTTGCCCTAGGATATCCACTATTTCCAGCAACCCTAGAATTATGTTTTTTCTTCCTTCTTAGGCTTGAAACTGTGATGTATCAGAAAACACATAGTTTCAACAAAATCATCTTGCTTTTCTTTACCAATAAGTTTTATCCCGAACTCTTGCCATTTCCAGCAAAAACCATAGACCTTACATCCTTTTTTATCCCACACAAGAATCACATCAATAAATTCCATACCCTTCTCAGCCAAACAAACCAAAAAAAGGGGGGGGGGGGGGAATATTTGCAAGCTTTGAAACTAAGGAATTAGTATCTTGGATAAGGATTTACGGTTTCGAGGTAGAGGGAGAAGAAAAATATCATAAATCAAGCACAATATTTCCTTGGGAAGCAGTCAACGTGACCACCCAGGGTTGCTGATCACTACAGTTAAGCTAGATGGGACAAACTACTTAGAATGGTCTCAATCTGCCAAAATATTCATAGGAAGCCGAATAGAATTGGATTATATCACAAGAAAGGTGAAAGAGCCTCCCAGACATGATCCATCCCATGATGAATGGGAAAGTAAGAATTTGATAGTAATGGCATGGCTTCTTCAACCATGCAACCAAGTATCAGAAGGGGATTGTTGTTTCTTAAAACAACAAAGGAAGTATGGGAGGCAGTAGCCCAGACATGCTCACATCGAGATGGTATGGTTAAAATTTATCAATTGCATCACGAAATATTGAACTTGCAGCAAGAGGAAACGACTGTGGAAGAGTAGTTCAGGACACTAAGGCATAAGTGGGAAGAACTAGACCACTATCAACCTCTTCATCCCTCCATTGATGACATTAAGAAACAAGACAAGCAACGAAGGATCTTTGAGTTCTTAGCAGGCCTAAATTTTGAATTTTGACTTTGAACAAGTTCTAGGAAATGACAAATTCTCCTCTCTTGAAACAGCCTATTATAATGTAATGTGGGAGGCCAGTAGAAAGGGAAGGAGAAAACTCAAGCCTCCACCATAAATGATTAGCCCTTAGAAGTTTCAAGCAAGGAAGAACAGATATGAAAGGAGCAAATCATGCCCCACTTTCTATGGCCGAAAAGGAGAAACTCAAATGCTACCATTATGGGAAGAGACACACCTATGAGCACTGCTGGGATTTGCATCCACACTTGAGACCGAAACCAAGAAATGCAAGTGCCCATATCGTACCGAGTGAAGGGGAGGAAACTTCGGCCACACAACCCAATGTATCCGATCCAAACGATATGCCATCAAAGATTTACAGTACCAGTTGATTGCTCTCAAGGCTTACTCGACTCTAAGACACAGGTAGAGCAGTCAAGTACATATGCATCTACAAACCGTGTCTCCAACTCTATGTCTTCTACAGCTTGGGTTATTGATTTAGGGCTATTGATCATATAGCCAGTAAGAAAGTTGGTTTCTTGTCCTTTTCTCCTACTTCTAGTGAAATTAAACTTGCTGATGGATCCATGACCAGTGCCTTTGAGAGTGAAACATATAAACTTTCATCATCCTTTTTCTTAGTCTCTAATCTCTATAATACATGTGCCTTCTTTTCCTTCCAATCTTTTCTGTCAACAGTCGTACAAAAAATAAATTTTAGTGTCACATCTTTCCCTCACATTGCATTTTTCACGACCTGAAAACCAGGAAGGTGATTGGTGGTAGTCGTGAAGACAATGGCACTTTACCTGTACAACATGGGATGCACTTCTATTGCTGTCAATTTTGAGTCTAAAAGTCATAAATATTCTTGGGCACACCCTAGGCCACATATCTCTGAAATTTTTAAAATTATTGTTTTCAGATAACTTTGCTTCTTAAAATATCCCTCAATTACAATGTAAGATCTGTCAATTATCCAAACATTGTAGAACCTCTTTTTCTTCTAATGAAGATAAAAGTTCTCAAGCCATTTCATCTTGGTCACTCTGATGTTTGGGGCCTGCTACAGTTATTTTTGTATTTTGATATTGGTATTCTATCTCATTCATTGATGACTACTCTCGTTATACTTGGATCTATCTTATGAAAAGTAGAGATGGTGTACTCTCAATGGTTAAAATATTTCATAAAATGGTTCTGACGTAGTTAGAAACCCAAATAAAATTTTTTCGTTCTAATAATGTAGAAGAGTATCCAGACAATGGATTAAAGGATTATTTTATTGAACATGGTGTAGAAACTTAAATATCATGTTCCTATACACCAAAACAGAATGGTGTGGCAGAATGGAAAAATGGACACTTGTTAGAAGTGGTTAGAGGCATCTTAATAGGAATGAAGATTCTAAGACATATTGGGATGAATCAATTTTTGATGCTGCCTATATGATCAATAGGATGCCTATCCCTGTTCTCCACGGTGCTTATCCTTTCAAACTTCTCCATAATGCACTCCTTCTGTTTTCTCTTCTACCAAAAACCTTCAGTTGTATCTGCTTTGGGCATACCCTGGGGCCAACTAGGAATATGTTAGGACCCCAATCTACTAGATGTGTGTTGCTAGAATAATCAAACTCTCATAAAGGATGCAAATGTTAATGCCAGTTAAGTAAAAGGAAATATCTCTCAAAAGATGTTACATTCTTCGAGAATATACCATATTTTTCTTCCAAGAGAGATTCGATATCCACAATGCCACCCGATAATCCTATTCCTCTTCCAATGATCACAGATAATTCCACTAATCCAATCAAGGAACAAGTGGAATCTACTGAGAAACAACTGAACATGTACACCAGAAAAAAGAACAAGGGAAAGTCCTATGTAAACGATCAACTCCAAGTTGACTCGCGAGGTACTTCTATTTCTACCCCTATACCCTCTCAACTCAATTTACCTATTGCCATGAGAAGATAAAAAAGGACTTGTACTTCTTATCCAATCAGTAAGTTTTTTTTCCTATGGTTCACTTTCACCATCTTTTCATGAATACCTTCGCTCTACTTCCTCTATTCTGATTCCTACCAATGTTGTAGATCCATGGCTCTCACAATCGAAAGCAGCCATGACTGAGAAAATGATTGTTTTAAAGAAGTAACAAACTTGGGATGTTACTGATTGGCCAGAAAGACATGTGGTAGGATTCAAGAGGGTGTATACCCCGAAGCACAAACCAGATGGTTTGATTGAAAGATATAAAGCTTTTCCGGTGGCTTAGTGTTTTACATAAGCATATGGGGTTGACTATAAGGAGACTTTTGCTCCTATAGCACCTGTAGCAAAAATTAAAATCAGTAAGGGTACTTTTATCTATTGGAGTAAATAGGAAATGGCCACTCTACCAATTACAGGTGAAGAATGCCTTACTCCATGGAGATGTGCAAGAGGAAGTATTTATGGTATTACCACTTGGGAATGTCCGCAAGTTAAGGAAAGCTATATATGGACTACAACAGTCAAACCGAGCTTGGTTCGAAAATTCAGTATGGCAATATGTCAGTTTTGGATTTTAGAGGAGTGTTTCAGACCATTTTGTATTTGTTAAAAGAGAATATTGTTCCGCGACAATATTGATAGTGTATGTGGATGATATTGTGCTCACAGGAAATAATGAGCACAAGATTCAAAGAGTGAAAGATTTCCTGGAGGTGTTTTTGACATCAAGGATCAGATCTTGGTCCATTGAGATGCTTCCTTGGAATAAACGTGTCTAGGTCCAAAAAAGGAATTTTTTTGTCTTAAAGGAAGTACACTCTTGATATCCTGAACAACACCGGAATACTTGGAGCCCAACCAACAGAATCTCCCACAAAGGTTAATCACAAACTGTATGATCAGCATTGGAAGTAGGGGTGGCAATGGACCTGGACCCGACCCGAGACTCGGCGGGTATACCCGACACAGGTCCAGGTATGGGTCCAACATTTGGACTCGTGGGTCGGGTCTGGGTCCAAAACTTGGACCCGAACACTATTCGGGTCTGGGTCCAAAACTTGGACCCGAACAATATTCGGGTCTGGATGGGTCCGAGTCCGGTTGGACCCGACCCATACCCGTAAACTATTGGAAATAAAATACTTCAAGCCCTATTAGTTTGGGTGTATTAAGGATCATATGCAATAAGCATTTGCTATTAAACGACAAATCAGACGGCTTGAAATCTGGTGGCAGGTGATTGTGACCTTGTTGCTAATAATATGTATATGACAATAAAAAAAAGGCAAAAAAAAGAAGAAGCTTATAGACATGGTGGCAATGGACCCAACTAGACCGGACGGGTATGGGTATGGGTCCAACTTTTGGACCCGACTAGTCAGGTTTGGGTCGGATCCAGCAGGACCCGACCCGTTTCCACCCCTAATTCGAAGTCTCTAAGTAATCCTAGTGTGTATATCAGATATTAGTGAGTAGACTTATTTATTTGACTGTCACATGGTCAGAGATTACATATACTATAAGCGTGGGTAGTTAGTTTATGCACGCACCATGCTCCCATCACTTGGAGGTTGTTTGTCACACACTATGATATTTAGAATCTACTCTAGGGAGAGGGCTACTTTATACTAGCCATGACCTCTTTAACATACAAGGTTTCTGTGATACAGATTGGGCCGGGTGTTCTCTTGACCGACAATCTACTAGTGGCTACTTTATGACAGTGGGAGGTAATTTAGTCACCTGGAATAGTAAGAAACATGTAGCTTGATCTTCAACAGAAGCCGAGTATCAAGCAATGGTGAGTGCTGCATGCGAAATAATTTGGCTCTGTTCTCTTCTTCAAGAGATGGGTGTTGATGTATTAGCTCCTATTCCTCTACATTGTGATAATTAAGTGGCAATTTATATTGCCTCACTCAAATCCTATATTTCATGAGAGAACCAAGCATATTGAAGTCAACTATCACTTTGTCAAAGAAAAAGTTACTTCAAGGACAATATGTGCTCCATTTGTTTGATCCAAAGCTGGGCAACTATGATATATATGCTCCAGCTTAGGGGGGAGTGTAGTGACTGTTATGGGGCCACGGCTATCAAAAAACCCTACAATGCATGACTCATTCCATCATGGAAATCTGCATGAGGTAATAATGCCAAAGATCCATGCACTTTCAAAACCTTAATATATAACAAATTTGTAAAATATTTTACTATATTTGGATGATTTTCTTGCTGCGATATCCTGTTGTAAGTTCTATGCATGTTGACCTAAATTGTAACTCACATAAGGGATCCATGTGTACATTCTGGGCACGATGCCCCATGATTTGCATAGAATAAAAATATATCTATATTCACACAATCTTGTGCTTGAATGTTACTTTCTCTCTCTTCTCTTCTCTCTCAATCTTAACAGTGAATATCCAAGTATAGAGAAACAATCAATTAGTAATTGTCCCAATCACTTTGAATTAGGCCTCTAGACCTCATGATCAATCAATTAGTGAATATCATTTGGTTTTGCAAAAATATTACCTATTGATAGGTTTCTTAGAGCTAATTTAACCATCAATGTGTGCCCCATCTTTTACACGTTACAATCACAATATTTCTCATTTGTTTCCAACAGGCAAGTCTAACAAAGTAATACCTAGGTGCTTTGATATTACCAAAGTGCTTGCTAATAGCATACTGATAATGCTAATCAATGTTATAAGGAGCGGCTCAGGTGAGGTGCTCGGCACCTGCCCGAGCAGAGTGTCCGACACGTCCTCGCCCGAGTCATGAACAAGCCAAGGAAGGGCCAAAAACGCAAAAATCAATATAACTGGGAGGAAAAACCCCCAAAAATTCCCTAGTTCACAAGCCTGCTCTATGGCTAGCCCGGAACCCTACTTCGTTGAGGGTTGACCCATGGGACGAATTAATCAAGTCAAAAAATCCGTTCCGGTTCTTGTTGTCGGGGCTAATCTTGCAGATGCGCGAGGGAGGCAATTTTACTTGACTGCACTGCCTCACTAAAGTTCTCACTGAAAATGCCTAGAAATAGCAAAATTGGTAGATATGCGAAAAAAATGATGAGACAAAGAACATAAAAAGTAGGTAAAACATGAAAAATGATGACAAATTGATGTCATTTTCCTAAATTATCAGATAATTTGATGAAAAATAGCATCTTACTCATTTTTTTGAGAAAATGCAACAGTAACATAAATAATACTAGATTGAATGACAATAGTAAAATAAATCGTATATGTAAGTTTAAAATTGAAAACATAAAATTGACCTGAATTTTTAGGCTAATCCCACAATCTTCAAGCTCAGTGCAAGTCGATGCTTCCAATCATTAACAAAGCTTTCCTTAGACAAACCAAATCAAAACCCCCTAAACAGTTTTGGATTTCAAGTTCGGATCTAGGAGATCCGAGCTCTTGAAAAATTGAACTAATAGTAAATCCAAAATTTAAGTCACTAAAATCCTAGTATTTTTTGTGATTTTTATTTTTAAAACACAAGCCTATGGTAGGATGGAGAACCCAAAAATAGATGTAAGGATCAATGTCAATAAGAAATTGACCAAAAATTGCAAAGAAATTGCACTTTTTTAAAATTGGGCAAACCCTTGCTGAAAAGAAACCTTCGATTTCAAAAATCAATCAAATCTTATTTTCTTCCAAAAATCTAATGTTTCTCATGGATAGATCAAGCTAAAAGCTTACTAAAACATGGACTTTGGGCTCAAATCACGAGCCCAAAATTTGAGAAAAAAAGAAAAAAACAAAATGAAGATGACGGCAGGGGCACGGGGTTTCCACCCCCCTTTTAACCTGCTACTGAACAGTACACAGGCGAGCCTATACAGTACTCGCCCGAGTGTAGTACAGGACATAGTTGTTGGGAATGGGATCGGGAATGGTTCCAAGATCGGGGGTGGGATCGACAGATCGAGGTTACCCGAAAGATCCCATGATTGTAGAGCTAGGAACAGGTCAGGTCAGGTCTGGGTGTGCCCAAAATCAGACCCGATGCCTTGGTAGGTGGGCCCAAACCTGGACCCAACCCGATTTCTAGGCAAGTGGACCTGGATCCGAACCCTACTCGAAGTAAACTATAAGGACCCAGACTTGACACGGACCCTACTAACTAATATATATATATATATATATATGTATTATAAAATTATAATCATAAAATAGTATATTAATAAATTATTACTTCTTATGGTCTATATAACTTATTATAATTTACATATAAGTTATATACCCATGACCTCATCAATAGAAGTCACGCTCCACTCAAAGCTCTCCTCTCTACTTTTATAATGTTCTTCACCCTCCTATTCCACTCATGTTAGTGATGTGGGACTACATAAATGTCTTCCTCTCCCCATGAGCGGTCCTCCTATCCTTTTGTTGTTTTTTTTAAATTATTATTGTTATTCACATATTCTTTCCAAGCATTTCAATTTCCATTGTTTGGTAAGCAAATGGTTTTACACCAAATCTATCAGGCATTTTTATCAAATAATTTTCTTGCAAAACCAGTCAATAATCTATAACTAGGATTGATGAGTATGTATCAAACCCAACAAATACCCACTGGAGAAATCTAGTGAGAGAAAAAATGGTAATGTATCAAAACATGGATATCTATCCTATCATATTTAACACTCACCTACCCTTTCTAAGGAAAAGTGTTGGACCTCAAAGCAAAATATTTAAACACGAAATCATTGAGTATGGAGGTTGTTTCAAGCTTTATATCAAAGAAAATCCCACAAAGAAGCGATTGACAATTGAAGAAGAGAACCCAAAAATAACATAAGAATAAAGTCCTATAACATTTATAGTCTGTGAAGGATGAGCTCTCTCTCTCTCTCTCTCTCTCTCTCTCTCTCTCTCTACTCTCTCTCTCTCTCTCTCTCTCTACTACTCTACTACTACTC
>NW_006498404.1:1614032-1628152 GCF_000471905.2 Amborella trichopoda
GTATCATTGTCTGATTCAAAATTTTAAAAGAATTTCTTGAATTTTGAGATGCACCCCAAGCCATCCAATTGTGACATCTTTATAATAAAGATAAATGGCCTCTAAGTATGTAATCCCTATGTATAAGTGGTTTTTTTCTTTGATCAAGGATAAATTATAAATAGATTGTATACAATGAGACCATTTACCTTTGATACAATGAAGTTAAAATTACTTACAACTATTCGATGTGCGATCTGATAGCTTGGATGTGTTACAAAGTTCGAGATAATTTATTTTGAACTTTGAGCTTGATCAATGAAATAAATGTAGCTACCAAATTTTACATCTAATGATTGGGATTTTTTTGTGACTACCTTGTACCAAAAGCAAATATTTTTATGTACTTTCTCATTTACAAATTGCCCCTCATTGACTTTTATCCTACCTTGTGCCTTTCTCAAAATTGTAATAGATGGTGTTAAACGGCTAAAGTAAAAACCATTTCATGCTAGTGCAAGAGCATATTCTCCATTCACCCCCTTGGATCAAACTCAATTTACAAGTATTTTTAGGATCCCAAATTCGTAGATATAACCTATTAAACTAAGTGGCCAAGCGATCGACGAAAAAAAAAAAAAAGGAAAAAAAAAAAGAAAAAGAAAGAAAGAAAAAGAAATAAATATACATGCCTCAAAAAATATCTTTTGAATAAAAACCTTTCAAAAAAATTAACCTCATAATTGAACACCTAGTCAAGTCCTTGGATGTTTAGATCCAAGCTTGTAAGAGCTCAAAGTCCAATTGTTGTCGACAATTATTGGATGTTTAGATCCAAGTTTTTAAGAACTCAACGTCCAACTTATTTTTTTCTTTTGAAATAATCTTCAAATGATTATGAAGGGTGTCTCAAAAGTCATCTCTCAGCTCGGCGAGGAATTATACAGTGTGCTCCTGCAGGAGACGCACAATGTTAAAGGGAGTGCACCTTGGCAAAAGAGCATAAAAAAAGACCATCTGAGGCGGTGAATTTCCCTTGAAATTGGGAGAGAGAAAGAGAGAGGGGTAGGTATCAAGAAGAGCGAGCATCGAGCTGCTAAAGGGAGTGATCGAGCTTAAACCTGATTTTAATCTGCAATTTGTAGAGAGAGAAAGAGGAAGCTGCAATTTGTAGGTAGTGAGAGGAGATGGATCGGCTTCAGCTGCTATTGGTGGGGTTGCCTCTGTTCTTGTTCTGCTCCGATGTTGTGAATCTCTTCACTTCCTCTCCTCCTCCAAAGCCCCATCAACACTCTCATCGCCACCACCATCAAATCCCTCCAATCCTCAAGGACACCACTCCAGACTTTTCAGCGCAGGTTATTTCTCTCTCTCTCTCTCTCTCTCTCTCTCAGGCACCCAATCTCTCTCTTCTTTCGATCAGTCACTAATCTCTCTCTCAATTCTCTTCATTTCTCACTTGATGCGGAGGTAGTTCTCTCTCTCAAAATACTAAGATTTCTATGTTTTTTCTTTCTTCGCCTTTGTGGTGTTTTCTGTTTCATTCGATTGCAGATAGTCTAACTAAGATAGATGATTCCATGTGCCCTAATCTCTCTCTTTATTCTGTATAGAATGTTCAGCCTATTCCTGGTGGAGTTGGGCTTGGAACAACAGTGAGAATTGAATTTTGCACCTCATGCTCTTACAGGTATCACAATGAACACCAATCCTTTATCTTTTTCTTTTCGTTGGTTTTGTAGAAAGTGCTTTCCTTTTTTTTGGGATCGGTAATTATTCTGTTTTTTCTCATTGTATTACTGAATTAAGCATTTAGGTTGATACTAGTTCTTAAATGGCTATTGGTTCTTTTACTTCCATTTCATATTTGCTGTTTTTTACATGGTGAGGCGGTATGGATACCGTTCTTCCGTGACATCAAATGGGTCATGGTTGTTGATATGATTATTGGTACCTGATCCTCAGTAGTTCAGTCTAGAATTCTGGTTTGCTTAGTTTTTGTAATTTGGGAGATTGTTGATTTGAAAGAGTCTAACGTCTGTTGATCAGCATGTAAACCATGCCAATCTATTCTATATATCTCAACATCAGGAAGCTTTTTATCTAGGAGTCCTTTTATTGAGGAAGCAATTGGCATATTAGCATTATGCATTAATTCAGTGAATTAGAGAAAACGACTTAAGAAAAAAGAGTAACTGTTATTTTAACAACTTAGGTAGATGGCTCCACCACCCTCGGTGGTTGCTCCATGCTGTATGAAAAAAGGGACTGAAGCTATACTTTGTATGCATATAGTGTTCAGGTATTCAGGCCTTACCTTCTTCTATGGGTGATGGAGTTGAGTAACTGCTCCCACCCAAAAAAAATGGAGTTATAAAACAAAACAACAACTGATTAGCCACAGTCCTTGGATAAACACAGATGGTGGACTGCCTTGGATAAACACTGTTATGGAATATTTTCTTTTAAGAAAAACGGATCATTTTACAGCTATTGTTACTTAATGATTGCTAGGATTAGCGTTCTTGTCGTCTTATTTTCTCATGAGTAAAATGCTTGTGTTCTTCTTTGTTAAGTGTCTTTGAAAATTATCTTAAAAGAGCATCGTATCCTTGAAAACCTGTTTGTGGATAAAAGGAAAAAGATAAAGCTAACGAGGAACCCAATTGGCATTGCATCTGCGTTAGCTTCCGGAAAATAGTCATTTAAGTTTTTCACTTATGGGCTTAAGGCATTCTTAAGGCGTTCTTTTTGTTTCGTCACATTTTCATTTGGGTGCTGCCATCTCCTGCTTATCAACTTCAAAAATTTGTATTGACAATATTTCAAACTGTTCCCTTCCTCACCATGATGTGGATAACATTAACAGCATCATGGCTTTTATGTTTATGCTGAGTTAGTCAATTACCTGTCCAAATCAACTCAGATATGGAAAAAGAAAAAACCCTTATCAATATTTACTAGAAGAGTGTATATGCCCAATTGACACAATATCTTAAAGAATCAGGTTGGAAGCCTTTTTCATCCATCTCTTGAAAGATATTTCCCGCATCCTAACCTTGAGCTTCTCACAAAATGCATCAATCAAGATGTTAAAAGTTAGCAACAGTGGGAGGGGCTTTAACCTGCTCCATCTTTCCCAAAAGCTGACAGGCTTTTTTGAACCTTTTCTTTCAGAGTTCATGACAAAGTGCTAAAACCAACAACGTCTGGGGTTAACCCAGCATTTCCCTTCTTTTCAAGGAGTTAAGAAGTTTCTTTGACCTCTATGCCCCTTGCAAATACTCTCCATCAGTATGTTATAGGTGATAAAATTAGGCGTATACCCTTTGACCACCATTAACTTATTGATTTTACCAACCTGGCAAAGCCTATTCAACACCAAATTGTAGGTCATTACGTTGGGAGCTACACTATGTGTCCTAATTTTCTGTATAATATCCAAAGTTTTATCCAATTTTAAATGCTCATGTAACAATCAATCTGTGGGTAAAAACATCTGGAAGAAAACCCCTCATTATAGCATCATTCATGAGGCCATGGGCATCAATAACCTTACCCCTTTTGCACAACCGTTAGTAATTATGTTTAAGGTCACATGTTTGGCTTGCAACCATAACATTTCCCTGACCAACTGAATCACCTCCATTAGCGGCCTAGATGTATCCTTAATAAGTTTATTACTTGCTGCAATTTCTACAATTTCAGGTCACCGTCTTTACATAACCTATTTATCATTGAGGAACATGTTGTTCATTCTGGGAGAAACCCTTTATAAAATTCATCTCAGAAACTTTCTTGAAATTTCCTCTTGATGCTTAAGTGGAAATCATCATGTTCCATAAAACCATATCCTTAAGCTCCATCTTTTCAAATAATTTCTTGATTATATCCATTCTAGCACAGCTAATTACCATATCAATTGCAGCTTTATGAACAAATGGGCCACAAAGCTTTATTGAAAATCTGGATTATGGGCCTTGCTTGTATCAAATGAGAATCATGACGAGAGAGGGAGGGGGGGGGGGGTCCCCATCGAATCCAAAACAAAGAGAGACTCAGAATCTCCAACATCCAAAATTTGAGAAGGGCCCAACTAATTCAAAACTGATAAGTTGTCACGCAATTCAGAATTCCCAACATCAAAACTCGAGAGAGAGAATTAACCCAACTCCTTCTAGTGAACAATACCAAAACACCATTTCCACCAGGTTTTCATGTTCCACCTCAGAATTATTTGAAAACATGACCTCTGAGACAGCAGTTTTGAATTTTGAGAGCACTTTCATGATCCAAATATCACTTGCCTTCGCCAAATACCCAATTACCCCAATAATCTCAAAATCCTAACAAATTCTGTTGCTTGATCTCACCACATGTTGAAAATCTGGTTAACAGCTCTACCACCAAGCTTTAATGGCCCTCTTCCATAAAACCGCCATTTGTTCCTCTAGATCAAGGCTTAATTAACTCCCTTTCCTTGGTTGATCTGCCATGGCGAACAGGTTGGGGATGAGTGATGCTTGTTTTTGGTGCTAGAAAACACAGACAAGAGAGGGAAACAGAGGAGTAGAAGAAGATGTGAGAGAGAACAGAGGAGGAGAAGACAGACACCCGGGGGGGGGCAGGGGAGACCAAGTTGTATGTGTTTGTACCTCTCTCTCAAAGTGATATTCCAAGAAGTTACAAAAGGGGAAAAATAAAAAAATTCTTGAGTTCATTTTGCCATTTCTCCATTTATTGATGTGTTTTAGACCACTAATTTGCATCCATATTTACCTTTCAAAACGAAAATAAAAATATGGAATCTATATTTCCCTTGTATTATTGTACCGATATTACTTCTAAATTTCTTTTTCATTGTGCACTTTGTTATTGGCCAATATGATGCCTTTGAGAGAAATGGAAGTCTTAACAAACGGTTCATCATTATTGATTATTTTATTTTATACTTGTAAGGAAGTATTAGTTTAAGAAACATTGATTTGCGATTTGTGCTATCCATGTTTTTGTGTATGTGTGTGTGTGAGTGAGTGAGTGAATATGTGTGAGAGAGAGAGAGATGCATGCGTTTATGTTTTTCATGATATGTTGGCGTGTCTTCTTGATTGTTACCTTCTTGCTTATCAGGGGAAATGCATTAACAATAAAGAAGATGTTGGAAACTTCTTTCCCTGGCATTGATGTTGTGCTTGCAAACTACCCCCCACCCCTTCCAAAACGCCTCCTAAGCAAAGTGGTGCCGGTTGCCCAAGTTGGGGTTATTGCAATTGTAATGGCAGGAGAACACATTTTCCCGAGACTAGGATATATGACACCACCCCCATGGTTCTTCTCCTTGCGCCAAAATAGATTTGGCACAATTGCAACCACTTGGCTTCTTGGCAATGTGTTGCAATCTTTTCTTCAAAGTTCTGGAGCTTTTGAGTTGTACTGCAATGACGATCTGGTAAGAACTTCTTTATTGCGAAATAGATTGTTTATATTTCCATTGTGAAATTTTGTTTGAATACTTCTCATAGTTACTTATGTCATCCTTTTTATTTATAGTAATGATTATGATATTTTGTTAATTAGCATTAAATATAGCAGTGTTTTGATCTAAGTGTGCCATATTATTGCTCTGAATCACAAATATTATATTATTTCAGCAATAACGATCTTTTCCTTGTGGTTGCACTCTGTAATGTATATGCATATTTTCCTTTTTCTTTCTATAAGTATTGCAGGATAAAAGTTTATTACTGCAAAATATGTAACCTTGAAAACATTTGGTTTTGCGTGTGACTTGTTGTGTAAGCAATCAGTCTTATGGAAGAAGATTTGCTTCTAACTTACCTTTTAGAGGTGATGCTGCAATTATACTTTGGGTGAAATATGTTACAATCTTCAATTGCCTGAAAACGAAGCTGGTATGAATAAGTATGCTGATCAAAGTCCCAGCAGAAAAGGATTGATAGTCCCTTTTAGTGCAATCGTGCATTAGTGTGTGTTGTGCGTTTGCAGATGCACACTTTGCTGTACATAAGCTGATACTCTTCAGGAAATAAATGCATATGCTGGTATGCATGTATTTGAACTATCTCCTTATTAATAGTATTCCAAGGTGTTGGCATGCTCGCCCATCAGTGTTTTAAACTCGGGCTGTGGCCTGGAACCGAGCGGGGGCCCAGGTCTGAGTTAGTGAGTCAGACTTGGCTGAGTCCGAACCGGAATTGGTTGAGTCTCCAAAAGTTTAAGAAAGAAACCTTGGTAACCGCTGAGAATTGGTTGGTACCCATTTTTTTTCACCTGGATCCAGTGTTTCAAAAAGCGGACTGCCCAGCACCTAGGCAGCCGCCTAGGCGGTCTAGAAGGTCTGGGCGCATCGCTCAGGCCTAGGCGGCCAAATTAGGTGGGTATCCTTGGGTGCCTGCCTAGGCGCCTGGGAACCCACCTAGGCGCCCGCCCAGCGCTTGCTCCCCTCTCAAAGGCAGAAATGCCGCTCATTGAGGCTATTTTTGGGTCATTTTTTTTAATACTAAAGGTGTAAATTATGGGTTTTAGGTTTCAAATGAACCTAAAACCCATTAGAGGCTATTTTAGAGAGAGAAAACCCAATTTTTTTTTTTTCTTACTAGGCCGCCTAGGTTTTGGGCGCCTGCCTAGGCGCTGGGCGGCCTAGACCCCCCCAACCACCTAGGTGCCGCCTAGCGCTTTTTGAAATGCTGCCTGGATCTGACACCCTCTAGGTTCGAGTGACTTGCCCGAGTCTGTGTTGAATCAGCCAGTTTTATAACACTGATACACGACTTGATGTCAGGGTTCCTACATTGGGCAATGATTTAATTGGTGTGATTGATACCTCTTTAGGTAGCACGGTACAGACTCAAGCAAGTCGACTAGGACTCACTCAAGCCACTCAGCTAGCCCGGGGTGCGAGTACTGCAGCAAAGCCATGCTGACTTATATCATCCAATACTTACACCAAGGATCACTCTAATCTGAGTTGAAACTGTAATCTATATACCATAGGCATCCCAGTGGGGAATAAAGACAATCTCGACATATCAATGGCTGTGGTTATGAACCTATTGCTTGAGTTGCTCCCCCTAAATGATATATAAAATATGAGGAAAATGAGAGAAAAATAAAATAAAAATGCCTAAATATTGTTTTCTCAAAAAATGAGAAAATATAGAGAAATATTATGGTATATTTGACAAAATAGGAATTTAGTTTTCAAATTCAGAATGAAGGCATCACTGGCTTTCTATGTATTTGGATTATATGCCATTCTCATAAGTGTTTTTCTATATCTGTTTGACTGTCTACCCGTATTTCAAAATGTTTATAGATTTGAAATACATGATCGTTAGGCTAACAAAATCAGAATATATTTATCTTATCAGATAAATATTTGATTTGTATCATTTTACTCTTTTTCACCATTACAGATAGACATTACATGTCAAAAGTCAACGACAATGTCAATAATTTAGGAAAGTATAAACCCTTTTTTTTGTGTGTGTGTGTGAGAGAGAGAGGGATCACTCATAGGTCTAGAAGAGCAAAGACACACTTTTTTGGACACCTATATACATTCAACAAAAATGAGCATATGGGGAGAATATATCACAGGTATATTGGAGCCCAAGGACAAGAAAGGAGTATAGAAGCTCAATGCACAGTAGATAAGGCATTCTACACGTCCATCATTTTGGAAAGGAGCCTAGTAGCTCACGCACAGGAGATGAGGTGTTCTACACATCCGTCGATTTTCACAATTAACAAATTTAAAATTCTCAGTTCATTAATAATTTCAAGGAAGCATGAATATTTCAACTTTTCTTCCTGATGCATGTTAAAGAGAGATCCAAAGCCTGTGCTTTTTTAGCCTAAGTTTGATCCAAAGCTGTGATTTTTTGAGGCTACCCATTCTTTGATTCAAAGCGGCTGAAAATCTGAAATAAAATGGAGGAATAAGGGAAGTATCACCTTTCTTTATATTCAAAGGTCCCTGATTCTAGGTGCCCTTATCCTTCACAGGAACCAGTGATTCCAACCTATCGGTTACCTTAGAACAAGTAGCTTATCCCTCGTTAATGGCGATTTGGGGAAGGCTCAGATTTTGTCAGGTTTTAGGGGGAAAAAGAGGTGAATCATTTCATGGAAAGTGGAGATGATCTAAAGTAGAATATGATGAAAACAGTAGATCACAGAGCTCTTGAGCAGATTTATCAACTCCGACTTTTCACTCTTCTGAAAGTGGTTTCATTTCTTCCTGCTGCTAGTCATCTGGTTCCTCTCTCTCTCCCCTCCCCCCCTCCTCTCTCTCTCTCTGGCCTGTTAGTCGACTTAGGGTCCTTGAGCTTGAGTTTGTGATTGCTTGACCTCCCAGACTAGGGGACTTTTGGAACTATACTGAGAGAGAGAGCGCATGTTGTCGGGAGACTGGAATAGGTTTTTGAGAGTTCAGAGAGTGAAACAGAGAGCTGATGTAGCCTCTATGTGGGAGAGGGAGAGAGAGGACGCTTTGAGAGCAAGAGAAGTCAAACCAAATCCTGCAAGATTGCAAGACGGAGAAACACTGACCTGCAAGTTAGTGTTTTTCTGCATTAAGTTAGCGTTTCTCTGCATGGTCTAAAATCACGTTTTTTTTTTTTGAGGATCATGATATATTTGAAACTTTTGTGTCATGGTTTGGTGCTATCAAACACATTTTTTAGCATATTGATTTACAAAAAGATTGAATCTCATAATATCTTGTGTATCCAAATATTTAGGGGTCATCAAACATACCCTTAAAAACCTTAAAATAAAAAATATTCATAATTAATTAGGAGCGAATTATAATTGATTCTGCTTTTGTGTAAATCTGAGGGGGCCTACCTTAAAATTTTATTGAAATAAAGATAAAAAATTACAAATAATCTTACAACCCTATCATAGGGAAAATTGGCAATATGAAAAGGAAGTAAAAGAATAATTAAATCCGGCGTCTGAGCTTCCCGAACTGTAGCTTCAGAAAGAGTGACTACCCTCTTAGATAGGCAGTCAGTGACCTCTTTCCCCTCCCGATATGTGTGTAAAATTTTCCATTGAAGTAATAATTGATTCAATGGAAAATTATAATTGGTTTAATTTTTAGCAAATTAAAAATGATTTAGTAAAAAATAAATAAAATATATGAATTTAAATTGAAAAAAATGAAGCTTTACTCAAAATTTTGATGTTGAATCCCAATGGGAACCAATGCCTCCAATCTTTGTTATAATTTCTTAGAAAACCTCAATCAAAACTCCCAAACTAGATTTGGGTTTTGAGTTTGGATCTAGGTGGTCTGTGTCCTGTGGGATCCTATATTGCTGCAATTGAATAAATGTACATGAGTATTTTACCTCCAATAAACTGATGAGGCAGCCAACTCTTTTTCTGATGCTCATTACCAAATGGGCTATTTTTCATTTCTATTAAAAAAGGAAAAAAAGAAATTCATGTTGTTCATTTATGTGCGTTTATGTTTCACTAGTGCCTGGTTTGGAGCATTGTTTTGTAGTTTGTTGTGAACTTGTGCTAATTGTTGCCGGCCATTGGTTTTAATAGTGAAAATATGAGTGTCACACCCACTTTATTGTCTGTTATCTTCACCTTCCACATACATTGATCATACACGCGTCAAAGTATAAATTCCCAGTTAGCTTAGAATCTTTGGTCTTAGATGTTGTCCGCACTGAACATGGCATATTGTCATTTGCTTAGATTGTGCATTTTGTCCAGTACACCAATAGGTGAAAATCCGAGGAAATATAGGCCGTTTATTGCATGCAGCACGCATCAAGCTAATGACTTAACTAACCCTTGGCATTTGTATACAAGGTAAAATGCCTTGAGCACATACCATTCTTACTTCTACACGTTTATGTAAAATACCGTATAGCCAGTCTAAACTCTGTGATTTTCAGTTTCAAAAAACTAAGTGTCTCCGTTGACTCCTTTCATTAGGAGAAACATCTTTTGATGCCAAAAAGATGTGTAAGAGTGAGAAGTATAGTTACGAAGGTTTCTCAGATAAAATTTCTAGTGAATAGATTTGCTGCATTTTGGTGGAGCTCTGTAAATCTGCCAAGCTTGAAATCTTGTTACATCTGGCAAATTATGGTTTCTTGAGTCTTGAAGCCCATTATATCCTGTCTCAATAATATGCAATAAGATCTGTTGTTTGATTGGTTTCCCATATTCCTCTTTCTTAACTGTTATTGCTTTTTATCCATTTTTAATAATGTAAGCCTTATAAATCTATTTGGTCATTCTTGGATATTGTTCTTTAATAGAAGTTCGGTGTTGAATGTAGTGTGGTTGAATGAGGAAGTATTTGATGTAATAAGCCTCAAAAATGGCAAGTGGTGAAATAGTAGTGAGTAGAAGCCTGAGAAAGTGAGGCTAAGGAGGAGAAGGAATTTCAGTCTAGGAATTTGCTTTTGTTCTGAAGTAGGGAGAGGGGGGTTAATGAAGGCATGACTATGGGAAATACTTCTGAAAGAAAAACTGCTACAGGAGCCCTAACAGTGCGGGAAAATCACTTACTTAAACTTGTGAGAGAACAGATAGGAATGCAATGGGCTGCTTATTAGCTCATGGGTAGCAGGGATGTATTTGTCCTTTCCCAGAAGTTTAATTTCTAATCATGTATTTAATCCACGGAATTTTGTTTTGTCAGATCAGGCCCATCTTTTATAAAAACGATAATCAATGTGTTGTATTTGATTGCTTAGATTTGGGCTCAACTTTTCTCCTTTCTCTATGATGGCTGAACTTGTGCTAGCTAATTCTGTTGAATTAAATTGAGACAAGTATTTATTTTTTACCATTTATTTTAAGACACTTAATTTAGTAAACACCATTTGCACACCCGTATTTTGATATTTCAAAATATCAAATATTTCAGGCCTAGTATTGCCATCCATGTTTTTGGTTGAGATTGGTGGGCCACCGAATTTATGGGGACGTGTGGGATAATATATGAATTAGACTAGTTGATCTGAACATGAAACAGTCGATTTTGAATACATTTGATTAAGAAACCCATGGGCTAGACCATTTATCCGTCCATAGTTATTGATCAGACTTGATTTGCTACTGTGGTGGTTGGGGACTGGCGGACTGCTTACATTGTTTATAAAGTGAAATAAGTGATGGTTCAGCTTATCTGAATATAACAATGTTATATGTGGAAGAGATGATTGTCACATCTGGGGAAACATGCTACTACCATCATTATCATCAAAGCCTTTTCCGAACTAATTGGAGTCGGCCAGGAAAAATGCTACCATAAGAAAAAAAATCCATTTTACATTAATTTTCATGATAATTCATCTAAACCTATTTTTCTGTACATCAGTTTCCCCTTAATTTCTCATATAGTAATGATCCTATGAGACCCTCCCATACCCATGTGTATAGGACCCCAAAGGATCACCATTAAATTTGGCACAAATCTCTAAAAAAGTCAAGTCCCACACCCATGTGATAACTTTTCTAGAGATCTTTATCACATTTAATGTTGATCCTTTGGGGTCCTACACACATGGGTGTGGGACATAGGATCATTACTCTTTCTCATATTGCTCTATGTGAACCTCTGTTTGGAACCATCTGCAGTTTTACATGTAATTGTTGTTCAAGAGTATTGATACTGGATTCATCTGGCATCGTTGAACAATTTGAAGTCATATTTAATCTGGCTCATGTGCCTTTTTTACTTCAAGTTTTATAAAAATTGTGATAATGGGTTGATATACCATTAGTTGTAAGGTGTTTGAGCAAACACTTTTTCATGTCCATGTTTTCTTGGAGCAAATTCATGTTTTAATCTCGTTGATTTTGAGGTTTGGGTTTCTAACCTTCTCATTCCAAAGTTGTTGCTCTTTACGGTCACAAATTTTTATTATGATCATAGATATACTCAGGATCCTTTTTGATCTTGTTGAAAACCTCTGTAATTATGTTGCATCTCACAACTTTTCACAAGGTTTGAACTAACACTATATTTGATTGTTGGTGGAGTTTTAATGGTTTGGTTTGTGATCCTTAGATTTGATGTTACAATTGTAGGTGTTCTCAAAATTGAAGGAGGGCAGATTCCCTAGTGAGTTCGAGATGAGGGACATTATCAGCAAGAAATTGGCCAATACGAGAGTTGCAGATGGCCTTGAAGGACTGTGGTTCTAGGGAAGCATATCTTAGATCACATCGGCTGTAAATGCGTGTTTGTATGACTTGCTATGTGTTACAATATTCCAATTAGTCATATTTTGCTCTGGAAGTTTTTGTAACTAGTCACGGTTTATTTAACAGTATTCCTATCTTTAGTTTTCCTTTTATTAACAGTTGTAACTAGCCTTGTGTGTGATGTGTTCATGAACTTACTGTAGCAGAAACACATGATCCTCTAGATTTCAACTGCAGACAGCCAAAAAAAAGGGGAAAAGAAAGTATATTCCAACCATGGATGGATGGGGCCTGTCTTACCACCACCAAGAGTCCGCATTCGTCAGGTCCATGGATGACATCTGGTGCTGGGGTTATGTGTTATTTGCTAGAGCTTTTAAATACAAAAAGGTTTCCATGGAAAAAATAGTAGTAAAGATCTTGTAGGGGACTCAGAGACTGATTTTGGGACAAACATACAAATGGTGTATCATTATTATTATCATCTGAGCTTTATCTCAATTATTTGGGATTGGTTACACAAACCTTGTTTCGCCAATTGGTTCAAGATTTATGAGAAGATGTGGAAAAATTTTATATTAGCTGCCCTACTTAACACAAACCTCCTCTATCCGGGCTTGGGATCGGCCATGATGGAGTTTCATGCAAATGTTAAATGAAATGATGAAATAATTGTTATAGATCCATGGAGGCCTCCAACAAGAAGATTTTAAGACAAATTTCGAAGAATGAGGGAGAAAATCGAGAAGAAGCGGATGGGGGTTTGGAGTTCAAAAATGATTTTGAGTTTTTTTAAAAATATGTTTTGATCCAGAAATTCTCTAGGGTTTTTGTGGATTAAAGAAGGGAACAATTTGGGATGAGCATGAGTGCATACATTGAAGACAGCCAAAACCACATGGGTGGTGTTTAAGCTTCATTTCGGGAAGGTCCACAACCATGTGAACTGAGCGGTATCGAATGAGGTCATTGTCTTTCGGTCCAAATGGAGGCAGTGGATTAAAGGCTGCATCTGGGCTTCCTGCTTAATTAATGGAGCCACCAAGGGTTTCTTCTCATCCTCTAGCGGCTTTCACCAAGGAGACCTCTCATCTCCTTTTCTATTTGCACTTCAAACTCCCAAGCAAAGGGCCATAGATTTCGCACCTACAATTTGCCGAAACCCTGATCTTCTGTGGTGCCACTGAGTATGGATATCCTCTGGCTATTCCTCAAATGTCTAGAGCTAGCTCCTGGATTCAAAGTAAACCTAGAGAAACTCGAGGGATTTCCTATAGTCGGGCTCAGATCATCATCACCATCCCACACCTATTGGTTTAGGATATCGTCACTCTGCCAAGCGTAGAGTCTCAACATTCAGAACCTTAGACCTTGCGACTTGTGCCCATTTCTTAGTACTCCGACAGCCATCTCACAAGCAGAGATGTTCATATTCAAGTAATATTAAAGTACATAAACAAGTTGACATATATAAAAAAGGGAAAATTTTGTATAACCCTAATTTTTCATATAATTTCATAGTAGACTTTCCTTCTATTTTTCTTTCAAGCGGCATAATGAAACTTTTAAAGATTTCCTCATACCCTCTCATTTGTTATCTCTCTTTTATTGACTTTTGATCGTAAAAATTAACTTCAAAAAGTATTTTTATACCATTTCAACAAAAAAACGTTTTTAATGGATCGAAAGGGAAAAAGAGGTTTAAAAAAGCTTTTGAGTTGAAATGGTATAAAAAGATTGTTGGGGTTAATTCTTATGGTCAAAAGTCAATAGGATGATAAGAAATGAGGGGCTGCAGTGAAATATTTAGGGATTTTTTTATGTCGTTTGAAATAAAAATAGGAAATGTTTCTATACTTCCTCAACAACATAGAAGATCATGTTTCCCTTACCATCTAGCTGTCCAATTTTGATCAAGAGAGCTACTCACT
>NW_006498404.1:1628295-1673546 GCF_000471905.2 Amborella trichopoda
AGTTTTTTTTATACAAATTGTATGAATGTGAAATTTAGTACGTGCCATCTTCTCATTGGGAGGCACCTATAAAATATTAAAAATAATTTTTCGATGAAATATAATGACCAAAATACCCTTTGAAAATTTTAGGGGTATTTTGGTCATTTTATTTTATTGAAAATAGTTTTTTATATTTTTTGCTAGTGCGTGTTTGATAGAAGATTGGACATATAAAATTTGGTATCAAAATAATTTATAGAAAAAAATTAAAAATAAAATAGTGTAGAGACATGACATTATGATTGGGGCAATTTTAACCCTCTATTCAGAATGGACGGTTGGATAAGATGAAGTATATAAGTTTTATGTTATAGGGGAAATATAGAAAGCTTACCCCATAAAAAATATGTTAGTCTTAATTTTAATAGGTGTTGACATGAAACACCAAGCCAAAGCCAAATGTAGAAGTACCGACATGACGAGGAGGATCATCCTAATAATTGAGTTGGAAGAGTAGTGATTTGAGTACCTTTCAACTAATATTAAAAAAGATAACACGAATATGTCGTCAAGTTGTAAACGTGGATGCATAGGCTTGTATATGTGAGACTCGAAACGATACTTCAAAGGAAAATTGGATGCTTCGTATGAAAACAACAATTATCCTAACATTTGAGTTCCATTTATAATTAAGATTGTATACTATGAGATCATTTATTTTTGAATTTTATATCATTTTTAGTCATGAGATGTCAAATTGGATGATTTGAGGTATATCACGAAATTCAAAAATATTTTTTGAACTTTGAATCTAGTAAATGACATTCTTACAATCACCCCATTTAATATCTGATAGATAAAAGTATTTGTGTCATCTTTGTGCCAAAAGTAAATAATTTTTATATATGCTTTTCTTTATAAATTAATATTGGGTTGCTCTGTGTTTGAAACTCACTTGCCATTTTACATCTTCCCATGGGAGGAAAAGAAACGTGAATTATCCGTTTTTTTTTGTGCATATTCCATTATAGTGTAGAGAACAATATTATAATGGGAATGAGGTTGAGGTCGAGGTGGTAGCATCACTTAATCTTAAAATTCTTATGACACTTCCTAAGTTGGATCGGATTTGATGTCGTACGATTGAGTCTTCACCTAGTACCAAAGGTAAATGGTATATAATCTCTCAAGAGTTTTAGTTTTTTTCAAAGAAGATTTGGGAAAATTATGAGAAATTTTTAATTAAAATATTATTTAAAACATAAAAAAAAATAATATGAGACTGAAGAAGAATGGCTCTAGGTCTCTACTTGAAGACATGTGGACTAGCCTTACAGCATTTCCAAACAGGTTCCTTTATCCGCCATGATCCTCTTCCTCGTTCAGTCTCCCTTACTAGAGGAGGGAGAATCATACCTGCTTCTCCCCTAAAACAGGAGGGCAGTTTCTTTTGTCTTCGTCTTGTTTTTCTCTTTTAAGTGAAGGCCCCCTTAAATACAATAGGAACTAACTTCTTTAACATACTAGTTAAGGCGAGTAGCTCCCTAATAGGCCCTTTAAAACGTTTACTTAAATAAAGAAAAATTTATCAAAATACACTTAAATTATCAACTATTTAACCTCTTACCCATTTTCAACTATTTAAACTCATCATTACGTCTATTTTGATAGGATTTTTGAAATTAAATCAAAAGAAATTAGTAAAATATTAAATAAGAAAAATTGCAAATACCCTTCCCTCCCAACTCTAGACTTTCTAGACAACTTCTCTCAATAAACTTTTTTTTTTTACATCACTTTTACCTCAAAACACAACTTTCTAGCAAATACGCCCAAGTCAAAAAGTTATGGTAATTTGAACCAAAATGTCCTCTCTCTCTCTCTCCTAGAACCCATTACTTAATTTTTTAGGAGATAAAAATAAGAAAATATGGATAAGATTAGACATTGTCTCATAACGTGTAAATAATTAGATGAAGGGTGCGATTTGTATAGTGCCGTGGTTCTAAACAATCAAATTAGAACCTACCTTCAAATAGTAGCAAGAAATGTGGTTTCAATGCTGGAAATCTCTGTAATAGCCTTAAAATATATTTTCATCTTTAATTATAAAATTTAAAGCTTCAAAAATAGTATAAATCGAACAGATCTAAGAAAACTTGAAAATCTTGAAAATTGACTGTCCAAAAATGTGATACAATATGCACTATTTCCAAAACTTCAAATCCATTCTTTTCTCATGTCCATGCTTCTTGATGTCGAGATGATCAATTTTAGGACATTTGAGTTTGAAAAACAATTTCTTCTATTGAAATTTTGAGTTGGGCTCAAACTTGATTGTTTAGAGTCTCGGTTCCATATAAACCTTTTCCTATGATGAATATGTCGATAAATTAACCTTTTCCTATGATGAATATGTCGATAAATTAAACAAACATTTCATGTGGATGATTTCTGTCATCTCCCATTACTGATTCTCTTTTTAGGAGACAAATATCTCCAAACCTACAATATTTATTAAAAAGCAACGAAGTGGAAGAAAACACACTTCGTTCTCTCTCTTCTCTGTGTGTGTGTAGGCTGGGATTCAAATCTTGTCCACAGGAAGAAAGGGCAAGCCTGCTCCACTTGGTGTTTTGGAGTAAACTTCTTAAGGGTTTGAATCCACCTCCCTCCATAAATTGGGATGTCTAATAATGTTTGAGATGTAAGAATTAGGGGCTGTATATCATGTTTTTTTTTTTTGGGTACAAGGAGGCCACAACTATTTTGTATCACAAAATTCGAAAAATTCCTTTTTAACTAAGAGCCTAATTCATGGAACTGCCCAAACTCGCATCAAATGGTCAAGACTACTTTGTGACCTCCATTTACCAAAAAAACAATGGTCTCATTTGTATACTTTTTCTAAGAAAAGATAAAGTTTTTATAGGGCCTAGGTTTTATGAAAACAAAATAAAGCTTCAGCTCAAATCCTCATTCATAAAGCACTTTGGGCATCGAAAATCTTCATGATAGCTTTAAAATCAATTTCCAACACAAACAATAAAATTTGAAACTGAAAAAATAGCACAGATCTTGTGGATATGTGAGCACTTATTTTTAGGGTGAAATGTCTAGTCTAGATGATTATTGCAATATACATTATTTTTAAAACTTGAAATCCTAATTTTTTTTTCACTACCATAAAGTTCAAGCTGATATTATCGATTTAAAGGTTTTTCAACACTTGAATTGCAATTTTTATTTCTATAGATAGAAGCAGCTAGCCAAGAGAAGAGAGAGAACTCATACAACTATGTTCTTTGAACGGCCATTTCCGAAACAGATAAGATGTTCACTAGATCGGTCGGTCAGACGGTTCAATATATTAGAGCGTAATATTGAAATGGTTTGTCTAAAAGAACGCGCAGCGTACTACTGAAATGGTTCCTATAAAGGTTCGAGTTCCAATGTGAGGTGAGGCCCTATCAAACCATATTCCAATATAAAATGCTTCTTAAATAGCAAATGCAGAAGGGAGAAAATAACTTTCAAGAAAAAGCAGGTAAGTAATAAACAGGTAAGTAATAAAAGTAGTTATAAACAGAGGTAAGTAATACTTAAGAAAGGGCAAGGTCCTAAACAATCAAACTAAGAGGCACCCAAAAAATATCACTAGAAGGGGTTGTTTCGATGCTTAAAAATCCTCAAATTGATCATCTTGACCTCAAGATGCATAGACGCATGAAAAAATGGATTTCAAGCATTGAAAATAATACACTTTGTGATGCATTTTCGAAATATCAATTTTCAAGATTTTCAAGATCTGCTTAATCTACACTATGTTTTAAGCTTTAAATTTTTATAATTAAAAGAAAATAATTTCTCAAGACTTTCGGTATTGAAACATCTTTCAACACTATTTGAAGGTATGCTTTACTTTGATTGCTCGGCCTTATACAAACCACACCCAAATAAGAAGAAAATAACTTCTCAAGACTTTAAGTATTGAAACATCTTTCAACACTATTTGAAGGTGTGCCTTACTTTGCATGTTTTAAAATCTGTTATTTTCACAAGCCAAATAAAAGGATTTTTCGTAATAATTTAATTATACAAAGCCAAGGGAGATGTGTCTCCAAATTTTTCTTGCAATTTTCACTCTAAAATAAGCTGTTTCTAGTAATCTGTATTACTCATGAAAAACTGGTTTATTAGTTATTGTAATCTACAAGGAGAGAGAGAGAGAGAGAGAGAGAGAGATGCCACTGTTTTTTCTTGCGCACCATCTAGTGAATATATCAGATTTTCAGTCAATAATATGCGGCGTTTGAATGATCAACTAGGGCCGAGTACTCAGCCCAGGCCCGAGCTGAGTACTCAGCCCAAGTTTGAGTAACTCGGCCCTAGTTGTTTGAATTTTGGTCGGGCCAAAAACTGTAAAAAAAAATTAAAAAAATATAAAAATCCAAAAACTAAGAAAAATATGATTACAATGAAATTAAGCAAAACATATCTAAATGAGGTAAAAAAAGTACTAAGATTTTTAAAAAAATCAATTTGTTGTGTGGGTGTTTTAAAAATTATCAAAAAAAAAGACAATGTAAAATATGTAATTTTTTTAATTTCTTTTAAGATCCCGCGTTGGACACCCAACTCGGGGAAGTTCAGGTTGGCAAGCCCGAGCTGACTCCCAGTACGTATCTTTAAATGCAATAGAAATAGTCTGAATCCCAGTACGTTCAAAATGGACAGGCTGAATCCCAGTACATATCTTTAAATGCAATAGAAACGGTCTTTTGGGAACATTTACCATAGAAGCCAAATTTCTTGGGGGCTATGGCGGAGTATGAGAGAACACAAAGGCACCAAATTTTCTTGGGAATTTCCAAGAAGTAATCATATTTCAAAGAATAAGTGGCACCATTAGTGAAAAATACAGCTTATAAATGCTATATACAGAATTACAGACAACTTTCTAATTTAGTGCATACATTATGTTCAAATTCAGAACCAGAACCTTTCTTTTGTCTCATGTTTGAATTCAGAACTAATAGTAACCTCTGAGTAACAATCATATATACAACAGCTGCAGAGTCTACTTGGAATTTGAAAAGATAAGTTGGAATATCATATTTTCCACCATTTTTTCTCTTCCATTGCCTTGACGAGCTCATTCGCCATAGAGGCAAAACTCTCTGCATCATTTTGGAGATCTTCTGTACGTTTGCTAATTCTCTGCCACCATAGACCAGAAAATTCTTATCCAAACTCAAAAAGGTAACAAGGATTCTCAAAAGCCACATAACAATAATATAGGTTGGGGATAGAAGAAAAGATTAAGAGAAAACATCAGTGGTACAGACAACTTCCACATAAATCATGCAAGTTCATATATATAGGGTGAGGTTTATATAAGATGAGCACTTTAAATAATCAAAGTAAGGCACACTTTTAAACTCTGCTTAAAGATGAAGTTGCAGAGAACTTTACGATGACCTAAAAATCAATTTCCAATTTTAATAATTAATTTCATCATCATCATCATCATCACTGTCATTACCCTCAGAGCATTTTCCCAACCAATGTTAAAATAATCGACTCGGCAAAGGTACTCGGGACCTGACCGAGGCGATTTACTCGGACGAGTTCGAGTAACTCGCCCGAGTCCAGCTCATTTTTTTTTTAAAAGAAAATGAAGAAAAATAATGGTTATCTATATTATAAGTACATCCTTTATCAGCAAAGTGAGAGGCATGTTGGGTATGTAAAAGGACCTCTTTATAAGAGGTTTCAGGATCAACTCTCATGGTTAGCTTTTTTTTGTTTGAGCAAACTTGAACGGTGAAATGATGTTTTTAAAATAAAAAAAAAGTGTGCCCATGACTGAGGTAAACTTTAGTCCTTAGAGCTAACCAATAAGCCATCTTAACATATTTGATATAAATTTGCAGTAATATTATACTAAATTTTAAAAACATGGTGTACAACTAGCTCGCCCGCCTCGCCTATGGGCCTTGGCTGAGTTTTAGAACTATGTTCTCAACTATTTGGGGTCAACTATAGGAATCATGGTCCACTATTATGCTCTATCAAGGCCATACCCTCAGTGAGGCCACAAGTCCTCATATCTTTTCTCATTACTTCCAACCATATCCTTTTAGCAAACCCCTTGCCTTTTTTTAGACTTCCACTTGAACTAACTCGCACTTCCTAACAGGTGCTGTACTGGGTCTGCACTGCACATGGCCAGCCCACCCAAGTCTACTTTCTCTCATCTTTTCGCCTAATGGCGCTACGCCTAAGCTCTTTCGAATGCGCTCATTTCGAATTCTATCCCTTCTTGCCTTGCTACTCATCGATCTCAACATCCTCATCTCAACTACACTCATATTATGGGTATATTGCTTCTTGACCGCCCAACGTTCTGCCTCATAAAGCAAAGCCAGTCTCACAGCTGTCCTATAGAACTCGCCCTTCAGCTTCATTGATATGCGGGGATCGTATAAAACTCTGGTTGCACATCTTTACTTCACCCACCTAGCTTTAATTCTACGTGCAACATCTTCCTCAATCTCTCCATTTTCATAGATCATCACTCCAAGATATGGAAAGTACACTCTTTTTGGTATTTCTTGGCTGTCAATCTTAACTACTTTCTTATCTCAACTCCTATTATTACTAAACTTGCATTGCATACACTCTGTCTTAATCCGGCTAATTTTAAAACCTTTAGATTCTAGAGGATCTATCCAAAGTTTTAATTTTTTGTGTTGGTGTCGTTTCGGGTCTCATCCAACAAAACTATGTCGTCTACGAAGAGTATACACCATGGTACCTCATCTTGCAAGTACCTAGTTAAGTCGTCCATAACTAAGATAAAGAAGTGTCGGTTCAACACTGATCTTTGATGTGGACCTATTGTTATTGAAAACTCACTTGTCTCTCCACTAGTTGTTCACACACTAATTAACGCTCCCTCGTACATATCTCTCAACAAGTCGATGTAATATCTGGAGACTCCTTTCTTTTCTAACATTAAATCTCAAGGTACGATATCGTAAGCTTTCTCTAGATCAATAAAGACCATGTGGAGGTTTTTTCCTTTTACCCTAAACTTCAAGTTCCAAAAATGTTGCAGATCAAGCTGATCTATAAACATTGAAAAATCTTGAAAATAGACGGTCAAGATATTGTGTTGCAAGATGAACTATTTTTAGGACTTGAAATCCATTTTTTCTTTCACATCCATGCATATCTAGGTCTAGATGATCATTTGGGGGTTTTTCTAGCATGGAAACAACCTTTTCTAGTTGGATTTTGACGTGCACCTTACCTGTACATCATAAGGTTGACACCTAATACAAACTTTTTCCATACATACACACACACACACACACACATTCATTACTCCCTGATAGTGTGGTAAATACTCTGAAGTTCACTACAAGTGACGATCTTATCATATATTCTGCTATATATGCCAAAATTATTTTAGATGTATATTTTACCCCTACAATTTTTTTTTTAATAAGTTCCTTTAATCCTATAATTTATGTTAGACAACTATTTTAGCCCCAAAAATTCATACAAATGCACCAAACCTTGCCTGGTATTTTAAATCCTATCCTGACAGCCAACAGGTGAAACAGTCATCAAGCAAGAAAGGGCTGGTCCACCTACCTACCTAATATTTTGAGTTTCTGCAACACCTTCATGGCTTGTGCAGGTATTTCAGATACTGCTTTGATATTTCCCCAAAGATTAAACTTTGCCATCTGTTAGGTTTCTTACTTGCTAATGTATTCAAAAGAATGTTTCCTAATTGTTCCTTTTTGTATTTCAGGATTTTCTTTCTTTAAACAATTCTTGAAGTTCTGCAAATGAGCAACAAAGAAATTTAACACAATCATGATAGAATAAAACATGCAACTAGAAATGTTTTGATACAAAACTTTGCTAAACTTGCACAAACTGATACTGCCAAGCAGTGGTTTAAAAAGCGGATCGGTGACCCGGATCGGGCATCTCAAAAACCCATCCTGATCGGCGAATTGGATCGGGAATCAGTTGAATCGGTCGGATTAAACCTTACAAAAATCCGAAAAAATTATCAAAATTCATTATAAATGTTGTTTTTTAGGAATTCAATAAGAAATGAGGGTACTTCATTAAGAATTTTTATTTCTTTGCATGAATATGGGAATATTGATATGTTCTTTCCCTGCATGAACTACTATTTACCATTTAATTTACATCACACAAAAGGATAAACATAAAATTATCATGGATTAAGTATATCATCATACATGGAGTACAATAAAGCATACAATTCGTAACATACGATCTAAAAATAAAATGACAGACGACGTCGTTCTTTATCTCGGTCACGCTGGTGCCATTGATTGAATGCGCGTGACAATTCATTGACTCGTTCTAAAAACGAATCATCCAAATTAGTGGGCACCTGACTATACCCAAAAACTTGAGTGTTAGTGTTTTATTGTGGCCCTAATCTAAAATCCCCGAAGCTTGTCCATCCTTCATGCTCACCTACACTATCATGCTCATCCCTACCCTCTTGTTGTTGGGACTCGATATGTGAATAATTTGACAGGGATTGGGTGGCCTCAGAATCATCATCTCTCTCATTTTCCCTTAGACCCCCTTCTCCTCTCCCTCATTAGGTGCAATATCACCGACATCTCCGACGAATTGTGGATATGTTGGCAGGCTGCTTCCTCTTTCATGCTGCTCATTACCTTCTTCAAGATCTTCCTCACCGATTGCCTCAAAGAACGCTCTCTTGTACAACACTGGCTCATCTTCTTCTACTACCCATTGTTCTGCTGTGTCTGTGACAAATATTGTATCCAAGTCTATCGACCTATAGTCTTCAAGCTTCCTTCTTATTTGTCGCTCTCGGAGGTTTAAGTTGTAATGAATGTAGACTAGTTTATGAAGCTTCTCCAAAGCGAGTCGATTCCTCCTAGTAGTGTGCAACCATTGGAACGTACTCCAGTTTCACTCACAGCCAGTAGCAGAACATGTCTGCGAGAGCACCTTGATTGCTATCCTCTTTAGGTGAGGTTCATCACTACCATATATCTCCCACCATTCAGCTGGATTAAAATACAAAAAGCATTGTAAGGGCAAGAACAATTCATAAGATTAAATATATTAATGAACAAAATATTAGTTAGGGGATAATCCATCTTAGTTCGAGAATTCCTGGCAAGTCTAGTTCCGAAGGATCCTATAGCATCCCTATACATAGCAAGCTAAAACAAAATATTTCGTTTTAGTGCATTATTCCTCACAAATATAACAACTCAATCAAGTTCTTACCCAAATATTAAAGAATACCTCTTGTATTGCTGCTACCTGGTTTTGATGACTTATCTCCAACCTGACAATAATGTATCTGACCCCTTCCATAATCTTGTGGGGAAGTTCAGATGTCAAATAGAAAAATTTTGGGTTGAAGTAATAACCTAAAAAATATATAGATAGAGAAATGTCATTTAAAATTTCATAAAAAAATAATTTAGAATGAAACATTCTAATGATATAAATATATATTTACCTGCATAATGAATTGGACGTCCAAATTTGGTGTTCCAACTTCTTTCTATATTCTCGATCACTTTACTAGCAAAACTACACTTCTCCCTAATAGCTGATTTGGCCCTCTTGATACCTTCATAAAGGATGCCTATGGTAGCTTTCTTGTTAGCATCCACCATTCTTAACACAGTGACTAAAGGGGCAGTGGCCTCTACGATACTGGAACATCAAGACCAGAACCTCCTATTTGAGACTGTGCCGTCCACTTTTAGCCCGGTACTGGACTTTGAGAGGCGGTCATTTAACCACTCTTCATTGGTAAACAATCTCTTTATTGCACCTTCGGATTCCCGAATGGAGTCCACAGCCAAGTAATCTGTCGCAAAGCGGGTTATGGCAGGCCTGATTATCTCGTTTTTCTTAGACTGCTCTCTGAACAAAAAAAAAATTTTTAGAATTGTTATATATAAATCTTGACACCAACCTTGCTTCTTGTAGAGTCTCCTTCACAATTTTGATCTCACCGATCTCCTCTAACATAAGATCGATGCTGTATGCAACACACGGGGTCCATACTAGATGCTTCCTCTTATCCATTAACTTGCTGCATGCAGAAACACATGCACGCGTATTGTCCGTAATAAACTGGACTACATACTTATCTCCCACCTCCTCCACTATCTGATCATATAGTTGTACGTAGAAGTTTGCATCCTTCTTCGTCCCGGATACGTCTTTGCTAGACAAAAAAACTGTACCTTTTGGGGAATAGGCCAAGAAGTTTAAGAACTCTTTTTTGCTAACTTTATTCAACCAACCATCACTCATGAGAGTAATGCATGTTCTTGGCCAACTCTGTTTATATTCTTCAATCCAATTTCTAACTTCCTCCACCTTTTCATCCAATATTGGCCCATTGAGCTCATATGCGGTCGGGGGTTTGACCCAGGGCCCGACTCTCTGGATTGCGTTGACCATAGGTGGAAAATATGGGCTATTGGCTGCATCAAAGGGGATCCCTTTATCGTAGAACCATTACCAACATATCTGCCCAACATGTTTCTCGTACCTTTCACCATGCTTTGGAGGGTCATCTATTTTGACTTAGGCTTTGAGAGAAATGGGTCTATACGACCATGACCTGCAATACTGGCACTCCTAAATAAGCTACAAACAATTTCTTCAACGTCTGATTCGTCTTGATATATATTACCACCAACCCCTCCATACATATTTGAGTTGAGCCCGCCATACATGCTCGAGCTGGGCCCCCCATGCATGTCTGAGCTAGGCCCATCATGCATGCCCATGTCATAACCACCAGGCATTCTAAACCCGCGCTCCATCTAGTAAGTTTCCTGTAAACTCATTATTGTGGCCATTTCCAAGTCATTATTATATTGTTTTTCTGGATCATTCTCGCTTGATGGCGTATATAAACTAGCTATCTCCTCATCCATCATCTGCTTTGTAATTTTTTTACCTTTGTTAGCCTTGAGAAATGCCACCATCTGCATTCTTACATTATTAGAGACACTATTGCACGTAGAAACATCTCTATTAACCCCTGCCAAGTGTTGCTTGAACCTATGTACCTTACTACTTATCACTCTTTGGCAGTAATTACAAATAATTTTGTCTTTTTTGTTGGGATCAAGTCTGACCCCATGTTGCCATGCAAGGTCTTCTACAGATCTTGTTATGGTTCAACTGTTTTAATATGTAAAAGGTTAAAAATTAACCTGACAGTTCAACATGAAAATAATCACCATGTGTAGTGATAATATGCAGGGGTAGTTCATGAAATTATATTTGTTGTTGATGCAAAATATTCCTATTGACAAAAATATTTTAGTTCCTATTGGGAAAAATAATTTATTTATGCAACATTATAGATAAAAATAGCCTATATCAGCCACTACATATAGAACAAAAAATTTACATTGATATAGTATCAATAAAAAATATATTTACAATGGTATAGTATTTCACAATGGCAATACATATGGACTTGTCACAAATCTTCATTTCGATAAACATGAATTAATTCCTACTGAGAAAAAAAAAATATTTATGCAACATTATAGATAGAAAAAAGTCTGTATAAGTCACACTTAGAATCAAGAAAAAAATTACAACAACATAGTCATCCATAATGCCACTACACGTATATTTGACACAAAAAACATTTACAATGATATAGTCATTCACAATGCCACAAATAAAATTTACAATGATATAAAGGGTACAATCCCAACTCAATTGAAATGATCACAAATAGTCGTACATCTCAATTACAAATATGCAAGATAATATAATAAAAAATACAAGCTCCAAACATGGATACGACTCAATTATCAAGAACATACATTTTTTACATTAAAAATTTAATAATAAAAAAAAAAATGCAAGATAATATAATTATCATACATGCCACGATTTTTTTACAATGATATTCACTTTAATTCCTCATGATAATACAGTTTAACAACATGTATTTTTTGCATTAAAAATTTAAAAAATTAAAAATACATTTTTAATGCAAAACTGCATTAAAAATATAATACAGTTTAACAGCATGTATTTGTTAATGTATTTTATTGCATTAACAACAAATTAAAAAATACAGTTTTGCATTAAAAATATAATAACATGTATTTTTTTGCATAAATAATCTATTAACATGCAATTTTTTTAACTAAAAATTTAACAATAAAAATTAAAAATATTGTTTAATTCCTCATGATAATAAAAAACTGGTCATAATTTTTTGAAAAATCATGATTTTTCAAAAAAATTGATCATGAATTAAAAAAAAAAAAACGCAGTTCTTCACATACCCACCTAACATCAGTCATTCCAACTCAAAAATCCGCCTCAAATCGAATAAATTACATCAAATTGAATACATGTTTTGATAAACAACACTATAAGGAATCAAAGTCCTATAATATTAACACATTATTATCAAAATATTAAATAAAATCGATTGAATTGAGGAAAAAAAAAAAAACGCAGTTCTTCATAGACATCAGTCTTTCAATCTCAAAAATCAAGCTCAAATTAAATGAATCAGATCAAATTGAATACATGTGATGATAAACAACACTATAACGAATCAAAGCCCTATAAATTTAACACACTATTTACAAAATATTGAGTAAAATTGATAGAATGGCGGGAAAAAAAAAAACCGCAGTCCATTTTTCCTTCACAGACATCAATCTTTTTTTCTCAAAAATCAAGCTCAAATTGAATAAATAAAATCAAATTGAATACATGTGATGATAAAAAACACTATAACGAATCAAAACCCCATAAATTTAACACATTATTTGATATTGAGTGAAATTGATAGAATGGCGGAAAAAAAAAAAAAAAAAACGCAGTCCATTTTTTCTTCACAGACATCAGTTGTTTTTTCTCAAAAATCAAACTCAAATTGAATAAATAAATCAAATTGAATACATGTGATGATAAACAACACTATAACGAATCAAAAGCCTATAAATTTAATATATTATTTGCAAAATATTGAGTGAATTTGATAGAATGGAAGAAAAAAAAAAAATATAGTTCTTACCTGTTTTTCGTGCACCCGTGGCTTCAAATTCAAATTTGATATGTATTCGTCCAAAATACTCACAAATTATGAACAAAAACTTCTGAACAACACTCTTACGATCAATAACCCTCAGATTTTACAAAAAATGATGCCCTCTTTTGCTTGAAATCAAAGAAATGGTGGAACCCTAAAACTTTTTTAGGGTTCTTCACAGATCCAAATTTTTTTTATCAAAATCGGTGATTTTTACTACCTTTTATTGACTGAAATGGCTGAAAAATTTAAAATAAAGCCTGCAAGATTCGATTATAAAACTGAAAAAGACGAAAAATGATAAGAAAATGACAAAAAACCATGAAAATCGTGAAGAACACTTTGCAGCCCGTGTTCTTGGACAAGTCTCAACAGTGACTCGGCGATTCACTATTGGGAATCGCCCGGTTCTATCTAGACACGGGCGATTCCCGGTATTGTAGTGGAACCGGCACGGAGTCTGCTGATTCCCGAGTCAAACCGGGTGAGTCAGGTTCGACTCGTCGAGTTTTCAAACCCTGCTGCCAAGAGATGTTGACATAAGGAAACAAAGCAGAGAGCAATAAACTGCAATTTTTTTTGAAGAAGCAACGAACTACAAATTATGTCATGAATCTCATGAATGAATAAGATTTCACAAGTCACGGAAACAACATTGTGAAAAATAAATGGCCTCAAGTCCATTACAGAAAGATGCCTCCATTACAGAAAGATGCCAATGTCCTTTTAGAGTTTCTGATGGAGCTCTCTGGTTACTTTAATACCATTTCAGAAAACATTAGAACTACAAACCAAGTGTCTTTGCTGACCTGAAGTTTTTCTTGGCGCTGTAAAAGCTTTTCTCTAGCACGTCCTGCAGCCTCAGAGGCATCCTAGAATAAATTGACTAGGAGTTAATGAGTAGGAGACATATTAGTAGTATAGGCCACATAAATGTTTCAGTTCATAAAAACTCACCCCTGCTTTCCTGTAGTGGGCCATAATTTCCTCAGGTCGCCTCAGTCTAGGCTTCATCGGTTCCTTTGCTCCATGGAATAATTGTTCCCTTTCAGCTTCCTCATCTTTGATAATGACATAAGCGTTAGATCAATTCAATTCATAGATTCAGTCAGCCAGTACACAAATAGAATGTTTAATGTAGTTCATATACCTCTCTTATTCACTTTCCTTGTAGTATGTGCATCCATGGTTGTTTCCATGGGTAGGGCATCATCAATTTCAATGTCATCTAAACAAAAATCAAATTCGGTGAGCAGCAGATAGTCACAAGATCACAGACACATGCATAGAAGAACAAATACACACCCTTGGACTCTATAATGTAGGCACACATTTTTTTTTCCAAGCAGCACGCGGATGTTTGTGCGGCTATAGACAAAACAAATGATAAAAGAACCATCACTGGGAAATTACAAAATTACCAATACTCAGAATTTCAACATCTACATCATCCGTAACTTTTGTAGATTGATCTGCAAATGGATTTCTAGAAAATATACTAATTAGATCTAGAGTTGAATTCCCCATTGCATTCCCCACTTTCCCTGCTTTAATGCCCTTGATAATGCCACCCAAAATCCCTTGAGAAGGAACCTGGACCAATCAGCAAACTAGTCATTCAGGCAAAGAACAAAAAGAAAATAAAAAATAAATGAATTACAATAATTTCTATGACCAGTGAGAAGGGCAAACCTGTTTTTTAATCTGTTGCACAGAAGAATTAATGGCAGCATCAGCAGCAGCAGCAAGAACTTCATCATGTAGACTGGGCAATGAATCAGGAATCCTAGAAAAATGCATAAAATTTGTCAAGCACTCCTATAATATGTGGTTGGATGTCAAATTTTTATCCGTGACAATGTCTAAGAAGGTACCTGAAAGCATTTTCACTCGCCAAAATAGAAACGATAGCCAACTCACTCCCATTTATCTGAAAGATTATCAAGATTTAAATATTTAGAAAAACATAAGACAAACATGGCATTGAGCATCTACTACACTGCAACACATGAAAAAAAAGATGTAACATCTAAAGCACATGCGGAACATAAGACAAACATGGCATTAAGCTTCTACTACACTGCAACACATGAAAAAAAAGATGTAACATCTAAAGCACATGCGGGTGTACCTACAAAATCTGTACCTGACAAGGGAAAATTTGGATGGACTTATTAAGTGTAGTCTTGTTAACATTAAATAAAAACTAAGGCAAAACAGGTTCTTTTGTAGTCACTTTAGTGGCTTTTAGCAATGTTTTTTCAAATAATCAAGACCGAGAAAAAGAGAAAACCAAAGGTGTTGCAGAATTGTTCCATAACTAGTATATTAAAATAATAGATAAGCAGTCCATCCAAACTCACTTAAGTTTTTCTATGTACTATCTTCATGTTACTTTGATTAATATATTGCTTCTTCCTAAGTGGCAACATTTTGGTATTAGTTAGTGAAAAGCTAGATTTGACTTCTATAGACATCTCAATGTTTTTATATTCTTCATATAAAAAATCTGAAAAAACTTGTTTTCGGAGTAGCTGTTAGACTCGATAAGTTTAACTCAGTTTTAACAGTGACCAAGTCAGCCACCAAGTTTTGAGTTTTAGAAGGCTGAGAACAAACTTGGGTTCCAGAATGAGGTAGGATACCACTATACCACTAGGCCATGGGGCAAATTGTGATCTGATACACTTATGAGTTTGTGTACACTTTAGTTGGATGCATTATGCCTAAAGAGAGTTTGCTTCAGTTTTTTTCCCCTTTCCCACACTACTCGTCTTCTTAAAAATATGGATATTTCAGAATTTTCATTCCGTGTCATTTTCCAACCATAAAAAAGTTGGGCCGTAACAACAATTGCAAAGCATACAGCTATATACGCCTGAAAACATATTTACAAGATTGACAATTGTCTACAAAGATTGCAAGATTGTAACTAGATAAGCCTCTCATTTAGCATTCATAAGGACTGCATGTTCAGATGAGGACCTCAAATAAGATTCGACTCTGAGCCATCAATTCTATTCCAAGACCTGATCTACCATTAAAAGCTGAAAATGTAAATTGCTACCAATTTCCAGATGCCAGTGAGCACTATTTGGGACTTAATACAGCTGAATTTTCCTTCCAAGGTTCGTGTCCAGCTATGGTTTTCATTTATTTCATCAGATAATTTTCATATGGATACGCATGTTGATCATACAAGTTGATGTGTTTTTTAAAGTGAAATAATTTCATTTGTCAAATTGTAATTCACATAAAACTGGAACATATTGACCTAAATAACTGTAAGAACAATTTTTCAGAGCCTCGGCTAAGGGAGGAGTGTTAGCTCAATTTGTCTATGTTTTAGGAGTATTGATAGACTCCTGCCAAACCTCCAAGGGCTGTTTCCTAACTACTTTGGTCCCTTTATACTTTTTCGATAGGTGATTCAAATCTTTCTAGCTCATCCTCTGCCTACCAAAAATTATTTATTTATGGATTGAAGACTTGACTTCGTAGCAACTTCCTCCTTTAAATATCAAGATTCCACCCCAATGCCAATGGTGAATTGTAATCCAAGTTTTCCCGAAGTTCCTTCTCACAATAATAAAGATGAAATCAGTGTCATTTGATTGAATCTTTATTGAAACAATGCTCAACATCCAAATTGCTTACTCCAAGAAGCTAATTATATGGTCCCTTGGGCTATCATATGGATCAAGTGGCCAATAACGCGTATAGAGTCAAAGATAAATTCTCAAGCAATGACATTTAGATTATCAATACAAAATGGAAGAGAAGAAGACCCTTACTGTACTGTAGTTTCACTTCCACTATGCATTGATCATAATAGGATACCATTAATTAATCCCAAATGATGTCCCTGCCTTACTACACCAAGAATATCATCATGTATCACAGTCTCACACAATCTTCAAGTTTGAATACAACAATCCCTATGAATTACAAACAAATGAGAGATTAGTTGTAGTTGAAACCTTGTAGATGGTAGTATATCATATAATTATGTGCTTGAAGCTTATCAGATCCAGAGTCTTTGTAATTATTTCAAATACATGTTTTAGGTCCTTTCCATGGAGCAATGCTGGTAATTTTTATGAAAGCTGCAAATACGAAACAAGATCCACATCATATATATATCTATCTCAAGAACACTCGAGATGGTCAGAGCAAAACATTAAGACTCTAAATCTTAGACCCTTCCCTTCTAACATCAGAATTTTATTATTTTGTTTCCCGTCGATCCTTCCCTATTCATGAGCATAACCATTTAACCGTATTTTAAAGCATTGATTCTATTGTTTATCATATTATTATATACGTTGAATTTGACCAGCCTCAAGTGAATATTCCACTCACATAAAAATCCTTATTTGATGCATAAGTCGTGAAAGTTCGAGCCTCTCCTTGAGGATATGCCTAAAATTCATAAACCATTTGAAGGGATTTCCATATTACTTCAAAAAATGGGTAGAAGTTCAACCTTTGCAGTTATTTTGGACAAGGTTTTCCATAAAATTCTGTTAATACTTTTGAAAGAATGTTCATCTACCCTGCAGTCCTTAAGTTTGTAACTAAAAGTGTGAAAGACCTAGTTACATCTGAATTTTAGCATATACATGGACTCTAAACCTTTTAAATAGAGTTGCAGTCACATCATATTGCCCAGCAGAAGGACCGCAGTATTAACCCGATGCAAGACAGGATGTCTCTTATTTTTTTTATTTTTCAACTAAAATCTTCGGAGATATTCTTAGGATCTCTAGGTTTACTTTTAGGCTATTCAGTTTTTTGGGATTTTAGGGTTTTTTAGATTTTTTTAGGATTTTAGGGACTCTTTGAAACCATAGTTAGATTCCTTATGGAATTAATTATTTTATCAGAGGTAAAACATCATAACAAATTTTGTTGTAATTATGACTTCTAATTTAATTAGAATTAGAATTTCGTAGGGTCCTAAGTAAGGTATTCCTAAGTAAGGTATTCTATTAGAAATAGGTGTTGCATTAGGCTTTTTCTTTCAGAAATGAATATTATTTGTTTTAAGACTCATGGTTAAACCAGATGGGTAAGCAGCTTGGTTTGTAAGCTTCAACCATTATTTTCAATCAAATTTTTCGAATCTTTATTTTCTTTCAAATCTTTATTTTCTTTCTATAAATTCTCCACTACATTAGTTGGTATCAGAGTAGGCCAATTCCGAAAGCGCCTGAGGATCTGCTACAAGTTTGCTGCTATAGAAGGTCAAGTTCGTGGTGGAGGTATCAAAGTTACATGGAAGGAATTTAATGATTAGAAAAGGAGGCTCAAGGAACTGGTGTACAAGGTATGTCAAATATGGCTGAATCGAAGGAAATTCGACAATTTGGTGCACAAGTTGTTCCCAACCTGTTTTGATCGATGTTCATTCATTCATGATGTTGGCATATCTGAAACCAATCATAGTAATAGGTCAGATTTAACAGATTTTTGTTCACCTCACAACCTGAGGGTTAATCTCGTAGTGCATGAGGGAAGTTTGGTTTGTGATCTAGAATAGAGATACCATGGACCATGGAGAAACTTTATTCTCATCAAATTGTTTACAAAATCCGTACGTTGTAAAATGGGACTCGCTGCCAATCTTTGACACGTGCTCAGGTAAGAATTTTGAGTTTTGCAAAAAAGTTTGAGTTTGGGTGAATACTTGCAGTTGGAGAAGAGATTAGTTGTTGAAAAGGATGAAGAACAGGGTGATGATGAGGTGAATCTCGAAAACCTTGATGGACTTGATGGGTGAAAATCTAGGGTTTGATGAAGAAGTTGCAAGTTTTGTTTGTTCTAGAACTAAATAGGGGCAATTTCAGCCGTTCTTGCAGCAAAATTGAGGCAAAGCTAACAAGTTTATGTAGCTCAATCGAGCATGTATATCACAATTACTCCATCGACATATAGTGACCCTTTCCTTGTATTCTCAACAGGAATTTACGTTCTTATTTAGCTATTCACAAAGCTACAATCTACAGTACCAATGCACAATCACTTTATTTTGATTGGGCCAGTAAACCATAGGTCCATGATTCAAGGCACAATGTTCAGGTTGAAGAAGCCTTAGTATCAATTTTTCAATATAAAATATCAAGATCCTTTTCTTGAGGACTTCTCTATACCACCATATTCTTAGAGCCAGCAAAGAAGATGATCGCAGGCTTAGCAAAGAATTCATCTAAGAACACTCCAAAACTCGTTGACGAGTTTTCTTCAACCAAGGAAGTCTGATGCACTACAAGATGCCTCTTATTATTGAATGTTCTCAAATATTTCGTGATATATTTTTTGGAGTTTTAGGGCTTATTTTTATGCTTTTTCAAAAACTTTAGGGATTTAGAGTCTTTTTTAGTTTTTTTAGGATTTTAGGGGTTGTTTGAAATAGTAATTAGAGTCCTTGTGCAAGTATGTATGTTATCAGGGGTAAAAATTCCATACAAACTTTTTTTGTAATTAGGACTTCTAGTTCAATTTGAGATGAGATTTCTTAGGTGCTCATAAGTAAGGTCTTTTATTAGAAATAAGTGTTGTATTAGGGTTTTTCATTCAGAGTTGAATATTCTTTGTTTTGAGAGTCCTAGTTAAACCAAATAGCTACAAAACTTGGCTTGTAAGCTTCCAAAATTATATTGAATCAAATTTTCATCATCATCATTCGAGCCTTATTCTAAGTTAGGCTAAATTTTCAATCAAATTTTCAGTTGTTTATGTTCTATTAAGTAAGGTCTTTTATTAGAAATAAGTGTTGTATTAGGTTTTTCCATTCAGAGTTGAATATTCTCTGTTTTGAGAGTCCTAGTTAAACATGAGAGCTACAAAACTTGGCTTATAAGCTTCCAAAATTATTTTTAATCACATTTTCATTGTCATCATCCGAGCCTTATTCTAACTATTTGGGTTCGGCTAAATTTCCAATAAAATTTTCAGTTGTTTAATTTCTTTCTGTATATATGTCTACTGCATTATGACCTTGACACCCCTGCAGTTTTTGGGATTGTCAAAGAGAAGCCATTTACCTCACCCTCAGCCAATACCATTTCTCCCTCGGAAGTGCTTCCTCGAACATCATATCACATGGGACCAACACTTTGTATTTTCCAAGATTAATATCTTCATAGGTTTATGTCAATAATAGCAGCCATGTTCATGCCATATGCACATGCATTGTTTTTAAATGCGGCCGCATCCTGCATTATGCACTATGCGGTTTGAGGTGCATTACATTAGGCTGCATATTCACTAGCTCGTGATGAGCCCGCATATGCAGGGCATCACCTACACATGCTGGCACAGGGCATAATGGGCTATGGACCCGCATATGCAGCTCACACTCATGGGTAGAAAGTTGGCCCACGAGTGTAGCCAAATACATAATCCATTCCCCGCCCCCCGGTTCTTAGAGGATCAAACCAAAAAAGAAAGAAAATTATACTTGGATTTTTTCTTTAATCGTTTTTGAAAAAGAGTAAAAGATTATTTTGGTTATCCGTTTAGATTGTCTTGGGTAACATTTTGAAGATATACATGAGGGGCCCAATGATAGTGATGATGATGCCTCTATAGCATCGGCTTCAGACGTGGGAGATGCACATGCATGTACATGAAGGATCATCATATGACTTGTCAGATTGAGAGTTGAGACTTAAGAGTTGATTATTATCTTTTTGTTGTTTTTTATGTCATCATAAAATTTTGGTTGTGGTCCCTTTGGAGTTTAAACTTTAGAATTTGGAATTTTGGATGTCTATGTGAAGTTTGAAATTTTGGATATATTTTATGACACGGAATAGATCTCTTTATTTTACATGTTAGATGTATTAGACATTCAAACTATTCAAGATTAGAGGCTAAAAGTTAAAACAACAAACTCTATTACTCTTAACCAGCTATTAGGGGACTCAAGCGTCTTAGACAGCTAATCATCATCATCCGAGCCTTATCCCAACTATTTGGGGTTAGCTATACGAATCATGTTCCGTCATTCTTCTCTATCAAGAGCCATACCCTCAGTTAGACCATAAGTCACTATATCTCTAACATATTAGATATAATGAAAAAATTAAAATACATATTATTGCATAAATCAAATCTGTGTTTTTCTATGCATTATAATTTTTTTATGAATATTTAAAATTTTCTAAATCTAGTGACCACATCAAAGGCGATGCACCCACATCAAGCTGCATCACCACATCGGACCCCGACAGCAATGGGTCCACATCCTGCATTTTAAAACAGCATTCGCATGTACTATTGGAGCAGTGATGATTTTTCCCCTAAAGATCATCTCATTGTTTTACAACAGGCATCTCATTGCCAAAGATGAATGTTTGTAACAGTAATTATCAGTATTCCAGCCATCACCAGTCAAATTAAGGTCAAAACTTTAAGGTAAAATGAGCCATCACATACCAATTCCCACTAATACTATCCATTAATAATCCCTGATGGCACAATGAGCAGTCTGCAAAATCCTTTCTCTTGGGGATTCAGGGTTTTAAAGTTCACGTCATAAAATTCTGCAAGAACAAGTTTGATCTGTGTCTATGCAATTTCCAGAGTTAGCTTCGGCAAGAAGGAAAAGTTGCCAAAGCCTTCTTATGCGCGTTAAAAGACACCTAAGATCATGAGATAATCTCCACTTTCAACAAAACCCATTGTGCAACAAAGACTTGTCGAAGTCCCTAAATCTGCGAAGTTGGGAGGTTCAACAAAGGAAACAATGTACTTAGCTAAGTTTTAGCAAGGTAACTGAACTTTAGCTACTGCACGAGTTATTACAAAGCATAAGTGCACTTAAGCTCTTTGTGAGTTGGCTTCCAAGTTTTACTAGTTACTACCATGTCTTTGTTCATGGTTAGCACTATTGGGCATCTTAGATTATCCATCCAGTTGCACCTAAACCAAAATATTTTTATTTTTATTAAACCCAAATCACAATATTTAATGAATGCAAAAGTACTTGGCAAACAGAAGAGCGAAAACCAAAACTATTTTGCATTAAAAAACTTTTTAAGTTCTAAATGAACCAATAAATAGTCAGTTGCTTCAAAACAAACTCACTAGATATATAAAAAGAAAGAGAGCTCCACCTACTAAAAGGTCAGTGGGGTTGAGGTCAAGGTGGTAACACCACCTGTGGCTCAGCTATCAGTCTCAGTTTCCATTCCTACCAATGCTAAACCCTTTTAAAAACTACTAATGGTTTCAAAAATTACTAACCTACCACTAACAGTTAACATTCAAAAAAGAAAAAAAGTAGGTTAGTGCGATGAGTGATCCAAATCAAGCTCTCGTATTATAAGAGTACCAGCAACATGCACTCAAAGACTACACAGAAGACTTTCTGTTTTTATATAAGCAATAAATGTTAAAACCTGATATTTATACGGTTTCCAATTCAAACTAGTAGTCTCAACGTTCTTTCAAGCATGGTTGTCAAAAATTAAACCAGATTGTGGATAACTGCTTTGGAAGACGGTCAAGAATCAACGTAGATGTTTACCAAGGTAACATGTCCATTTTCTGTAGAAGACATTGTCTTAGCAAAATTTGTCTTGAAGTTCCATCTTAATATGGACATCAAAGAACTCTCCTCTATCACTGCAAAATTTGGTAAAGATCTGTAGAACATAAGACCAGGATCAATATCAATGCAGAGATACAGAAAAGACGTTAAAGGCTGTAGTAACATATGAATTCTTAACTATTCAGATGAAAACAAATATTTAATGGAGAAACAAATTCAGTCAAAATCGGATTTTCTGCGGTAAGTGAGATATATTGAAAGAAAGATGCAGTAGTAATTAATATACCTTATCTCCAGGAGTCCATTCTGGTAAAGTAAGATCAGTCCGTATGCATTTTCCTCTTTGCTTCTGAAAGTTGCTGACCAACAGCAAGGTTGTCCTAAACTTGCTTTGTAAATGGAATTGTTTTCCCCCTAACAGAAAAAGGAAGCACTTTATTTGCAGGGAAAGAAACTCAAGCCACTAGAGCAAATCATTTGTGCATCTTAAGACAATCCCAAAGAGCATTCAAGAAAAGATCACCTGTATCACCGATGACAAACCGTACAGCCGCAATGCATCTTCACAACATAGTAAGAGAAGAGGATTCATAAGTCTCTGTTCTGAATATGATGTGGTTTCTTCCAAGTGCAGCAGTTCATCTCCTGACTTGCTTCCAGAAGGAGAATCACTTCCTTTAGAATCCATTTGACTGGTGTCCTCCATAAACAATTGCTTTGAGTGCTTATCTTTTTTCAAGCCAGAGATAGAATTACCACCATCTAAGAGAGTTTTTAAGCCAGCAGGAATCAATCAGAAACAGGAAAAAACATGGTTATGTTGCCAGGTTCGATACAATCATTGAACTTGCAAACAAGAAAATTACTTGCCAATGATATGCATAGCGACAGCAATTGATTCACTTTTCGGATGCACTGGTCGGGAGCTTATCATACTACCACTAAGGCCATTGAAGATAACTATGCGGGCATTCCTTGTTAGGACAAACAAGAATTCAGAGCCTGCAGTTGAATCCTGCTTAGGACTTTTGGATTCCACGACTTTTGGACTATTTACTGGACTATCTAAAGGTTTAAATGATTTTAAAATCACTGAAATAACCGAGGTGCTTGAGCCAGGTATGGAGTCTGTCAGAAACAAAACTAAGAATGATCTAATGTCAAGCATGGAAACCTGCAAATGACGAAAATTGATCATTTATAACCAATTACTATCTAATGTATTCAACTAATGGTCCAACCCCTAATATGAAATCCTAAAATTGGAGCATATGTTAATGTCATACTTGCCTGGCCATTTCCACATCCAACAGCAATATGACCTCCGCTGGTTGAATATGTAAGAGCACTAATAGAGGATTTAAGTACTGAAAACATTGCTGCACAATGAAATCCTTCATAGTGTAAACTATGAGCTGCAAGCCAAATCAGATTCAGTATTACCCAGTTGTCTTGGAGCAGATGCGAAGAGAGAGTAATTAGATTGCAACACTCATTTGAAGTGATCAGGAAAAGTAACTTGCCCATTAGATTATTTGTCAACAAAAGAAAAGTACACTATGACCCATATGAGCATATAAACTCTATGGTCAAGGTGAAAATCACCAACTCATCGTCCAATCAATACATGGATGACCATGGAAACAGAGAGCGGGACCAACTGCTTGGGTCATGTCATGTTCTTGTGGATCCCATTCTCTTCTCCATCACCATCCATGGATTGGTTGACTGGGGACACTTAGACCATAGAGAAAAACCACGGAAAGAGTTTAGGTGACTCAAGACTGAAAAAGAATAAACTAGGATATCACAAACATGAGCAACGGCACAATTATAGAAAATGCTCGGGATTGGATTGTCACTAAGAGAAATGAGGCAAGTAAAAAATCACATCAGACCATATGTTGTTAAGAGATCAAATACAACATCAGAAAATACTCAGAAAAAAAAAATTGAACATAACATGAGTGCATCAGCTCAATTTGGCTACAATGAGACCATGATCATCTCGGTTGGCAACCAATAAACAAACTATGCTTCACAAGTTATGTAAGATTCCTTTATTCATACGAAGTACGAAAGTTTTCCGGTGGATTGTTTCTGGGAATGATATGCACATGAAAGAACATGAGTTGCTGTGTTTGTTATCTAAGTAATCCATATTCCAAGATAAGCTATTAATCGTCCTTCATTTAGCCTTACCAATGGCTAGTCAAGATGGATGGGTTTACCACCCCCATCCACTCTCATGGTTGTATTCATAGATTTGAGGTCCTTCAAGTAAGTCAAGTAAAAAATGTATTATATATAAAAAGAAATAGAACCATACAGTGGATAAATATACCTTCACTCACTGTTTCACTCACAAACTGACAGCCCATTTCACCAGAGCCTCCTACTAGTGTATATACTCGGACCTGCAAAAGTGTGAGAATCAGCAATCACAAGTTAGACACATAGAATTAATAACATATCAGCATTCAGCCATCACTAGCAGTACCAACCAGTCCACATTCATTGCCAACAGCAAGACTCCCTGAGACACAACAAAATTCCAAAGCAGAAACTGGAGCACGGTCACCAGGCACTTTGATTCCATTTATCTGCATATCATATGATCGATGTTGCATTCAATTAACATATTCAAAGAAAACTTTCAGAAACATCTGCCCCGAAGGAGTGGTTTCCAACTTGCTAAGATTCTCACAATTATATTTGTTGTACTCAAACAGAAGTATAAAACATAAGATACGAAGCTCAAACCTCGCCTTCTAGAACAAAAAGAATAGAAAACACAGGATTTGTTGCATCCCATATCCGTACAGATCCATCTTGATATCCAGCTACATACATCCGTTCAATCCCTAAACCTTCACCAAGAGCTGTACTGGGAACTCCACCAGTCAAAGGCCAATTTGTACCAGCTGGTAGAACAGGTAGTGGTTGACCTTTCCCTGCTGAAGCAACCTACAACATATACATCAAAAGTTAAATTCGGTAAAAGGAAAGTGAATTTGGCCTTGCAAACTAAGAAAAAGAACCATCTAATTTCAAGTCATCAAATGTAGAATAGAAATGGAAATATACCTCAGATAGTATTTTTGAATAGTTTCCACCCTTGGGAAGTGTAATAAGCTTTCCCACAGTTATGCAAGGATCAAGCAAAGGAATGAGCTCTGGAAAGGGCTCTGGCTGGATTTGAGGTTTCTCCTCCTGTGGTGAAGATAATGTACACAAGCTGGTACCGTCATATGCATGCAACTGTCCTGGGTTTGTTAACACAAATAGAGATGCAGCTGGATCCATCAAAGTGGACCCACCACCAGGCAGCAAAATCATGTCAGCAAAAGATCCATGAAGTGTAAGATCCAGACGAGAGACACATCTTAAACTCTCCAACCTTGAAGACCACTCGAGACTCAAAACCTGTGGATATTAAAAACAACTTGGATGATCAATCAGTATAGGTTTTACTGTCCTGCTAAATATGAAAAAAATAATTAAGCAATGCTAGCAGCAAGTTAAGCATCGGTCAAGACTAAAGAACAAAACAAGCTTAACAATCTGAGAGGGACAAGTTTATGTTGACTGAACTACCAAAAAGGTCATAAAGGAAACATGTGGAGAAGTCATAAAAAACAGTATCTAACAAAGAGAAAATATTAGGAGGAATACACATAAAATGGTTCGTGAAAGTAGTGGTCAGCCTCACAACAATGAAAATGCCAAAAAATAAAAGGTTTTGCATCCAATTTTTTATTACAGTAGTTAGTTTTGCATTCCTTACCTCATCATCATTATCATCATCAAATCCTTTTCTCAATAATTTGGGGTCAGCTACACGAATCTGGGTCCGTCATTCTGCTCTATCAAGGGCTATACCCTCAGTGAGGCCATAAGTTCCCATATCTTTTCTAACTACTCCCCTTGAACTTACCCCTTGCCCTTTTTGAGCCTTCCACTTGAACCAACTCCCACTTCCTAACAAGTATCGTTAGGGGTTTATGCTGCATATGACCAGCCCATGTAAGTCTACTTTCTCTCATCTTATTGCCCATTAGAGTCACACCTAAGTTCTGAATGTATTCATTTTGAATTATATCCCTTCTTATCTTGCCACTCATCTATCTCAACATCCTCATCTCAGCTATACTTGTTTCTTGACCGCCCAACATTACGCCCCATAAAGCAAAGCTGGTCTCATAGTGTCCTATAGAACTTCTCTTTCAACTTCATTGGTATGTGGGGATCACATAAAACTCTGGTTGCACATCTCCACTTTGCCCACCCAGCTCTAATTCTATGTGCGACATCTTCAGCAATCTCTCAATTTTTTTGGATTATCATCCCAAGATATTAAAAGTATGCTCTTTTTGGTTTCTTGGCCATCAATCTTAACTAGTTCCTCATCTTTATTCCTATTTTTACTAAACTTGCATTCTATATACTCTGTCTTTGTCCAACTAATTTTAAAACCTTTAGATTCTAGAGCATCTCTCCAAAGTTCAACTTTGTGTTGACGCTGCTTCAAGTCTCATAAATCAAAACAATGTTGTCTGTGAATAACATACATCATGGTACCTCATCTTGTAAGTGCCTAGTTAAGTCGTCCATTATTACGACAAAGAGGTATAGGATCAATGCCGATCCCTGATGTAAACCTATTGTCACTGAGAACTCACTCGTCTCTCCACTAGTTGTTCGCACACTAGTTTAGCGTGCTTGACCTAATATGTATAATTCAACAAGTGCTAACGAGATGTGCTAATCTCAACAATATACTTCAACAAGCAGAAAAAAGAAACAAATGTTCGGCAAATCAAACTAAATAAAAGGAAGTTTTCCCTATACAATAGAAAGTTAAATAATCCAAGTATTTACAATATCATGAAGCCATATCCCAAATTAAATTGACAAAACTTGAATTAAATATTAAATAGCAAAAGGTCACCCTCATAAATGTAATGTACTTTAACAAGATGAAAGCCTAAATAATATCTTGTAGAAACAAACAGGGAAGACTTTACCGTCAGGACTTCCTCAGATCCTATTTCATCACCACCGTAAATATAAAGTTGGCCACCACAGCCATTCTTGGATTTCTTAGTGGCACTCCAGTGTAAAACAATGACAGGAATCCTTCTCTTTCCAGAAGATAACTGAAGCTTGACAACATTACTAGATAACACAGCCACTTTTTCTTCCTTTGTGCTTGAACCTGATGAAATATTCCAAAAGAGAACATCTCCATCAGTGTAACCCACAGCAAGCACAGACCCATCTGCCGATGCCCAACAGAGGGAGCATATCTCCTTCTCCTCGTGATCAAGATCAGAACTCTGACCACAGGTTTCAGTTTCAGTGCTACTTTGATTTTTAGCACCACCCTCATTCTTCGCTTGAAGATCAGTGTAACCTCTGACCAGAACAATGCGATCTTCACTAACATCCCAGAGAATGATCAAGCCATTGTCATAAGCTATAAGTACCCTGCTGAACAAGCATAAATTTTCATCTTAAATAGAACGATGATGCCTGCATCAGAGGTATGCACAAAAAGAAGGCAGAAACCTTTCGAAAAATAGAGACATGATCATGAGGCAGAAGCAAATTAAATTCATTAAAAGACCAGGAAAAAATAATCAAAACATAATGTGTAAAAAAGAATATTCATTAAGACATACACAGATTCAATAGGAAAGGAAAGAGTTATGAACTATAGTCATGAACTACTTACCTACGATTTGCAATACATGGTTGTGGAAAGACACCAACAACAGAGGGGTGCAAAGTTACAGATATTTTTGCAGCATCTGGGGAAAGAAAGGATGATTTATTCTCGAGTAAATAACGAACTGACAGAAAATATAGATTTGCACTTGTTCATGATACATAAAAGATGATAAATTCGGAAACAACAAGTTATACAAGTTGTCACCTTTGAATTTTCTTCCAAGAAAATGTATAAGCCAAGGAAGTTAGTTGTGAAATCAAGTCAAAACTAAAAAAATCTCAAGAAATACCTATATTAAACACCAATATAGCCATATACAAGATACAGAGAAATATTATAGAAAACAATGAATTTCTAGGATTGAATTTCTAACTGTAAGCAGGTTCCAACTTCTATCACAACTGCAGCAATTTCGAGGTTTCTGTAACTAAGGAGATAATAAGATTGCAATATCTGCTCTTCATTTCCTTCACTACAACCAATAGGCTACAGTAACCATAAAGTTTACAAGCATTCCTTAAAATTGCATATATGCATTTTGTGCTGTAAATTAGACCGACACACAGGGAAATATGCTTTTCTAAAAATTTCATGCCAACTCATTAGTAGTATCTATAGACATGACATAGATATCCAAATCAGTGTGTGCATCAAGGAACTTAGTGACTGCTCAAAGTTCTCAAAGTAGCAACAGAGTCTTACAGTTGAATAATGTCAGACATGCCAAGCCATCGACTTTTGATCAAGTTTGTATGGAATATAGCTTACTTCTGTATCATGATGTGCATGACTTCTTATTCGTTCAATCACACATTTTTTTCCTCATCATACAGTTGTAAATTAAGCCCATATAGGGTTACATACAATGTTAGTGAGAATAATGTTGAGTGAGAATTTTCTGCATATCCTCCACTAATGTATCACTTTGACTTTCAATTGATTTTGTGACAATATTCCAATTTTGACAAACTCAACTTGTTTCTGCACATCAGTAAGTTCAAATCGAGTTTCTTAAGCTTCAATTTGTGCAAGTGTAATGATCCTTGGTGTTTCAATCCCTGAATCTTTTTAGTCCAACTTTTCCTTGTTCTTCGTTCCTCTCACTTCTACAAAATTTCAATATATAAAAAGAAAGTATTATGTAGTAATAACAACCAAAAATTCAAAAAAGGTCCACCGCAGGTTATAAGAAGTAACAACATCCTCATTTTTAATTGAAGACAAAATACTCAAATGAGTACTACGAAAGATATTTATTCTTTGGGGCTATGAACTCCACACGAAATTCGATGCAAAATTATAATTAGAAATGGAGACTTCCAAAAGAGCATCAAAAGGATAGAAAAAAGCCGACTCACCTAACGCAACAGTTGCTGGAATCCGGTATGGTAACAGCAAGAGCTTTGCTTCTTCCACATCAAATCTCAACACAGACATTACCCCATATTCATCCCCAACATACCTGTAATCATTTGTGACACTATATTAGATTTCTAACCAGAAGAAAAACAATTATCAGCCTCATCCGTTCAATCTAGCAACAGGCAAACAAGGGAGATGATGGGGAAGTCATCAATGGCGTACATGAAAGCAGTGCCTTGAATTACAGAAAATGCAGTTATATTGGATTCCCATTGTAAATAACATGCCACATGCCTGTGTTCAAGATCCCAGACCTACAAAAACATGGAAACCTCAATTCAGGTAAAGACTTTGTTATAATTGGCAAGAAGAATAACAGCAGCTACGGAAAAGAAAATCTATGTATAGATAATTAAAAGAAAAGCAATAGCCAATGTGACCTAGATGCATTTCAGACATTGAACAGAAAAGGAATAACAATGGCTAATGGGCACCATATTGGAGAAAATGTCGAGAAAGTATCCAAACAAACAGTAAGGCTAAAAATTAACAGATTCAGAAAAACAAAAAAAAGAAGTAAGACTACAGACATAATAATATTGTATATGTATTTGTCCAACATTCAATAGGATAAACAATGGAAGAACCAGATCCCAACCTAAGCAGTAAGATTCAAAATGAGGACATTGGTTCACTACACAAATACTATTCCGTAATTCATGCAAAGCAGCAAGTCTCATTACTGACGTCCTCCACGAGAAGCCAAATAGAAGACAAACATAGATAAACGTAACACCAAAGGAATTTCTAAGAACTGAAGAATCGTGACAAAAAGATTATTAAACAGAAAATGGATTATAATAAATATTGTCAGATATCATTTGAAGTGAGTTCTTCTTCTTATGGGTCCTTTTGCACGCATGTACAGATGATGAAATTGGCATTTAGGTCATCAATATATCATGTTGATAGAACTATGTCCATAACATAAATGTAGAGGCAGTTGCAATTTCCATGCAAACTCAGTGCAAACACCTCAAATCACTTAACAAATAGGCAGGCTCATATTTATTTACATAGGTCGTCTACCCTCACAAGGCCCACATCAAAAACTTGATAAAAAAAGCATGGTCTGATCTACACCACTATCAATAGCCATGTGTTCATGGGACGATGCCACGGATAAATATGACTATACGACCCAGTGAAGTCCTGAAAGGTGTTAATCTAGGCAACACCACTATGGGACTGCATTCATTGTAAGTATGGTGCAAGTACAGTGTAAGTAAGAACCTAAAAGACCACAGAAGTTTCCAAAAAGAACAATAGAGATATGGAAAGCAAGAGAACATTGGTAAGGAAGTGACAGACCATAGTTCGCATGGAAGGAGCACAAAATAAAGGGACACGTAATGTGGCTCACTAAGGTTGTAGATATCTAGACACAAGCCAAATAAGAGGGACATATCTTTTGATCAATGAACTTGTCTGGGTACCCAGTTATCCCAAATGAGTACATAAAGTTTCTTGACAACCCAGCAAACACTCGAAAAAACTTCAGTCCGTATGACTTTAAAGGAAATCCCCATAAGAAGAGGAAATCCATTTTATGACAATTATAGCATAACTCTATAAGTTTCCATAGCTTATCCAACAAAATGACCAGTTAATATTCCACTAGGTGCAGAAACTTTTAACAATATGTCAATAGGGAGCAATCAAATTATAAACACAAACAAATATTTCTTGGCATGATTTACTCATATTAAACAATGAGTACCACTCCACATCAGTTCATGATGAGAAGAATAGTACATAACAGAAAAGGAAATATGAGACCTTGTGCTAGTAAACTACATGAGTGAAAGAAATGAAATATGCCAATAACTTATTGTTAAAATTAATCAAGAGAACTGCAATGCACAAGCATTACCCGGATGTCATTTTCATTTGAGACACTCACAACATAGCCTTGATTATGCAAGAACTGAGAGAGAAAAAACCGAAGGAAAAAGGTTAAGAACAGATATTAAAAAGTAACGAACAAAGTACAAGAAAGCAAATTGAACTATAATTAAATCCTGAAAGTCACACAAAGTTTATAAAAGAACACCAAGAGAAAGAAAAAAGAAGGCAAGCTCAAATTACACCATCAATGACATAAGATGCACTACTGCTTCACGATGCAACAATCCATTAAGTATCTATCATCTTTTTAATTTCCTGCAATACCTTAAAACTGCAAAATATGACTTTACAAACTTGGAACATGATCAGATTCAAATTCACAAAAATAGCATCTTCATAGAAATGGGCAACTTTGACAACAAAAAATAGCCAACTTTTATGACACAAAGTCAAACATAAGGATACAAACAAATCCAAGCATCTCTGAATCCATTACCTAACTCCCATATCATCCCAGACCTAGAATCTCCAATACATGACTTCTAGGGAACAAAAAACATGGCTTCATTCAATTTTCTAAAACTGATACCTTTGCCTTTGTTATTCAATAAAATAAACATACTAAATTTGGTATGCAGATGACATAATTTGCGTGGTATCAATTTATGCACAAAAGCTTCGTTGATACCAACAGAAGACTAACCTGATTCCAATTTCGGTGCTTACAAAATATTGTTTGGTAGTGTCTCATTAATTTATGTTGGAATTATCGGTTACAGTACAATTAACCCAGTCTGTCAAGTTCATTAATTGTATACAACTATTCCGATATCCTCCACAGCTGCAAGATTTGGTCCATGCTTAAGGGCAGCTACTTACACAGCCATATTTGTATTCCTTCCAAGTTGTTCAGTCAAACAAGCAGTCAAATATTGTAAGTAATTTCTAATACTGCTCCACCAAGAGGACTATTTGCTTGTTTCATTTCTATGGCATTCCAAGCTTACCCAAACTCCCTTTTCACTTGAACTCAAAACAGTACCACTCTCAAACAAAGCTGTCATGACATTTATTTGTATTATACTGATGGAACACTATGAGAATATATAAATTCACCATCATAATGCCATTATACATTAAACAAGAGCATAGGTGTCTAAAGAAAACCAACATTTCTATGAGGAACACTTGAATTTCAAAGAAATAAATGATTATTGAAGATTTATACACCCTTACCTGCCATGATAAAAAAAATTTGAAAGAAACATGACACATCAAAAACAGACTAATTCAAATGAAACCATAGAGAACCATTAATATGATTGAACAAAAATATAACTGACCCCATGGAAGTAAAAAACTACCTTCATGTATGGAAATTAACTTAAACTCAAAGGAACCTCAAGTTAGATTCTTGTGAGCTTCTAGAGGGCTTTGGAGTGTAACAGAGACTTGTAAGTAGGCACATTTGCCTTGCCATCACACTCAATAGACAACTACACACACATTGTGAACTTGGTGATCATGCATGCTTCAACAGCTGGGAATCACAACGCAATGAATCCCAAAGGATCTAAGTGAACTACTAGAAAAGGAATGCCCTATGACCGAGTGATGATCGTGGGTGAAATTTTATCGATGCTGACTTGGCTGAATCACCATTAGACGAAAAGTCCACCCTAGTTTTCTGAACTTTTGGAAGAGGAAGCTTGAGAAAGGAAAAAGAACAGGCATTTATTGCCAGATCAAGCACAAAGGCAAAATAAAGAGGTGCCTTTACAGCCTCTAATATCATCAAGTTTCATGCCCTAGTAAAATTATTGGCCTTGAGGTCACTTTAGACATGCATCATCAAATTCATTAAGCAATCCATATCGATTTCTAAATCACTTTTTCAGTGAGAGTGACACATATAAAATGATATTCGTCAAATGTTCGAGAAAAATTCAAAAGAAAGCATCAATTCGACAGCGTACTTTAGAAGAAGACCATCTTTTATTTTTATTGATAATGAAGTGAAGTCAATCTTGCAAGCATGTTTACAGAGATTTTAAGCAATAATCAGTAACTTGTGCATGACAGATATTTATGCAGCAGTTTGGGGGCAGCAATGCAACATAATTTGCTAGTTCGTGACATTCAACAATTAAAGTGACATTGTGGAATTATTATTGCATCATGATGTCATACCCATGCACGCTCCAAAAATGATGCAATATACCCTTGTGAATAGAGGTATTTCAGCCATAAATTACCATCCATTGAACAGGTTAGAACTGCCCTTCAAGGTTTGAGGAACAAACATATTTTTCAATGCATAATTTACAAGTATGCATGAACTTGTACAAATAATAAATTGCAGGGCACATGAAATTGGAAATAAAGATACTCACTATGATAACAAAATATTAAAAGGTAAAACCAAATGACAAACAACATAATATTAAAATGCAAAAGAAATAAATGAAGAACAATTATAGCAGAAAGTATCCAGATGAATGGTGTACAATTAGTGGGACCTATGCCAATATATTTACAAGTATGCATGACCTAGATAATAGATTGCAGGGCACATGAAGTTGGAAATAAAGACAGGCACTGTGATAACAAAATATTAAAAGGTTAAACCAAAAGACAAACAACATAATATAGAAAAGAAAAAGAAAGAAATGAAGAAGATCAAACTTTGAAAAACATGCAGAACAAGATAACACAACAACAAGAAACTGATTTTGAATCATCCATAGGACATAAAAAAGCCCACAAAGACATACAATGAAAGCCTATATAAATTGGGAGGCATAAAACAGTGGAACACCAAGAAAAGTTTCAGCATGAAGATATGCTAGCTCACCGACAACAATTCCTTTCAATGGACTAAGAATCAAATGATACATCTTTTTATCAATGTGAGATTAAATTAAAGTGATAGAAGTACTACCACTATAACAACTACATGATAAAAATGGCATAGATGTTGAACTTGATAACTCGACAATTAATTCATTAGAAATTATTGGTACAATTAAATTGTATGAAGCATAGTCATGTCCATAGTGATAACTGCAAGCACAAACAAGGAGAAACTCATACTGGATATCCAATTAATGAAGGATGAATTTTATATCACAAACCTCCAAATGTTTATAAGGGGCCTTGATCGGTGATACAAGAAGGCATTCAATATTATCCCCACCTATAATTTTTATTCTTCCATCCCTGCAAAGTGAGAACAGAAAAGAAATCACCGCATGTAAAAAGGAAAGCAAGACATGATTTGGAAAGGAATAGGTCTTTAGGCAGGCGGCAGGCGGCAGGTGGCAGGCCTCATAAGAGCTTGGTTGCCTTGTATGCTAGTCGCAATCAACTCAGCATGCTGATGAATCCTCAATTATATGTGATGAGTATTAATGATTCATAGTGAATGTGGGCCCTAACCATATTTCTTTCACAGTTGGAAATGTGGTTAAAAGCCACCAACTGTATATCCATAGGTTGTGGTCACCATCAAGCTCATCTGGAGCCGACTAGCTACTTGCCAAGACAGCTAAAATACTGGCTCCATATCTATGTCCACAACTTCAAAAACATGTGCAAAAATTTAACAAAGCAAAATTATCCCTGTCTGTGGAGCACAAGAAATAAACCATCACAATAAAACTCTTGACTTCATTTCACGAAAACGTACCAACACCTATGGACTCGTGGCAACTTCAAAGCCGAGAACCCATGCACATAGGAACAGTACAAATCACCTTATAAGGTTAATAAGACTACAAAATATCCCTCCTAAAGCATGTTTTCTTCATTGCTAGTAAGAAAAATTTAGTATAAAACTAAATTTTTTTCAGCAGACAAGAAATCTTAAACAAATGTTGAAAGAAGTTTTGAAAAGACTTCTCTTATGACAAGTCTCAGCTATTACGGTGATCAAGAGTACAAGGACACAGAAAATGCAAAATTAGCCTTCTAGATGCTGATACGAACCTATTGATCTCTTTACACCCAAACTCCTCTGAGTATACGACCTGGCTGGTATGAGAGAGAGCATTTTCATACATGAAAGTAATTCATATATTTCAAATTCAGTTATTAAGTCTTTCAGCCTTTGATGTGTGTGCATCTATTATACGTAACTTCAATTATCCATAGTAAACTTCGTTTGGTCTCCCAAACAATAAAACGATTTCCTCAAAAGTAATGGAAACAACAAGAGATCTTTCAACTCACAGAGTTCCAATAGCCAAAATTCTTTGAATGGGATCAAAAGCCAAAATTGATGCAGTAGATGGAATTCCATAGTGTAGAATCATTTGAATGTTCAAGTCAGTTGAGCTCAAGCCTCCTTGATTTATCACATGCTGTGTGACATAAATATGGTACAAATTAGCTTCATGTGAGTAATATTAGTTCTATGTAATTTTATGTGTGTGTACATACAATGTACCCACAAGTAACAATCAAATACTATTAAAAGCCAATTGCACAGATAAAATGTAGCCGAAAGAAATTTAAAAGGACCTAAAAGAATTTCAACCAGAAAATATAACATAGTGCACCAATGAAAATGAGGAAGATGGCAAACGAAGGGGAATTGCTAACAAGCACAAGTGAAGAAGTTGAAAATTGCCAAGCTCACGCATGCTAATCTTAAATTTAGTATTAGCTCAAATGTTGGGCTCCAAACATTAGTCATATACTCTAACTTTACACATTGAGAAACTCATCATGATCAAATGCAACCTTGTTTTAAATTTCTCATTTCTTCCACTCAAAAAGCAATCCCATTCGCAGTGCCTATTGATTGAGATGAAGAACTCCATCTTGGACCCAACTCTTTATAGAATTTTCCATGTGCACGAACCAAAGTTAGTAATAGTTTCACCCCACAGAAGGAAACGATTCTTCATGAATGAAAAGTTTCGAGCTTCTTCTAGATGGCATAGAAGATCAAGGATTATAAACCTCCAGATCTGGTTATTTATCGTAGACCCATTATAACTTCCGTATGGTTTCAACTTCGTAAAGATTTCTCAGTCACCAATTGTTGCCACCTGAATTGCGAGGTAGCTTGCCAAGACCTTTCTCCACCTGTATTATGAAGCAATTGGTCATGACAAATTGCTGCTTGTGTCGACAAGCTTTGCAAAAACATAATTCTGCTCCCTGGCTGAATCATTAACTGATATTGTCTTCTATAGCCAATCCCTGCATTCTAAAGGACCACTGAATTACTGAACAACTGGATCTCCTCCAACCATGAAACAGTCCACATCCCAATTTTTATATTATTTCTTAGTAGGGGATTTGCTTTCCGAATGATCTCTTGGGTACTAGTTCTTATCAAGAGTTCCAAATGTAACTTCCTAGTCCAAATAAGAACTCTATTTAAGGCTTCAGTTGTGTAAGTAGTGGAAGCTCTTCATCTACTGAATTAGAGTGGAGGTTTTCACAAACGGGTGTTACTACACGGAGCTATAAAAGAAACTATGAGTTATGGGATGCTTTTTGTGCAGCAACAACGACCTAGAAAGGGTATTTTACTTTGACCACAAGCAATACGCGACTGTCCCCACTTGACCAAATGGCTATAAGAGAACCTTTTGTAGGCAGACCATGTACTTCTTGGCCCTTTGCCATTGCAGCCATAAGCCTTCAGCCATGTCTAAAAAGAAGATAATTAAGAAGCTGGTACCATGGTCAGGGAGCTAGAATCCAACACATATAGCTTTGTGTTTCAGTTGCTCTGCATATTCACTCCCAGCTTTCCAAACACCCCAGCCTTAGACCATCCTCAATAACGCCCCAATTGAAAATGGGAAAGTACACTGAACATCCTGAGAATCGCATTCAGAACCTCTGTTGCACAGGCACAGATGGAGGTGTCAGTGTCAGACACGTCACTGGGCATCAGACAAAGATACTGGTGTCAGTGTAAGTCATTGTGTCAGTGTCAGACATGGGTGCAAGGCATCTGATTTCTCTTTCCATGAGGAACATGACTCAGGGATACAACTATATTTTTTTATGAGACAATAAAGTCAAATTTTGTTTATTAATATTGCTTTTCATGATAGGTAGCCAAAAAAATCAATTGTGCCTTAGTTGGCTGAAACCATACATGTTTTCAAAGTTCATATGTTTCTCCTTAAAACAAAAAAGAAGATCAAGTCTCTAAAATGATACATTCAGTGCTTAGTGAACAAGAAGAAGTTCAGTATCTGTGTCTGCGTCGATACATGCGTCAATACGTCAGACACAGGTAACCATGTAACACAGTATAGCACGCAGCAGCAGCATGCACCATTTGTTCTCAAAATGGATCGTGGAGACTAACTATAATTGGTGATTAGAGAAATTCATCTGCGTAAGCTTCATCTTCACTGTCCATCATGGAAACCGGACGACCATTCGCCAGCTTCGTACACCTATACGTACTATACACAAGCTGTGTATGGTATACTTGCCATTGGAGGCCTCTGAATGATATATGCTTTCCCGTTGAAAATTGTTATCATTTTTCATCCATAAAACCAATGCGTATAATCACACTTTAACATACTCAAAACCATTTCTTCTTCACCAAATAATAATTTTGATCAACATAGTCCAATAAAACGATCGAATTTATATAGTTTTCCTCTGTATCCGAATCCCACAAGCTCTCATTTGTCAACACAAAACACAAACTGCACAATTAAGTAACAGAGAAACAAAGCTACAGATGAAACATTTCAAACACAATTCGGAAACCAAGAAAAAGCCAGAAAACCATAGCTCTTAAACCCTATGACGCTCACATTCATCACAAGGATCCATAATTTCAAAGAAGAAAAAAATCAGAGAGGAACAAGAATGATCCAGTAAAAAAATTGCGATGAATACCTGATGCATGGCCTTCTGCAACAAACGCTTCGGGAACATTATGGAATCTTGAAAGTGATTAAGAATCGAGAAACCCTAGGTCACCTGGTTGGCAATTGGAGAGAAGATTAAGAAAAAGTTGCAGGATCATTTGTTGAAATGAGTTTCGGAGAGACCGCTGTTTCGAATTAGTTGGTGAGGAAGCTGCTCGTTTTGAAGGATAAAAACAAAGAGAACGCCACTTTCTTGTCTGAGAGGACCAACAATATTACGATTTTTAACATTTCATATTCATAATTACTTCTAGCTAAGTTAAATATTACCGTAAGGAAATGTATACGATGAGATGATTTACTTTTTTATAGTCACAATTATTGTGAGTTGTTGGATGTGAAATCGGTTGTAAATTCGTTAAAGGTCCCTGATTAAGCATAAAATTGAAAATATTTTTTTCGAAAGCTGTGATATATTTGAGTATGTTAGATTTTACATCGAATGGCTAATAAAAATTGTGACTTTTTTATATCAAAAAATAAATGGTCTCACAGTATATAGTCCCTTACTATAATCATGAGAATTATGGTTTTCTTTGGCCAAGTAAAATGAATTATTTTGGTGAGAAAGAAAACCATCAAAAAATAGTGAGGGTTTGCACAAAGTTGAAATATTAAACAATTAAAATAAGGTGTACCTACAAAATTGATTATAAGATGTAATTTTGATGTTGAAAATTATTAACATGGCCTCATAATATATTTTTTTATCTCTAATTATAAAATTTTAAACTTCAAAAATAGTTAAAATCATTTAGACCTATAAACACATGAAATATTGAAAATAGACTGTTCAGCTAATATATTGCAAAGTACACTGTTTTTGGGATTTGATTTTCTTTTCTTTTTTTTGCATCCATGCATCGATGTTAAGATAATCAATTAGAGGATTCCAACATCAAAACAGCTTATTTATTTTTGTTTTATTTTTTGGATTTTTTAGGTCTACAATTTAAGGTTGAAACGTTATGTAAACATTTTCCACCAAATAAATCGTGGTTTGTTGGATGGGTTACTTTTTGACTGATGGATAAATGGTGATCGAGACCGAGTGGGATCTATAGAAGTTATAGCCTGGCCCTGTATGTCTGTCGATCTTTGTCTATCATTCATCCATATATTGGATGGTAATGATCTAAGAGACTCTCAATTTTTGTCAAGAAGTGGTTTCACCCATATATGAAATATACATAGCTATTCGTACTTGTGTGATTTACATGACCGTTTGAGAGAGCTCCATTATAATATCATGCTTAATGCTATTTTATTTAAAATTTTGTATAAACCATGTTAACATGAAATTTGAAATGTGCCCATTCTTTATGTGTCCCAGTAAATGAAAAAGATATTTATGATAGAAATACCAAAACACCCCAATAAATTATAGAGGTATTTTGTTTATTTTTAACAAAATAAATTTTCTTTTTTTAATTTCATATACCCATATGTAAACACACTCAGAATTTCATATCAAAATGATTTACAAAATAAACAAATGTGATGCACACACTAGGTCATCCAATCAATATCAGGTGCTCAAAGGCTAACTTGTAATGTTATAACTGAAACCATTCCAGTTGTCTATTTAAATCGGGTGTATGGGCATCATCAATCATATATATTTTTATAAGTGGGTTATGTCATGCATAAACGTTCGTGATAGTAAAATTTATGTATAAATCCCATTCAAAATTTATTAAAAAAGAGTCTCGTGTAGTTTACATTCCACACTCAAATCCCATATTTAGTTTGGAAGGAAAGAGGAGGGTTGGATATTTGAGGTTGGAACCAATTTTTCTATTTTTGTAACTAGACCGGTTCAGATAACTAATGTCAAAAACAGTCTTTCACTCGAAATAAGGACTAATGATTGAGTTCGATGTCCGAACCGTCCCACTTAATTTTTTTGAGTGAATTAGATGTCCAAACTATTATTTCACTTAAAAATTTAGAATTAACTATTAACAAATTTGAACATTGAATATTTGAGTCCGACCAATACACAAAAAAAAGCAGCAATGGAGAGAGCGAGAGTGGTTGAGTATTCCCCATTTATCCACAAGATTCTAACATTTGCCTTTCCCTACCTAAGGAAAATGTTTTGATAGTGCTGCAGCCATATCAAATCAAGTAAAGCCTCACCGCAAAACTCGCAAAAAGTACAAGGATGGTGTTGGAAAACTTTCAGATCGATTAACCATTAATATCACTGAAACCTACAAACCACTTAACAAAATAATTAAGGATATTAAATCGTCTTATTATCACGTATATTTATTTGTAAGTTTCATTTCACTAGTGTACCGAAAAAAAATTCTCCAAAAATTTCCAAAATGCCCATTTTGTAATCCTAAACAACCAAAGACGGATCAATAATTTCGTTCACTTAAATAGCACAAACTAAATAATGATAATACACTGTTTATAGCACATAATTGCCAAATAACAAGGATACCCCTAGTTATTCAAGATTAAAAGCTCGGTCCACTTAAACAACTAGGGGTATCCTTGGTAATACAGTCATTTGGCTCGGTCCACTAAACTGGAACCAAATTATTGAAATGAGTCTAGCTGTTCACAGTTCCCAACTCTAAAAACCACTTTTGAAATTTTTTTTTTTTTTTCCACACAATAATAAAAATTAAAAAGCATGGTGGGTCCGACATCTTGATGATTTTCCAATGATTTAAGTTATCTTTTCCATTTTTTTTTTTGGTTCAATGATTATTTTCGGATAGAGATTTTCACAAGATGGTTGCTGCTCAATGAAGACATTGTATGCATTGGATCGGTACTTGTGGTTGCAAGTAAAGTGTGGAAGTTCAAGATTCAAATGCGAGTTCCACTGTCGCAATTGTGCACCAGTAATGGAAAGAGAGGAACCAACCGACGTTCTAAGGCGTTTTGAAGTCTTTAGACCAGGTAAAAGACTCTTTATCTTATTTTCCATTGAAATGCCGGCAAGAGCTTCGAAGGAATTTTGGGGAATTTCTAAAGAGGATATTGTTTGCAAATCTTTTTGAGCTGCTGAACTCCAAGAAGCAAACCAGAAAAAAGATGCAAGACTCGTAGAAGGATGGGTAAAACTCAATTTTGATGGTAGTTTAGAGGTGAAGATCAACTAGTTGGGCGCGGAGGATTATTGAGGGATCAACAAGATCAAGTCCTATTTTTTGATGCAGTGTCTTTATGACCATGTCATGTAGGGATTGCAGAGCTCTGAGCCTTGAAATGTGGTGTCTATAGGTTGTTAGAGATGAATGAATTAATTGTTATAAGAAGGACTCAAATCAATTGGTGCAGGTATGTGGAGAAGGTGCCTTGGAACTTCAAACACTTTTGGACTAAACAGGCCTTATTTGTTCTTGATGTTTAATCTTATTTTTAAAAGAAAGGGAAAAACAAATCTATTTCACCACAACATGGTGTATTTTTAATATCAATTTCCTGGATATACTCTTTAGAGCATATGCAGTAATATGGGTACATTTTTACAAAATGCTATACCTAAATTTGTTGGTGGCAATGGGCCGGGTGGGCCGACCTGAATGGCCGGACCCCAAAAAATTAGGGCTTGGGCTACATAAGGGCCAGGCAAATGTCGTCTTGGTTCAACCCAACCAGCACAAGCCTGAGCTAGGGCTTCTCTGGTCCGGTCAAGGATGCGATGGGTCGGTGCCTATCTTATGGAGACTTTGGCGAAGCAGAGCCCAAGGCCGATCAGTCCATTGGTAGCCCAAAATTTATGGTAAATGTTAAAAGGAAATTTATGTTAATTGTTGAAAACTCATCTTCTGAAATATTGGCACGTGACGGCCCTCTTAACAAAACTAGACATACCCACAGTTAGCAACTCTCGGATAAATCATATATCGGTGAACTAAAACATTGGTAATAAATCGGTTTTATTTCAAAAAGGCGAAAGAAAATTTCGGGTAAAAAATATGGATCGTGAAAAATTAAGGTAAGTTATATAATCGTAAATGTTTCAGATTTGGTTAAAAATAAACAAAATAAAAATATCAAATATGTAAAGATGACACACTATAGGATTATGATGTGCAGTTACTGTATAGATAAATTAAAGTTATTGAACAATAATTTTATGGCCTTGACAATTTATTTTTTAAAGTTTCAATAAATCCAACAACAACATCTAAAATGCTATGTTGTATGCACTAATAATTAAAAGTTAAAAATACGAGATTAATCGAACTTTTATATGCATAAAGAAAACTTCTAAATGCTTAGGCAAATTCAAATCTCACACTGAATTCCTAGCTACCTAAATCTTTAGTATCATTTAATCTCTCACTTGCTCTTGATAAGGATGCTTTGGGTTTAAAGAACGAAAAAAATGTTTTTAATTAGGTCACTCTTGTTCTAACTACACCTATTATATGAGATATACATTTGTTTTGATATTTTTCTTACCTTTTTGTTTAAGGAAACTTATTGGTAAATTCTTTATGAAATTTTTTCTTAATTCAAGATTATTGGTGTACTTCCACGGTTAATGTGTTTATCTTAAACCAAAATTCAATAGTGTTAAGTTAATAAAGAAATAAAGTTATAGAGAATCAGTTTATTTTAATTTATTTTATAAATAAAATCAAATAAGGACTTATATTGATTTCATTAAAAAAATGTACTTTTTTGAAGATCCTACTTGAAGTTTTTAATGAATTTCAAAATTTTTTTTTTTTTGAAAAATTTGTATTTTAAAAGTAGACTTGCTAATTATGGACATACCTTTACCATATTTCGAACCTAAACAAAATTATTTCCAAGCAGTTTAAGACCCTTAGGATATTAGGAAAATTATCACACATATACATTAATTTTCGTCTATTTCAAAAAAAAAAACCCTAACTTTCATAAATTTCATCTACACCATTTTTGTTCAATTTTTAGTCACCAAAATAACTTTCACGATATTTAAAGTACTGTAATATTTTGAATTAATATTACGGTACTTTAAATACCGTAAAACCTGAGCTATATTATACAACATTTTAACTATTGTATGGATATACATCACATATCAATACGTTTAACTACACTATGGATATACATTACATATGGACATCTATCTCTCTCTCTATATATTTATTGATAAGGTTATTGGTATTCATATCTCTATGAGAATTGGTATTTATCTGATATATTTATAACAATAAAAGATAAATATCATCAGCTATGGATAGATACCATTTAAATATATTAGATATTTTATATTTTATACGGTAGTTAAAGTAACATATAGTATGGCTTAAGGTTTGCCAAAATAAAAAAAAACGGTGTGGATTATGTTTATGAAAATTGGGTTTTTAATTAAAATATATTTATCATGATTTCCCTAATATAAACCCAGATTTTTCTCCCATTTTTTCGGATAAAACGTTCCTGACGTTGTCGGCCTGGCCCTCCATATACCACGTGTCGAATGCACAGCACCGGCAGCTCCTGATCTAAGGCAATCTACGTATCGAAATACTTTTTTATTGTTAATCTTATTTATTGATTTTTACTCAGCGTAAAGCTCATCAGATCTATCCTATTTATTGATTTTATTCGGCATAAAACACATCATAATTATCTTATTTATTGATTTTATTCGGCATAAAACTCATCAGATTCATCAGATTTATCTTATTTATTGATTTTATTCAGAATAAAAACGCATGAAATTCAGAAGCCGTCAGAAGCCATTGGACCAACTTTGAAAAATGGCCTGGTTCAATAGAATTGGAAAACGATACATCACTAAATCAAGTTTTCGCGCCACTGATGGACTTCAAGCTCCTGGCTTTTCAACAAAAGCCGTGTCTTCCCTTCTCCATAGTTGGTCTTCATTTTCAGTGTACAAATATTCTCTTCCTACCATTAATGGATCTCGAGCTCCTGGTTTTCCTTCCGAGTTTCTCCCTTCACTTCTCAAAAGCCGCTTCTTCTGCTCTGTTCCGACCCAAAATCGATTGGGTCCATCAGGTTTGAGACCCACAAGTCCAGATGGGAAGGCTAGGGTTGTGGTTTTGGGCTCTGGTTGGGCCGGTTGTCGATTCATGAAGGGGTTGGATACTGATCTTTATGATGTCGTTTGTATATCCCCGAGGAATCATATGGTTTTTACGCCTCTTTTGGCTTCGACTTGTGTTGGCACGCTGGAGTTTAGGTCAGTTGCAGAGCCAATTGGGAGGATCCAGCCTGCTATTTCGAATGCTCCGAATTCTTACTTCTTCTTGGCTACCTGTAAAGGCATTGACACTGATAACCATGTTGTGAGTTAACTGTTTCTCTCTCGTGATTCCAGTTGTGAATTGATTGTTTCAGTCCGTTAGAAGCTGTGGTAGATGTTGTTGTTCTTTTTGGTCTGATAAACTCCACTGAGAGAGAGAGAGAGAGAGAGAGAGAGAGAGAGAGAGAGAGAGAGAGAGAGAGAGAGAGAGAGAGAGAGAGAGAGAGAGAGAGAGAGAGAGAGAGAGAGAGAGAGAGAGAGAGAGAGAGAGAGAGAGAGAGAGAGAGAGAGTAGAGTAGTAGTAGTAGTACGTACGTAGTACGTACGTACGTACGTACGTACGTACGTACGTACGTACGTACGTACGTACGTACGTACGTACGTACGTACGTACGTACGTTACT